>CM077255.1:18665039-18675039 GCA_039654775.1 Spinibarbus caldwelli | reverse complement strand
GGTTTTCCCAACATACCTTAATAAGCTTTTTAATTAAGAAAATCCTATTTTTGCCAAAAAAGAGACTTTACAAATCAATTTGAAGCTGAAATCCCTAAGGAGTTATCATTTACACTGGACTCTTTTTTTGTAATAATTTTACATAGGTTTCAGGGAAAACTTCCATGTACACTTAACGGTTTTTATGTAAAGTGAATGGAAATATCATCTAGGAACAAAGTCAAAGATTTCAAAGCTTTTATTTTGCCTTTCAACAAACTGAAAGGCAAATAAAGTCAAAAGAGAAATAAATAGAAGGATTCAATGTGGGATAAAGCAGCTATGTTCAGACTAGCATACTACTCTTCTGATTTATGCAGTAAATAATATGTATACTGTGAAAAAATGTGCATCAGACACCAAATGCTAAGACTTTTTTTTTTTTAGATAGAAATGCAAAATAACCATTTATTGTTTTCAATATGATCCAATATGCAACAGTGAGGTCATGTGACATATTATGATATGTTATATATATATATATATATATATATATATAGTAAGCACTATACAGTATACACTGCGCAATATTCAGCAAGTAGTATTTCAATCTGAACATAGCCTGCAGATAGAAACGTGTCATGGCTGTTCTGATTGGCTGGTCTGTTTTGCATGGTGGGAGCTCTGTTTGCCAGCTATGTGTGTTCCTGACAGCCACGGTCACACTGACACCACATTGAGGAGATCAGGAGTTAAGACACTTCCACCATCCGCTGAAGTACAGGGAATTCCACTAGACCCATAGAGGACATTATTTAAAACCATTGAGTTCCAGTGTTACAGTGTGGGAACTGGGAATTGGCTGACCTGAGACAAAAAAGTCCAACGCAGGATGTAAACATGCTATTTAGACAAAGCACTTTCAAGGACAAGTCCAACACTTGTTTTAGACCAAAGTATGTGTCAGGAAAAAAGCTCAGAATTCACAGAGAAGAAACTGCACCACTGATAATGCTGTTTACTTGGACTCAGTTCAATAAAAGAAATCAAAACACCCACAAAATTAGTGCTGATCACAATTTACATCGTATTCACAAAAATGTGCCCTGGCAATGGCTCAAAGTGAGCAAAATATCTAGACCATAAATAAATAACTTCCATTAGCTCAATGTAACATTAGCCAAATAATGCTGAGATCTGTGAGTCGAGTGCATTCCATAATTAACCTCGTTTGCATAAAAAGGAAGCGTGTTTGCCCAAAAAATGAATGACAATGGGCCGCATTTATGAAACACAACCACACCAAACTGTACGTAAACCAGTCTTACACTGTAAAACCATTCTTACATTGCTGGTTTTAATTAAATGCGATGATTTGCAGAAAAATTGATTTACACAGACGTTTATTCTGCATGAGATTCATCATCTTAAAATAAAATAAAAAAAAAAAATAGGCCCAATGACAAGTCAAACATGCATGGCACAGCTCTTTACCAGCACATATCCACCTTATTTTGCAACATGGAAATAACCTATTTTTGTACAGGTAAAATAACTAGAAGTGAATGACAATTACAAGCTTTGGCAATATTGTATTTTTTACAGTCATGCTAATGAAGCAGTTTTGAACAGAAATATTAAATGTTAAGAATAAGGTGAACAGTACTGGTTAAGTTGGACTAGTATGCAAAGAGGATGCTGGAATAACATGCACAACCGTTTAATGAATTTGTTCCCACATTATTTTACATTCAGATTATCTGTAATGTGAAAATCGTTTTGAACTGGTGGACAGTAAATGTTTTGTCTCCTGTCTCCAAAACCAATGAGGCGTTAGTTTTTGGACCTGGTAAAAAGTTAACACTCCTTAACTAATATTAAACTTCACAACCACTTCTAAAGCATGCAAATGTCATGTAACTCGAGACTCATCTTTCTTTCTGAGATCTGAAGTTGTTGGCATATCAAACAAGCTGTCTATGCACTTTCCATCATCCATTTTTCCTAACATTTCCATGCTAACAAACAGCAAACGTCTATGTGGTGCCACATAACGTATTAACACCCAACAAACTGAGAGGCTCTGGTCAATTGTCTCTGTCCCAGGTTCCACTAATGCTGTTCTTCTCTGACTGTCTTCTTCTCTTCTCTAATTCAGGGATGAGTTGTTGAGTGAGACTAGTTTCCCTGACTGACCAACCCTCCCTGCCTTTATTCGAGGACTGTCCGAGCTCCACTCTCTGTATCTGTGTCCCTCACTCCCACCTAGAATCCAAATTTGGACGCTTGTCTGTCTGACTGGACAAACGTCCCTTCTACACCCTACATACTTAAAATCTGTGTGCCTTTTTTTCAACATCTGATCAATAAACGTGTTTGAAAAATCGTCACCCCATATCTGTTGTGTGCATTGCCCCCAAAATCCCTCTTTGTTTGAGACCCCATAAAATGATACATTATTGTAGCATGTACGTGAAAACATCCTACAAAGCATGGACTGTTTCTTTGAAATAGATCTGAAACGGTGGATATGATTTCCGTTTTCTTTGTAACTCAAACATGTTTTGTTTTTCTTTTAAATTGCAGAGCAAATGTTAAAAGTTCTCCAGCAGAGAAAGGGGAGCAGTACTTGTAGTTTGGGAGAGGGCGACTTCGTGGGTCACAAGCTGTTAGATTTTGGCAAAAGACAAGACACTCTCTTTCGGTAAAAAAGCAAAGAACTCCAGTAGAAAGTAGATTTAGAAAGCCAGCTGAAGTGTTTCCCTGTAATACAGACAATGCAGAGGTTCATAAAGCCAAGCAATGCATTTCCAAACAACATGACTTTGTACTGTAGTATAAAACACACGTCAGAAATTTGATAAGGAGTGAGCCACAACAGCATTATCGCAAGGTGTGCGACAAATATGTCCTTTTTTTGTTACAGTTGGAGTTATACTTGCCGAAAAACTATATCACTCATCTGGAGAGCATTGATTCAGGGTACATTATAATGCATTTAAATAATTATGCAAATCTTCGATATGTGCAGTGTAATATACTTTGAACTATAACCGTGTTTTGACTCACAAATGTCTTTTAGTTTGCTAATAGTTTCTATTCTTTCTTGGCGTATATGAGATGGATCTTTTACCCGTGGTAAAATCAATTGTTTTTTTTTTCTTCTTGTTTTATTCATAAAATGTATAGTACGTAAACTTTGAGGGGTTTGTCGCATTTGATTTTGCTTCAAAAGAGACCCACATGCGACACAGATACAATTACATCTCTCTAGTGCACTTATGATTTGTCTTGGTGAATTGTATTCAACCTGCATTGAAAGGCGCTATTTATCACAAATAATGTCTTTGAAGCGGTCGCGGAGTCTGTAGGATGTCATTACAAATTTTTTAGTTCATGTTCCACCAATTATGTTACCTAATATTCAAGTATGTATCATCTCATATGATGTATCAAGCTTTCTGTTTATCTGTTTTAAAATAAAATAAACTATACAAAGAAATATTTTCGTGTGTGTCAGTTGGGGAAAATGCAGTTTGCCTGTTGTCTCATGACTTATGATATTTTGACCAGGACTGTTAAAGTGGAAAACAAACTGTTGTAGCATTTGGACCAATCAGACACACATTTGTTCATTAGATTTAACAAATCAATTATTCATTAGATTAATAAACAGTCACAGACCCCTCACCCAACACCAGACTCGTTGCCTATATGTCTGTGAACGATCTCCTGGCCAGGACACCTCAGCCAGATCTGATAAGCTTTACGACCTAAAAGTATGTAGAGAGAATCTTCCTCACTAAGTAATTCTCTCTAAAACCGACACATACTGCTATAGGAAATGACCTTTTCTATGACTTTCATACCATGAATATCCCCATGTCTTTGTGTATGATTACTACCTCCTATGTATATGGTTTTGTGTATTGAATACTGTTTTATACATGCTTACGATAGATCACTGGTTAATATCACCTCATTTACATCATGTTTGGTCTCTATGAATTCGTCTTCGGATGACCTAATTGAGAGTGTAAATTATATGTTTACACCTATGCAACATAATAGTGTTCTAAGAATCTTTAGTAATCTGGGCATCAACATCCAATCCAGTTACAATGCAAAATTACCATGGTTGGAGACAAAGAGTCGTAAACTTTCCCTCCAGAAGTGCAAGTCCCCATTGGCTCTTTGACCCCCGAGGGGTGTGACCTCCATAGGGTTTAAAAGACCTCACTTCAGTGACCCGCATAGTTTTGGCTTTTTAGTCTCTTCACTCGTCTCCCATCCTCTCTCCATCTTCTGGTTGCCAAGTCCCAGGGCCGGCGCTATCGCGCCTGGCAGGCCTCAGCACAACCAGTCTGTGGTTCTTTTAGATCCTAAGAGGATGAGGAGGATGTGAGCTCCTCAGCAATCCTCAACTTTTTGCGCCAGGACTTGCGGCCTTGACTTTCCATCCAACCAAAGATCCTCGGATCTCAGCAGATCTCTTTCTTAGCTCTTTTTCGCATTCTACCTGGGAAGAAACTCCCAATCACCATCGAGTCAGGACATCTTTGGAATTCATCACTCTTTAACCCGGAAGAACGTGATTGCGAGTCCAAAACCTTGAAACCATCAAGACTTTCATCTGAGACTGCATTCTGGACACTCGTCAATGATCAAGGCAATGCAAGTATCGTACATTAAACTAAACGAAACAGAGGTTTAGTATAAGTTATAGACCCCGTTATAAACGGCGCTGATGGTTTTACTTGATGGTGGTTAACTGACTCTTTCCATAACTGCATTCTCTTTTCTCTAATGGCTTCATTCATCCACTTTAGCTCCCCCTTTGTATGTACGCGTGAGTGTATGTTTATTTCGTTTGTTTGTTTAGATTTGTTATGTGTGTTAGCGTTTAGTTAATAAAAGTTGTGTGCACAAATTACATGAGTTTCTGGTTCTGCCTTGCAAATGAATGTCTCTTTACAATTTTGACCCTCACTACATGCTCTAATGCATTAATAGGAAAGTATTTTCTTTGGCCACGGAAATATCCTTTCTTAGAGTTGATATGAACTTACACTGAATGTTTGCTGGACGAACAGATCAGTTGATGGCAATTTAATTCTGCTACAGTTATTACTGTCAGCCGATATAAATAATTAATTGTAATTATTTATATACAGTTCCCTTTTGAGCTGATTTGTTACACTGTAAACTATTTTTGCAATTTTTTGCTTTGCTTTAATTTGCCATTTGACTCCATATTAGAAGTTCTGATCACACTTTATTTTAACGTCCAATTCTCGCAATTAACAAACCATTAACTACGAATTTTGCCTCAATAAACTCCTAATTTGCTGCTTATTAATAGTTAGTAAGGTAATTGTTAAGTTTAGGTATTGGGTATGATCAGAGGTGTAAAATACTTGAGTAATTTTACTTGATTACTTGAATATTATTTTGGGGGATTTGTACATTATTCAAGTACAATTTAAACTGGTTACTTGTACTTTTACTTGATTACATTTCTGGAGAAAAAAAAAAAAAATGTCTCTGGTTACTCATGTAGCCATGGTTCCCCGAGAGGGAACGAGACGCTGCGTCATAGTGGACACTTTGGGGAACGCTGTCTGCGTGACCGGTGCCTGAAGCATGCGTAAAACAACTCCAATCCTATTGGTCCACGTGGCCAGTGATGTCATAGGTGGGTACCCGAAAGTATAAAAGGGCAACTGCTGAATACGTCACCAACTCAGTTGTCTGAGGAGACGTAAACAGGCAGGCCGAAGGCATGGCAAGGGGATGCAGCGTCTCTTTCCCTCTCGGGGAACCATGGTTACATGGTTACCATGGAGAGCACCAAGGAGGTGACAGACATACACCAAACCTTTCCTCAGAAAGGGGCCAAGCCACTGACGCCTCGGGTCGCTCACATAACTTGGTAAAATGAGGGAGCCCGTTACCAGATAAGGTTGAACACCCTAACAAATCAAAGAACACAGACATCCTCAGATAGCTATGCTATGTGAGCGATAGTAGCCAGATACATAAGACCACTGAGAGGCTGGAAGCCTAGAGGAGTCCTCAAGATTGCTACCAACAATCCCATCTAGGACACAGCTATCCGCAGATAGCTATATCCAAAGAGTCTTATGAAAAAGGACCTTCCTAAAGAGCTGCCCAGACCAAGGGAATGGCTATCTACTTAAAACCCCGCAGGGGAGATAGCACTGTCTAAGCCATGGCTCAGGGAGACCGCTACTTAAAAATCCCAAGAAGGGGAGCAGTCACATAGCTATTCTCAGATAGCTATATCCCTAGGAAGGGGCTACAGGATCAAAAACTAAAAACCCCTGGTAAACCTACCTGTGAAGCTGCCCAGACCACAGAGAGTGGACTATCTATTTAAGACCCTAGCAGGGGAGATAGAACTGTCTAGGCAAGGGCTCAGGGAGACCACTACTTAAAAACCCCAAGAAGGGTAGCAGTCCCTAAGCTAGCACATAGATATCCTCAGATAGCCATGCACCTAGGAAGGCTACCAGAAGGGGACCGACTGAGACTACCCAGACCACAAAGAGTGGGCTGTCTACTTGCAACCCTAGCAGGGGAGACAACACTGTCTAGGTAAGGCTCAAGGAGACCACTACTTAAAACCCTAAGAAGGGGAGCAATCACCGAGCTATCAGCAGATGGTCCCACACAGCTAGCCTGAAAAACACCGGTAAGCCCTCCTATGAGGCTGCCCAGACCACAAGAGTGGGCTATCTACTTACAATCCTAGCAGGGGAGATAGCGCTATCTAGGCGAGGGCTCAGGGAGACCTCTACTTAAGACCCTAGGAAGGGGAGCAGTCACTGAGCTAGCACATATGGTGTTTTTCTATTGCGTGGTACGACTCAGCTCAGCACGGTTCAGAACGGCACGTCACGGCACGGCTCAGTTCGACTCGGTTTGCGTTTCCACTGCAGTTTAGTACCGCTTTAGAGTGGGCGGGATTATTTACGTGTCATTATAGTTGCGCCGCCTCTACTGCCGTGACTCCTGAAAAACTTTTTAATTCTGCGTCGCTCCATCACGCTCTTGCTGGATCTGCTCCTCGGCTATCAACGAGAGGACAGTCTGTACATCCTCAACAGACAACGAAACAGGCATTTTTTGGTTGTTTAAAGAAAGGTGCGCTCATTCAAACAGTTGCATTCGATCCTTCGCTGGCTGTGCTGATTTAAATCTAGCGACTCTGTTGTGTCTCGTGTTGCAAGTGCAGTGACGCAGGCAGTGATAATTTTCTCCGGCCAATCAGTGATCAGCAGAGTTTGCACATCACGTTTTGGTAACGGTACGGTTCACTTGGAACCTCGGCCGAGGTGGTACTAAAAAAGTACCAGGTACCAGGTACTGTACCCAGTGGAAAACCCCCCAAAAGTGAGCGCCAATAGATATCCTCAGATAGCTATGTGTGTAGGAAGGGCTACCAGAGGTGGAACCGACTTAAACTACCCACGGAGAGTGGGTTGTCTACTTACAACCCTAGCAGTGGAGACAGCACTGTCTGGGTAAGGGCTCAAGGAGACTGCTACTTAAAAACCATAGGCAGGGGAGCAATCACCGAGCTAGCACATGGCTATCCTCAGATAGCTAGGCTCTAGGAAAAGGGGACCACTGCAACTGCCAAGACCACCAGTAATGGGCTGTCCAATTATAAACCCTATAAGGGGAGACAGCACTATCTAGGCAGGGCCCAAGGAGACCGCTACTTAACAACCCTAAGCAGGGGAGCAATCACCAAGCTAGCACATAGCTATCCTCAGGTAGCTACGCTTCCAGGAAAGGGCAAATTAACACACACAGCTAGCCTCAGAAAGCTGTATCCAAGTAAGCCCGTCCTGTCATGGCAATGGCTGAAATATAACCACCCTTAGGTGGCTATACTAAGTAAGTCCCCAATCCGTGTCAGTCCCACAGTAGGCTAGCAAGTCTTTACAGATATATTGACCAGAGGCTCACAATAGGAAGATCCAGACCATAGTAATGATTCGCTAAGAAGCGAACACAAAAACTTTTTTCCACTAGTCCAGATCAAAGCCTGATGCAAGCAACGGCCAGAAAACTAGATGGCTGGACACTGCTATCCTCAAATAGCCTTCCTTTCAGATAAGGCTGAAGTTTGTCCAGGCCATGAAGTGGGCCATCTACTTAAAACCCGAACAGGGGAGACAGCACAGTCTAGGCAAGGGTTCAAGGAGACCACTACTTAAAGACCCCACAAGGGGAGCAGTCTCCGAGCTGGAACACAGCTATCCTCAGACAGCAGATTCCAAACAAGACTTCAGCGTTACCTGAGAGAACTTGTGCCCAAGCGGAACCAAACTCAGTCATAAACGCCTGGCTAGAACATGGCTGGCTGTCCTCAGACTGCCGTATTCCAAAGCAAAACAGCCTGAGCTGGAGCATAATCAGCCGCAGGTGGCTATTCTTTGAGCAGAGGCTGTTCACTTATCACCCGGCTAAACACAGGAAGGAACATTCCCCGTAACCACTCTAGACTACTGAAGCACCCTGGAAGAGAAAGCTAACAGCTTCACTCCACAGAGCATTCAGTATATCCATGCCCAGCGAGGCTCTCCACACACAATAACATGCATAATAGAGAGGCACAGCTGAGCTGAATATAGCTCCGCCCGCGATTTCGCACGCCCTGCTAAAAATGACTTGGTGCTCACACTTCATCGTTATAGCAATGCGAGCAATATCCACAGCATCAGGACACCCGATAGTAAAGGGTATGCAGACACCGCAGATCAAAGCAATTACCGGGAGCTGAGATAAACCGAGCCGCGGCAACGGCGCGAGCCGCGGCAATGGCCCGAGACACGAACGCTTTGCCCCACATCCCTCGGGAATAAGACCAAACGCGAGCCGAGCGCATTAAAGTGACTCATCACAAAGAGCGCGTGGTCACTGAGACAAAGACGAAAAAGTTAGAATATGCCCTCAAGTGTTAGAATCCTAACATGGAGGCACATATTCCTCAAAGCGCTGCTCGACTCACCAGGATGATGTTTCGTACACATTCAACAGACATACGGCTCCGAAGACAACAAAAGTTTGTGACGTATTCAGCAGGTGCTCTTTTATACTTTCGGGTACCCGCCTATGACCTCACTGGCCATGTGGACCAATAGGATTGGAGTTGTTTTAAGCATGCTTCAGGCACCGGTCATGCAGACAGCGTTCCCCAAAGTGTCCACTATGATGCAGCGTTGAGTTCCCTAGAAGGGGAACTGTACTTTTTACTCCTTACAATTTTATTTCATCAGATAAATGTCAGGCTTCAAAAGTTCACCATCGAATCTGAGGAAGCATATTGAGGTAGAAAAGTTGCGTCCAGACAACGAAAGAACTTTCAACTTTTTCCAAAAAGTTTATTCATTATTCTTTCTGTTTTGATAGAGCCATTAGCTGTGTAATATATTGGCTGAATGCACAAGATTGAGTGCAAATAAATCAGTAATGAGAATTTAAATACAATTAATATATTTGTGGGAATGATTTTTTTTTTTTTTTTTTGTTTCTTTTTTTCATTAAATGTTACAAATCTCCAAAAAAGTCTTTTAAATGAACATTGTATGTTAAATTAATTGTAATTTATGTTTAGTGATGTTTTTACCAGGTAGTGGATAAGTTGTATTTATAATTGAGTAGCAATTATGACTGTCAATGAATATTTTTTAATCTTAATAATTACATGATTTGCTCATTAACTAATCTAATTAGTCACAAATAATTATTTATCAAGATTTGCTGAGAAAAAAAAAAATCCTCCAAATGCCCCAAATAAACAATTAAACGTTTAATTAAATGTTTAATTATCCTTTTAGAGCAGGGGTGGGGAATGTTGATCCTGGAGGGCCACTGTCCTGCAGAGCAGAGATTTTTAATCCTGTTCCTTGGGACCCACTGCTCTGCACATTTTGTATGTCTCCTTATCTGACACACTCATTTGAGTTCAAGGAGCTCTTTCCTAATG
>CM077255.1:18195039-18660039 GCA_039654775.1 Spinibarbus caldwelli | reverse complement strand
GGCGCACGCAGAGAGACGCGTCTCAAAGCACTTGAACACCTCTTCTTGCTCTTGTACCGACAAATACATACAAATTATGTCAAAATACCCGTCTTGGAGAGTATCCCCGAAAAAACTGTCTGTTATGTCTTAAGTGAAAGGATCGGATGTGTATGGACACATTATCTCTTAAAATGACCGCGCCTAATTTACTATCTGCTGTCGGTGTCCTTAATGTTAATCCAAGAAAATGAAAGAAAGAAAATCACTCACTGCTCTTGACTGAATTACTTTGTAGTTTTAACAAGAATTAATCCACAGTCAAACCAAAAATTATTCAGACACCAGATATAATTTTTGATATTTTTTACTAGTGGGTGCAGGACACTGTAGTTCATTTATGTAAGTGAGTATAGCAAAATAAATAAACTGTGACATATTATACCAAAAATTCTTCATACAGTCGACTACCAGTAAAACTGATCAAATAAATAAATAAACGGGACCAAAAATTATTCAGACACTTTGACCTGAGCATGTTTTGCTTAAGTGTTTTTTCTTTAATTGCTAATGTGACCTTTTTACACCACAGACTGAACAAAATTAAGCATTGCTTGGTAATTGGTCAACAAAGTATTGATAGTTGTGTAAATATTGTCATACTAACAGTTGTCTGAATTTATGGTTGATTGTAATCCATTACATATCTTTCTATCAAAGTTGTCTGACATTATCAAGATGATTTTGTGCTGATACAGTTTAACTGAGTTCTTGTCATATTTTATTACATTTTTCTAAACTATATCAAATAAACTGTGATAATGTGAGAAATGTTGAAGGTGTCTGAATAAATTTTGGTTTGACTGTAAATGTAATTTTTACAGTGAAGACAGTGCTATTTTACATTTGATTTTTCGGTTTCTGTACCTGGACACCTACAAACTTGAAAAAAACTTAAACACTGTGTAAATAGCACAAATAAATGAATAGAACAAACATAAAATTAAACCATTTCAAACAGGGCTCACCGGTACAACCTGCACCGGGGCCCCGCAAACCCCAGCTACGGCCCTGCCAAGACCTAAGAGTAATTATTGGTTAAATACAACTACATTAGAGTACACCAAAGAGTTATGTTTGTTTTTGACTTTTCAAAGTTTCGATTTCCAAACAAGCTCATGTTTAAAGGAATAGTTCACCCAAATATGAAAATTTGCTGTAAATGTACTCACCCACAGGAAATCCAAGATATAGATGAGTTTATTTCTTCATCAAAACAGATTTGAAGAAATGTAGCATTACATCACTCGCTCAACAATGGATCCTCTACAGTGAATGGGTGCCGTCAGAATGAGAGTCCAAACAGCTGATGAAAACACCACAACAATCCACACCACTCCAGTCCATCAATTAACATTTTATGAAGCAAAAAGCTGCATGTTTATTAGAAACAAATGCATCAAGATGTTTTTAACTTTAAATCGTTGCTTCCAGCCCAAAATATGAGTCGTCTACCCACAATATTGCTTTCTCCAGTGAAGATTACTTTAACTGTCCAGAATATAAAAATGTGATTATTAAACTAGACAACTGACCATTAATGTTTCATCTATACAGAATGGTAATCAACTATTAATAATTTCTTGATATTATGCAAATCTAGCAGAAATATAATGGGTGTCTGATCAGAGTGTGAAACACCTGAAGAAAGCTGAGCGGTTTCTTAAGAGGTTTTTTTTTTTATTATTATTTTTATTTTATTTTTTATTTTTTGCAGCTGGTTCAACACTGGTCACCTCCTCTGAACAGTTCAGTAGTTTTCACTTCAGTAAACTTTTTCTGCCAAGACGGGATATAGAAAACACTTATGTTAATAAGGGTAGCGCTGCACCCTAGTGGTCATTAACAGATTACATAGTTTTTTGTGAATTATTTTTGAAGGTGACAAATGCATAGTGGCATGTTAGATTTTACTGTTTAGAATTTTTATTTTAAAAAGAAAGTGTGAATTATGCACCAAATTAATTTGGATTTTAAATTTGATATTTTAAAACTAATTTCTTTAACTTTTTGATGAGCTTGACTAAGGTTAATCATCCTAATTTAATTAAGTTCAGATAGTGGTTCGCATCTAGTTCCCCTTTCAGTCGGTCACTCCGAGTCACGTCGGATGACCGACGAAATTGGGATCTCGCCAGAGAGACCAATCCACTTCGAGTGTAACTAAACGAGCCAATGGACATTGGCATGCGATTATTGCATCCAGCTGCCGCTGATCACAGCGTGAGCATAAGAGGCAGCTGATGCACCGCATCAATTATCCTTTCGCTTCGGAGCCGAGCGGTAGTGGTTAAAGCTACTGCTATCCCTTCCAAGAGAGTGTTCTGCGAGCGAGTGCGGGCGTTACGGCGCGGCAGCGGTGGTCACGGTGTCCGGGAGAGAAAGATCGTCTTCCTGCTGACAGCCACACTAGGAGTGTGCGGTGGCCAGCTCCCCTGCGTGCTTCAGCACTAAAAGAGCATTTCTCTGAAAGAGCAATTTCTCTAAAAGAGCAACACGGGTGATCGCGTCTTTTTAAAGATGTCTTTTCACCCGTGCGTTTCTGGGTGTGGTCGTTTCCTGGCGCCTCAGGACGGTCACGATCGCTTCCTCACGTGTCTGGGCATTCAGCACGCTGAGGTGGCTTTCGTGGATGGTTCATGTTCTTCTTGCGGGGACATGACCATCTCGGAGTGCGACTCTGCTATGTCAAACATGGCAGAGTCCCTCTGCCTGCCGTGATCCGGCGTGCACACTGGATCCGGTGGAGTTAGAGGTGATTTGAGGATTACGGCGAGGGCTTCCCCAAGTGGAGCTCCTCACCCCTCAAGCACTCCGCAGCCGGTGGAGCTGCCGAAGGAGCGCGCTGGCCACGCGTTTCCTTCGGTGCCCCCTCTGACGACCAGATGTCGATCACCGCATCGGAGGGCGGGCCCTCTCTCTCCGGGGATGACGACCCGGCTGCGTTGCCCCCTTCGGGTGTGGTAGCGTTGTCCGTGCCAGACCCAGAGATGACGGCTATGCTTTCCCGGGCCGCCGAGAATGTCGGGCTCGTGTGGAATCCTAAAAAGCCACCGTGTCCCGATCCTTCGAGGCTGGGCGAGTGGTTCCTCGGTGGGGGTGGCGCTGGTTCTCAGCGCCCCCCTCCGGTGCCATTCTTTCCGGAAGTGCATGAGGAGCTGACAAGATTGTGGAGGGCACCTTTCACTGCCCGAAACACATCTTGTAGTTCTTCCGCTCTCACCACCCTCGTTGGTGGAGCCGCTTTGGGGTATGCGGGCATCCCCTCGGTGGAACGGTCTGTGGCCATGCAACTGTGTCCAACAGCCGCTTCCACCCTGCGGGGTGATCCGTGTCTCCCCTCACGGGCCTCTAAGTATTCGTCAGGTCTAACTGGCAGTGCTTGTAGAGCCTGTGGGGAGGCGGCTTCCGCCCTCCACGCTATGGCGTTGCTGCAGGTCCACCAGGCCAAAGCACTGAAAGACCTGCACGAGGGTGGTCACGACCTGGCGGTTCTACATGAGCTGCGTGCTGCGACGGACCTCGCGCTACGAGTGACGAAGGTGACCGCACAGTCTCTGGGTTGTGCGATGTCCAGGAGCGCCATCTCTGGCTGTGTCTCGCTGACATGACGGGGCAGGAGAAGGTACTCCCGTGTCACAGACCGGCCCTTTCGGCGACGCTGTCGAGAGCTTTGCCCAGCAGTTCTCGGCAGCCCAGAAGCAGACTGAGGCAAACACATCATGCGCCGGAGGAAACCTGCTGCTTCCACCCCGGCTGCAGCCACTCAGCCTGCTCGTCGCCGTGGGCGCCCCCTGCGGCCGTCCCCGCTCCCGCGCAGCCGCAGCAGCCTTCACCAGGCAGCGTCGTGGAGCCGGTCGCAGGCAGGACGCCCAGCCCGTCCAGGCCCCCGCCAAACCTGGCGGCAAGCGCAAGTGCAAGAGGCCCTGAGACGGGCGACCCAGAGATGGAGGAGACCGCTCATCGGGAGATGGTGACTGCACCACTCCCTCCCCCGGAGGAGGGCCGGGTGGAGTATCTTTTGTTCATTTTGTTCCGCCGCTGGCCCAGCAGCCAGCGGTACCCAAAACATCAGTAAAGAGCGGTCTCCTCAATCTCCGGGTCTCAAGAGGAGGAGAGTGGTGATCCGTGCATCACAGGATCACTTCCCTCCTCCTCTCTCGCCAGCAGGCAGCGGGTGGTTGCCCAAGAGCACCCCTCCTGCCTATTCGTGGAACCAGGTAAGGGCAGTAGCACTCCAGTCCCCGCTTCAAGTCGTCAAACGCAGGGCTGTCACAAGCCTCAAGCCGGGTTCCTGTGTCTCCTCCCATGCGAGGAGAAATCAGGTGAGTGCTACACTACACACCCAGACCCCGCCCCCTGCCGTCACAGGCCAGGCCGTCACAGGCCCTGGGGCCGGTCCCTGTGTTCCACCTCGCTGCCCCACCGCGGGCATGTCGGTGGGCCCGTTGGCCCCGCTGGTGCGGTCTCTCGGAGCCTGGTTAGCGCTCCCCAGCCCGTCCCGGTGGCTCCTGCGGACCATCAGACTCGGCTATGCGATTCAGTTCGCCCGGCGTCCCCCCCAAGTTCAGGGGCATCCGGTACACTTCAGTCAAAGCCGTCGATGCCCCTGTCTTGCTCGCGGAGATTGCAGTCCTACTGGCGAAGGATGCAATAGAGCCGGTCCCTCCAGCCGATATGAGGTCGGGGTTTTACAGCCCTTACTTCATTGTGCCCAAGAAAAGCGGTGGGTTACGACCGATCTTGGATCTGCGAGTTTTGAACCGTGCACTTCACAAGATGCCGTTCAAGATGTTGACGCAGAAACGCATTCTTGGATGCGTCCGTCCCCTAGATTGGTTTGCAGCAATCGACCTGAAGGACGCGTACTTTCATGTTTCGATTCTCCCGCGAGACAGGCCATTCCTGCGATTCGCGTTCGATGGTCGGGCATATCAGTACAAGGTCCTGCCCTTCCGGCTGTCCCTTTTCGCCTCGTGTCTTCACCAAAGTCGCAGAGGCGGCCCCTTGTTCCCCTGAGACAACGGGGTGTGCGCATTCTCAACTACCTCTACGACTGGCTCATACTTGCACAGTCTCGAGAGCTGTTGTGCGCACACAGGGACCTGGTGCTCAGGCACCTCAGCCAGTTGGGCCTTCGGGTCAATTGGGAAAAGAGCAAACTCGTGCCAACGCAGAGGATCTCTTTTCTCGGCATGGAGTTGGATTCGGTCAACCAGACAGCACGCCTCACCCAGGAACGTGCTCAGTCGGTGCTGAACTGCCTCAAGACTTTATCAGGCAGGACAGCGGTCCCACTGAAACTCTTTCAGAGGCTCCTGGGGCATATGGCTGCAGCTGCGGCCATAGTTCCGCTCGGTCTGCTCCATATGAGACCGCTTCAGCACTGGCTCCATGATCGAATCCCGAGGTGGGCGTGGAAACGCGGTACTCACCGGGTTCAGATTACACCGGCCTGCCGCAAGACCTTCAGCCCGTGGTCAGATCCTTCGTTCCTTCGGGCAGGAGTGCCCCTGGAGCAGGTATCCAGGCATGCTGTGGTTTTCACGGATGCCTCGGCCACCGGCTGGGGTGCCACGTACAACGGGCACGCAGTATCAGGGGTTGGACGGGCCCCCTTCTGCGTTGGCATATCAATTGCCTCGAGTTGCTGGCAGTACGCCTTGCCCTGTGCCGCCTCAGAGGGCGCCTTCGGGGCAGGGACGTTCTGGTCCGTACGGACAACACTGCGACCGTTGCCTATATCAACCGGCAAGGCGGTTTGCGCTCCCGTCGCATGTCGCAACTCGCCCGCCACCTCCTCCTCTGGAGTCAGAAGCATCTGAGGTCCCTTCGTGCCATCCACATCCCAGGAGTGTTCAATCAGGCGGCCGACGAGCTGTCTCGAGCGGCACTTCCTGGGGAGTGGAGACTCCATCCCCAGGCGGTCCAGCTGATTTGGAGTCGGTTCGGAGTTGCTCAGGTAGACCTGTTTGCATCTCCAGAAACCACCCACTGCCAGTGGTTCTACTCCCTGTCTGAGGCAACGCTCGGCACGGATGCACTGGCACACAGCTGGCCCCAGGGCTTGCGCAAGTATGCGTTTTCCCCAGTGAGCCTGCTAGCACAGACATTGTGCAAGATCAGGGAGGACGAGGAGCAGGTCCTGTTAGTGGCTCCATATTGGCCCAACAGGACCTGGTTCCCGGAACTCATGCTCCTCGCGACAGCCCCTCCCTGGCCGATTCCTCTGAGGAAGGATCTGCTTTCTCAGAGACGGGGCACCCTCTGGCACCCGCGTCCAGACTTGTGGAAACTTCATGTGTGGTCCCTGGACGGGACGCGGAGGTTCTAGGTGACCTGCCCCAGGAGGTAGCGCTCACTATCGCTTCAGCACGAGCACCGTCCACAAGACGGGCCTATGCGCTGAAGTGGAACCTGTTCGTCGAATGGTGTTCCTCTTACCAGGAGGACCCCCGGAGATGTTCGATCAGAGCCGTGCTTTCCTTTTTGCAACAAGGGTTGGAGCGTAGGCTGTCCCCCTCCACCCTTAAGGTATATGTTGCTGCTATTTCTGCCCACCACGACCCCATAGAGGGGAGGTCGGTGGGGAAGCACGATCTGGTCGTCAGGTTTCTTAGGGGGGCCAGGAGGTTAAATCCTCCGAGGCCTCCCTCCCTTCCCTCTTGGGATTTGGCTTTGGTGCTAAGAGCCCTACAAACTGCCCCCTTTGAGCCATTGCAGTCAGTCGAGTTGAAGTTTCTTTCTATGAAAACCCTACTCCTGACTGCATTGGCCTCAATCAAGAGGGTGGGGGACCTGCAGGCATTTTCGGTCGACGAATCGTGCCTTGAGTTTGGGCCGGCTGACTCCAGTGCAACACTGAGGCCCCGGCCCGGCTATGTGCCCAAGGTTCCTACCACGCCCTTCAGGGACCAGGTAGTGAGCCTGCAAGCGCTGCCCCTGGAGGAGGCAGACCCAGCCCTAGCTTTGCTCTGTCCTGTACGCGCACTGCGTCAGTACGTGGATAGAACTCAGAGCTTCAGGACCTCAGAACAGCTCTTTGTCTGTTACGGAGGACAGCAGAAGGGGAAGGCTGTCTCCAAGCAGAGGATGGCCCACTGGATAGTGGATGCCATCACCTTGGCCTACGAAGCACAAGGTGTGCCCTGCCCGCTCAGGTTGCGTGCTCACTCCACTAGGGGTGTCGCATCGTCCTGGGCGCTGGCTCGTGGTGCCTCGCTAGCAGACATCTGTAGAGCTGCGGGTTGGGCGACTCCCAACACGTTCGCTAGGTTTTATAGCCTACGTGTCGAACCGGTTTCCTCCTGTGTTCTCACCTCAAACGGGTAGTGGCACTGAGAGGGCCGGCTCAGAGTCGGCTTGCGGCGTCCTTACGCCTAATTCTCCAGAGAGTTCCTTAACCAGGCAAACCCTGTTGAGTCCTCCAGCACTCCGGCGTCCGGACACGGCGGAGCGTCCGGCGCCAGGCCTTCAGCCAATGAATTCTTGAAAACTGGTGCGAGGCTAGTGCCCATATGAGAGACCCTGTCGGGATCCCATATGTGTATTCCACGGTATTCTTATTAGAGCCGTGTTTCCCCTGGCGGACCACGTTCTGCCATCTCTAAAGATGCAGCCTGAGCCATCTCAGAGACTTCCATGTGCAAAAGGGCCCTCTGGGTTACTTCACATGTTTGAATGTCACTTAAACCCCCTTTGGGAGGAGGTGACTCCGCAGTGTGCCTCTTCCAAGTGGAAGGGCACGCTTCCCAGTGTTATCCTAGTCCTACTGTTTGGGTTGCTCAAGGAACACCAGTAGTTGACCTTCTCTGTGTAGAGCCCGGTCCTATCGTCTGCCTTATAGGAAGGGTCAGGAGCCCTACACAGGGCACTGGAAGGGGCAGCTCCTGTGGCGCTTTGGTAGGGATCCCAATTTCGTCGGTCATCCGACGTGACTCGGAGTGACCGACTGAAAGGGGAACGTCTCGGTTACGTATGTAACCCTCGTTCCCTGAAGGAGGGAACGGAGACGTCACGTCCCGTCGCCACAGTCGCTGTACCACCGCTGAGCTGCCGGGTCGCCGGCTCGGCTCCTCAGCGAAAACATAATTGATGCGGTGCATCAGCTGCCTCTTATGCTCACGCTGTGATCAGCGGCAGCTGGATGCAATAATCGCATGCCAATGTCCATTGGCTCGTTTAGTTACACTCGAAGTGGATTGGTCTCTCTGGCGAGATCCCAATTTCGTCGGTCATCCGACGTGACGTCTCCGTTCCCTCCTTCAGGGAACGAGGGTTACATACGTAACCGAGACGTTTTGCATTAGACATCAAATGGTGACCCAACACAGCAAGAAAATACTTAAAAACATAACATTAAAATATCACCATGAACTGCATAGGCCCAGCAACATGCAAAATTACTAATATGACAGGCTGAACAGGAAAATTGACAATTAATGTTTTCTTGCTGAACCCATTTTTTTAATGGGTCTTATTTATTTATGCATTTTATTTTATTTTATTTTTATTTATTTATTTTATTTTTTGTAATCAGGATATACACTCCTGAACTAAATCTTAAGACCAGGGGAAACATTACAAGTATTCGCATTTCACTCTGGTGGATCGTGACCAGGTTGTAAGTACTGTTTCAAAATGCCAAACAGGAGAAGAAACATGAGCAAGAGACAAAAAATAGAGAATAAGCAACTTATTTAAAACTGCATTTAAACTCAAACAGGCTGTTCATCAGCTGATCAAAAGTTTAAGACCATAGCCTTAAAAAGTTAAAATCTGTGCAAAAATATGGCTTTCTTGTCAGGCAGTCACTCTGTCATGACCTCCCGGTGGCAAAGGCTTTTTTCCCTGGTCTTAAGATTTTGTTCAGGAGTGTATTATGCAAACTCTTCATGTTGACATCTATTTAATTTGACTACCTTTAATCAAGTAGTAGATATTTTTTTTTAGATTAATAGATTTGCACCAAATTACTGAACTTGATTAGACGCAAAACCTTTGACGTCAATCAAAAATAAGTTGATTTATTTTGCTGTCCTCTTAACTGTGCATGATTATAGTTAGGCTACACAGTTATAGTTGCATTTTATTATTCACATTCAGCATAGTTTTTTTCTTTGCAGCATTAACCCTGTCGAGATACTGTTATAGTTTTTATTCATATTTTAGTACTTTAGTACATCAATTTAACCTAAATTAAAATGACAAATGTTGCCTATAGGCAACTAGCTGAAATAAAAAAATAAATAAATAAATTATATGATTTTCACATTTTATTTTATTTCAGTTAATGTTTATTTTATTTCAAGTAGCTAACAAAAAAAAAAAAGTTATTATGGTTTTAGTTTCAGTTTTAATTATGAACCTTGTCAGTCAAAACACACCAGTGAGCTGAAAATGCTTTGCCTAAATACGTTGACCATAGAACTTGAGGAAAAACCATTTCATAATAATAAGAGTGGCCCTGTGAGCAGACACCCATAAGGAATGAATTGGATGAAACCAGTCCATTTACTCTGAGATGTGTCAGTCAACAGATTTTAAACAGACCATTTAAGTTCAGTGAATCAAGGTGTTGTGTATTCACTTCACTTACTCCCTCAGTAAACAAAAAGCTTTATCAAAATCAAATGATAACCAGTGGTCCATAATCCATTTTGTATGTTTGACATTCAAGTGTTTTCTTGTTTCTTGAAAATGGAGCTCAAAATTACGGCAGCAGTGGGGAGTCTGACTTGAAAGTATAGTGTTTGCTGCAAAGACATTAACCATGCTTGAACTCTGCTCGTTTTTTTCCACTTTTCCTTTGGTTTGTGTTGTTGCCAATCCATCAGAGAGAATACCCCCTCCTGTTAAGAGTAATGACTGAATGAGTGTTTGGCTTTTGTGTCGCCTACAGCCAGTCAGCAGCGTAACGCAGCTTCATTACGCCAGTGTGCTGTGGGGCCCAACTTTCAGCGTCAACTTCCAGGAGAAAGGTTTCCACCCAATGAATGAATGAATTCCTGCTAGCATTCCATTATGTGACTAATAGATGGCATTAGTGACATTAGTAACATTAATTAGAGGCATTTAATATGCAATTAGCATTTTTTTCCCGTACAAAGAGGGGGTTTGTTGTTATTATGCTTGTTCATATTAAAGATCCCACTGATAAATGTAAATATATTTCAACACTCTCAATCATTTAGCTTAATAAATAAAATCTCAGCACTCTGTGACATACATTATCCCTTCAATTGTTTCATATTGCATTGTTGCATTGGAGCTGGAAATCCTATTAATTAATTATTTGATTCCAATAATACACAAATTTTATGGCTCATGATATTTGATTTTTATCTAGAGTCACTAAAACTAGCACTCTTCTAATCACAGAACAAAATCTGGACACATTTTATTTTGAGGCCCAAATCTCACTATTAACTACTAATTTTTGAAAAGAGTTTATACATGGAAAACAAATGTACACTATAAAACTAAAATATACATACATTAACTGTAAAATTAAAATATACATACATTAATAATGTGTGTGCGTGTGTGTGTGTGTGTATGATTCACTCTTGCGAGTTTATTATGTATATAAAAATGTCTGCGTGTGTGTCTGTGCGTAAATAATGGGTGATTTTAATTTATAAATGTGTGTTATTGGAGTAATTACAATATATCTTGATAAACCTATAGTGAAAAATAAATATACTAAAATGGATCTGAAATACATTTATTTCATGCTAAGTATACTACAAATACATTAACATATTTATGTGCTTAATAAAAATACCCTGCAATTGTACTTTTATTATACTAAACTGGTGTACTTAAATTCTGCTAAATTAGAACAACTAATTTTGTACTTAATGCTCTTCAAGTAGTGCTGAAATCCAACTAAAGATAAATTGAAGTATATTTGATTGTGCTAAAGTGGAACTATTGCAAGTATACTTCAGGTACACTTAAATGTAAACATCTTGCATTTAAAGACTGGTATTATTCAGAGATCATACAAGCCACATCAATAGTGACTTTAAAAAATATGTTAGGCTTAATATTAAGAAATGCGTGTTGTGGATTATGAAATGAACGTATTTTAAATATATTACTTTTTTTACTATAGGGAAAACATACTGATAAAACACAATATCTTGAAAGTTTGATTGATTGCAGTTTCTCAGATGAAGTAATTTCAGTCTCTAGAATTGGCCTCTGAGGGGCAGCATTTTCCTACAGCTACACCATCCTTCACCACAACCAGCTGATTACAGACCGACAGAAAGAAACACTTCAAGTCTGTCTCTGGAAAATGACAGTAGTAATTTTTAGTGTTGGCTTGGGAGAGTTTGCACAGTCTGCGGAGGTGAACCTTTGAAATGCGCCATTTCCCAAAGCCGAGAACACAAGGAGGACGCTGCAGGTCACAGTCATTTTACTGCGGGAGTCAGTCTGACAGACTGCAGATGCTCATTTTGACAAATGACTGAGATGAGTGTTTAATTAAGCATTTCATTACTGTGCTCTCATAAAGCAGACAATGCTTATGAAATATGGGCTATAGATGATGCAGAGATATTTCAATAATTGCTGTCTGTTATCAAAAAGATGAAAGAACAATGAATAGATGGGAGAAAGTTATTTATTACTATATGATGGTGCTTTAAAATTAAGTTTTTCAAGCTCATAATGGTCTAATGTGTACATCTCAGAACACGTTACTGATGAAATCTCTGAGAAAGGTAAATGTCTCGGTTACGTACGTAACCCTCGTTCCCTGATGGAGGGAACGGAGACCTTATGTCGTGACGACATAGGGGATTCACTTGGGAGCCCCAATCATCTCTGACTTTAAGAGAAAACGCCAATGAATATTGGCTAGTGGATTTTGCATAGCTGAGCCACTCCCCGTGCACATGGGTATAAATAGGTGGCAGGTGCATCCACTCATTAGGTTTTACACTGAGGAGCCGAGAACGAGTCCCTGGCAACCAGCGATGGTTCAAGATTGTGGCATGGGGACATAACGTCTCTGTTCCCTCCATCAGGGAACGAGGGTTACGTACGTAACCGAGACGTTCCCTATCTGTCGGTCACTACGAGTTATGTCGTGACGACATAGGGGTCCTATGGAAAGCTCCACAACCTGAACCCCGTCACAAACTTGTGGCATGCAGATGCTGACAAGCGAGCGCATGACAGACAAATGCCATACGAAGGTCGCAACCTTCCCATCGCCCCAGCGCAAATTCGCTAATCTTGGTGCCCGCAGGGACCACTGACTACATCGCTGCTGGAGATAGCCAAGCCGCTGTTCCTTTCCCCACAGAAGTCGGAAGGGATTTCGACCTTCAATGAAAGATAGCTTCAAGTCTTTTCTATTTGCTGTTACAGCTTGGCAGTAATGACGGGGAAGCGAGCCTTCCAGAGAAGGGTGCTACGGAGGCCACATCTTGCCCGAAGGGAGGTAACATGTGGAGGCACTGATATGGACTGACCCAGGCCTGGGGCAGTACTACATATGACTGGACCCTGGGGCAGATCCTACCTAGGGGTAGGGAGGAGAGCTGCCAGCAGGGCCTGACAGAGGGCTCTGTCAAAGGGAAGATACGGGTTTACCGTGAGGGAAACCTTTCTGTGGAAGAATACACATATGGGATTACCTGAAGGGAATCAAGCCATACGGAGACCTAGCCCAGTACAGGGGCTGACCGGAGACCCAGGTAAGCTAACACCAGTACTGGGCCTGGCATCAGACTGCTCCGCCCAGTCTGACTGCTGGGGGAGCTGGAGGAACTCCACCAGGTGTTTGCCGTCCGGGGAACTGAACTGGAGGAGGAAAAAGGTGCTCGTATCCCCGGGTGAGGGGGAATGGTGCAGCAAGTGTGACACCGGCCAGCTCTTCCTGCCAATTACCTGTTACCCAACACACGGGAAGAAACTGGCTCAACGCGGAGACTGTAGAATCTCGCGAAGGTGTTCGGTGTCACCCAGCCCGCAGCTCTACAGATGTCTGCCGTGCGCCAACGCATAGGAGGAGGCAATACTCCGTGTGGAGTGAGCCCTCACCCCCAGGGCGCACGGCTCACCCTGAGATTGGTATGCCAAAGCGATGGCATCCACAATCTAATGGGCCAACCTCTGCTTGGAGACAGCCTTCCCTTTCTGCTGACCTCCGTGGCAAACAAAGAGCTGCTCAGAGCTTCTAAGCTGCGGGTGCGGTCCACGTATATGCGCAGTGCTCTTACAGGACACAGCAACGCCAAGGCTGGATCTGCCTCCTCCGAGGGCAACGCTTGCAGGTTCACCACCTGATTGCAGAAGGGCGTGGTTGGAACCTTAAGCATGTATCCAGGCCGGGGTCTCAGGACAACGTGAGAGTAGGCCGGCCCGAACACAAGGCACTCTTCGCTCACCAAAAATGCTTGGAGGTCCCCAACCCTCTTGATGGAAGTGAGCACGGTCAGGAGAGATCCCAGGAGGGCATCAGGGGTGACTTAGGAAGATTTAACCTTCTGGCACCCCTCAGGAACCTCACGATGAGATCGTGCTTTCCCAGGGACCGGCCATCCACTGCATCATGATGGGCCGCGATAGCAGCCACATACACTTTCAAGGTGGAGGGTGACAGCCTACACTCCAACCTTTCTTGCAGGAAAGAAAGCACTACTCCAGTCGTGCATCTTCGGGGGTCTTCTCAGCGAGAAGAACACCAGTTTGTGAACAGACTTCATCCAGGGCGTAGGCTTGCCTCGTAGAGGAAGCTCTAGCCTGAGTGATCGTGTTAACCACCACTGGTGACAGATCAGTTAAGTCTGCCACATCTCGTCCAGGAGCCACACATGGAGGCTCCAAGAAGTGGACGTGGGTGCCACATGGTGCCGGGACCCTGATAAAGGAGGTCCTTCCTCAGAGGGATGCGCCAGGAGGGGCTGTCACGAGGAGCGTGAGTTCTGAAAGCCAGGTCCAGGTGGGCCAAAGAGGCGCAACCGGCAGGACCTGTTCCTTGTCCTCGCTGACCTTGCACAGTGTTCGTGCGAGAAGGCTCACTGGGGAATGCATGCCTGCGTGAAGCCCAAGGCCAGCTGTGCGCCAGTGCGTCTAAGCCGATGGGCCCTCGGTCAGGGAGTCATACATCTGGCCGCGGGAGGACTCAAGGAAGACAACAGGCTTACCTGAGCTCCCTCGAATCGATTCCAGAACAGCCGGACCATCTCGGGATGGAGTCGTCATTCCCCGGGGAACGTGAGCTGTCGTGAGAACACCTTGGCAGCACGATTGAGCTCCCCCAGGATATGGACAGTGCGTAGTGACTTGCACCACATCTGACTCCAGAGGAGGAGGAGATGGCGGGCGAATTGAATTGCATAGCCATGTCAGATTGTGCGAATGAGTCAGCGGGACAGGTTGGGCAGCACAAGCCACGTCCCCAAACTCCGTACGAGTGGCACCAAAGGGACAATCGACATACCCACGGGAGTGCAGCGAAGGGGAGTTGAGTCGGATAGGCTAGGAGGCATCGCGTTCTGACTGATCTCAGCAGAACTCCCTACGTCCCCGGAGGGACTGGCCAGAGATGCGTGGAGAGGCAATGCGTCCCCCAACCGCAACGTCCTGGCTACTGGCAAAGGGGGGCATCGTGGGTGAGAGTGAGGAGGCAGCGCGTCACTCACTGTCAGCCCGTGAGCTTGAGAACCCGGGGGAAAGGGAAATTGCTCTTTCTTTGACAATGTGGGTACAGAAACAAAATGAACCAGAAGATTTTCCACCCGGCCCTCCTCCGGGGGAAGGAGCGGCACTGTCCTCGCCGTCTCCTGAGAGAGAGCAGCTTCCCACATCTCCGGGGTTCCCGTGTCAGGGCCGCTTTATCACCTCCCTGGACGATTTTGGGGCCGGCTGGGACATGAGGGGCGCCGCACTCTTGTAAGAAGCTCGATGTGCCGGCTGAGGTGATGATTCAGCACGGGGCGGAGCAGCTCTGGAGGACGCAGGAGGGCGCCCAGGGCGATGAGCAGACTGGGGCTTGCCCTGCGGCAGAGCGGTGGCAGATGGTGCATCACGCTGGGAAGATGTGTTGAATAGCCTCGGTCTGCTTCTGTACTGCTGAGAACTGCTGGGCACAGTCCTCGACAGTGTCGCCGAACAGTCCAGCCTGGGAGATGAGAGCGCTGAGAAAGCGCACTTTGTTGACATCGCTCCTCTCAACAAGGCTGAGCCATAGATGGCGCTCTTGGACCACAAATGTGAAATCCCCGTGAGGAGAGAGAGGCGCGATTGCAGTGCTGCCATGGTTACATGCTCAAAATGACCATAAACCATCCACGGACGCAGCTTCAGCGTGCTGGATGCCCAGACACTGAAGACAACAATCGTGGCTGTTGATGGAGGATAGGAAACGACCGCAACCAAGAGGACAAGCCGGAACAGCGTCTTTAAAAAGACGCGAACCGACCGTGATTTGCTCTTTTAGGAAATCTGCTCTTTTAGTTGAAGTGCCCAGGGGAATCGCTGCAGACAGGGACACCGCTGTTCGCACCGTGACGCCAACCAGAACAGCTTCCAGACAGATGATGAAAGGCTTTGTGGAGATCAATACGTTCACCCATTTGGCTCCGAAGCAAAAATCTAATGAGTGGATGGACCTGCCGCCTATTTATACCCGTGTGCACGGGGAGTGGCTCAGGTATGCAAAATCCACTAGCCAATATTCATTGGCGTTTTCTCTTAAAGTCAGAGATGATTGGGGCTCCCAAGTGAATCCCCTATGTCGTCACGACATAACTCGTAGTGACCGACAGATAGGGAACTCTAATTAGCAGTTTGCCAAGACAGGCTATCACTTTTTTCCCCTCATATTTATGGTTTTGAACAAATTCCTAACCCCAAATAGTAAACTTTAGGATGTACCTCAACTTGCATTGTTAGTGCTACAGACATGAACTATACGTCAAATCATAAAGCTTGCATAAGGCTAGCAACCACCCAAACATCCAAGCAAACTCATCACATTTTGATGACAACTAAAAACACCTTAATAACTGTATAGCAATGCTTTGGCAAACTCCCATGCGAAAGTAACTCTTCAGAATATATGAAAATCTTATTTAATTGAATTGACCAATTGCTCTGTTCCCAAATTTTGTGAGTTACCTATGTTTTTGCTATATTAATGTATATACCATAATATATAAATGCTATATTAATCCATCATTTTTGCTATATTAATGTCAGCATCACAATAAAGGCCATCCCATAATGCAGTGTGATGAAACGAGTAATGTTGAATGCTTAACATGCATTCAGTCCTGAAAAAATATATAAATAAGTAGATAGATAGATAGATAGATAGATAGACAGACAGATAGACAGAGAAGATAGAATGACTTCCAAATTAGTCACTTATGAGGTTCCATTTCCCTCAGGATGCTGTCTTAGAAGGCAGCTGCCTATGTAGGCAGTAGACAGAAAGCCAGCCAACTAGGTTTTGAAACGGAGTGTATTTTTCATAAATTTGATTTAAATGTGGTTCAAAGTCAGCAGAACCATCAGAAAAACCTTTAACAATCAGCGCTGTGTGTCTGGCCTCACACACTCTCCCACTCAAAACAGAAAATCTTTACGCTAAACGGAAGGCGCTGGAAATCCTATTAGAGTTCAGCGCTGATGCCGTGTCTGTGACACCCACATGACCCCGACTTTGCATCATTAACATTGTGCTTGGACAACTGTATGTGTGAAACGCTAAAAATTTAGACCCCACAGCGTCCACAAACATCCCGATGCCTGGAGTGTAAAGCCCGCGGGGCTCGTTTCGTCACACTCTCTCCTTCAAAAACCAAGCTCCTGGTGGAGAGCGTCTTTAATACTGATATGGAGTCAGCCTCCCCTGTGCGAATCGCAACCTGAGGCGTTACAGACGGAGTCATGAACTTGGTTTCGCATCAGTGTAAAGGGAGCGTACTAACTCTTTAAAGCAGGTGAGGTTGAAAATGAGGCTGTCAGACTTCTGCCTCCTCTTCCTCTCATCCTTTATGAGTCATGAGTGGGTAGGAGGACTTTTGAGTCACTGCCAGTCAAGAGAGGCAGCGTGCCACACGGCTGAGGCAGAAATGGGTCACCGAGTGTCTGTCGCAGAGATTAAACGCTAAAGGCCTTCATTGCTCACTTAAGATTTCTTAGCTGTTGATTGTTCTGACATGATGCACCCAGAATTCACTGCTGTTGTTAAACAAATGGCCAGAGTGACAAGTTAAGGTACTGAATTATTGCCAGTGCCATCCGATGAATTAGTTCCAAAGTATAGTGAGCTACCCTTGTCTACATAGGCAGCTGCCTTTTAAGTCAACGTCCTAACTGAAATGGAACCACGCAAGTGTCAGATTTGACAGATGCAGATGCATATATATTCCATTCCACACAAAAAATATAGTATCTAATATGTGTATGTATATATATATATTTTTTTTTTCCTTCTTTTTTAACAGCAGTGTTGAATGTACTCCAAGTATATTTATATAATTTCTGCCAACTTATCTGGAACCTTAGGTTAATTTTATTGAACTTGTAACAATAAACTCTGTGATTTACAGTCTGTGATTTATTTTATTATTATTTTTTTTATTTTATGTATGTATGTGTGTATGAATATATGTATGTATGTATGTATTTATTTATTTGATTTTACGAAAAAATTAGGTTTCATAGACTACTGTTCAAAAGTTCTGGGTGTAGATAAAATGTTTTAATGTTTTTGAAAGATCTCTTATGTGCATCAAGGCTGCATTTATTTGATAAAAAATATAATAAAAACAGTAATATTGTGAAATATTATTATAATTTAAAATAACTTTTTAATTAGAATATATTTTAAAATGTAATTTATTCCTTTGCTGCAAAGCTGAATTTTCAGCATCATTACTCCAGTCTTCAGCGTCACATGATCCTTTAGATATCATTCTAATATTCTGATTTGCTGCTTAAGAAACATTTCTGATTACTATCAATGTTGAAAACAGTTGTGCTGCTTAATATTTTTATGGAAACTGTGATACAATATTTTCAGGATTCTTTAACGAATAAAAAGTTCAAAAGAACAGCATTTATTTGAAATACAAATCATTATTTGTCTTTACTGTCACTTCTGGACCATTTAATGCATCTATGTTGAATGAGTATTTATTTCTGTATTAATTTCTTCTTACTGACCCCAAAATTGTCAAAATGTGGTTATGATGCCTTAAAATAGCATCTAGTGCTCTAGATTTTACAACAGAACAATTGTGTGCAAAATATTTCCTCTCATAGTTATCAAATTGATGAGGCAAGCTTGATCTGCTTTCACAATGATTAATTATTACAAATAATGTTTTAACAAATAGGCAATGTCAACCAGGCTGTTATTAATCCAGGAACTTTTAGCAAGTAGTTTTAACAACAGCCTACACTTACTGTAACTAAGACTTTAAATTCTTACTTTTCAGTCTTAATTAATCAGTGCCTCCTTTTCAAGTAGATTTAAAGCTTAAGGTGCATGTGCAAAGGAGCATGGGAAAAGAGCAAGGAAAGATATGAGTTCAGCCTGGCCGGTGTGGAAAAAGCAAGGAGGGTCACATCACAACTCGCATATTAATCTGCAAATAGGCCGTATTGATCAGGTAAGAATATCAAAGCTTTTCTAGCTGCCGACGATCACTGTGCAACAACATAACAGATGCTGCTTCCTGCGTATATGTGTGCACGGACTGACAAGAAACAGGATGGAGGGGACGACTGCGGGAGGCGGCGGTAATCACATGGTAAACAGCTGTGTGCGGCTAACTCAAAACTCACTGGAGAGGAGCATGCTTGCTTCTTAAAGCAGAAGGAAATATGATTGCAGTTGGCTGGATTTGGACTGAAATATCGCAAAGTTTTCCCCATAATCCCTCATGCCCGAATACACAAATGTTAGGAATGTATTTTGAATGTTTATTTGTAGTATTGCATCAATGAGTCCAATGGGTGAGATGTTTGAAAGCATTGTAGTTTCATCACATTTGAATTTCCTAATTTAAATGATAAAATAGCTTAACTAACTCAGTTGCATTCAGTAATTAGGTGACATTTGTTTCAGTTCTATCTTTATTTCAGAAGCCAGTGTCTTTAACTACAGGCATGTTTATGTCCCAAGAGATGATTTGGATTTTATTTTATTTGATTAAAGGAATAATTCATCAAAAAATGAAAATTTGCTGAAAATGTACTCACTCTCAGGCCATCCGAGATGTAGATGAGATTGTTTTTGTAATCAGAACAGATTTGGAGAAATTTACTATTACATGACTTGTTCAGCGATGAATCCTCTGCAGTGAATGGGTGCCGTCAGAATGAGAGTCCACAAGTAATTCACACGACTCCAGTCCTACAATTAATGTCTTTTGTAGTGAAAAGCTGCATGTTTTTTTGGACTGTTTCTGCTTGTAAACAGTGTTTGATCTGTGCATATTTCTCTCCTGATTCAGACGAGAAGACTTTTTCACTGGAGAAAGGAATTATGAATAGAGGACTCATATTTCAGCTAGAAGCAACAGTTTGATGTTAATTGATGGAGTCATGTAACTTACTTGTGGATTATTGTGATTCTTTTATCAGCTGTTTGGACTCTCATTCTGACGGCACCCATTCACTGCAGAGGATCCACTGATGAGCATGTGATGCTACATTTCTCCAAATCTGATCCCACGAAGAAACATACTTGTCTACAGTACATCTGGGATGACCTGAAGGTGAGTAAATTTTCAGCAAATGTTCAGTTTTGGGTGAACTATTCCTTAAAAAGCTTGCTACACTATCTTGGAAGCTTTTTCCATGCCCAGACAGAGATTTTAAACCTCAAAATACAAAAAAATGCATCATAAAACTATAAATTACATTCATAAATCTAAACAAGGAGTTCCATTTCCATCACAACCATCAATTTTTTTCCAAAACAATTTAGGGCCACATTTACTAACAGTTTGTGCCAGTGTAAACCGTGTTTTGGCGTTAAAATAGTACTGTCAGGATTTACTAAAGACACCCAGTGAAGAATTGGCGCTGAAAAGCATGGACACAGTTATTTTTGCGCCTGACCTTATTGAATATGCATTTATAGGAGTTTCCCTTTCAGATGCAAAATTTATAGGAGGAGAGTATTAAAATGAATCACGCAACGCGATTTACTAACATTTGCGCTCGTCAAATTATTGGTATTTGTGCCATTATTTAAAGCCCAAAAAAGCATGTCTTAAAGCAGGCGTTAATTTGTGCTGCTCTTGATAGATTGCGCTGGTCATTATGGAAATGATCTGTCTGTGTCTGTGTTCTTTAATGTGCGCATTGTCAGTAAATCACACACAATTTTCCCCTCCCATCGGCGCTTTTATGGAATTGCGCTCTAACGCTAATTTGCTCTGTTTAGCAAATCTGACCCTTAATATTTAGGTACATATAGTGCTAATTATTGAAGAGACATCCATTTTATTTTCAAAGATTTATAAAGTAATTTCCACTGTCATTTTTATTACAGATTGCTATTAAAGATGTGGTAGAAATGAAAATCTGATGAGTATTGTAGAAAAATGACAAATCTCCCATGATGCATGTCTGTCCACATAGATTATACTAGTGAGAGTGCAAACACCATTTTATGAGTTTATTTTCTTCATGGCCAAACGTGGCCATAGTTGAAGAAACACCTGGATCTTTTTGGGGATGTAAATCTCATAGCTGCTGAAATGATTTGAAAATCTTATACTGTTTTCCACCTTCCACACTTTTTTTCCCCCAGCAGGCATCTGTTGAAAAACAGGAACCATATTTCACCCCCATGTCTGAACGAATCCTGCTTTTAAATGACGTTTCCTGTTATTTTGTGTTTTTTATTTTTTCTGAGCTGTTGGTTTTGTGCTCCATCTCAGCGCGGGCTTCATTAATCAAGCAGTCCGGAGAGAAATGGCTCACCTGCTTGCTGAGGCGTTTATCTTTAGCTAATTTCCTGGCGGGATGCCTGTCATGCTGTGTTTAAAACCAGGAACAGGTGTAAACAAAACAGGGCCAGGGTCTCAGGACTGTATCTGCTCTGTATATTTCTTTATATCAGCAGACCTGTCTGAAAGTGGAAAAAAGTGCATAATAATAAGTTTGTTGCACCTCTGAACTGTGTGGACTGCTTTTCCATAATTGAATTTTGAGTTAGAAGTTTCAAAGCCAGTATTATCAGTGTGCATGAAAGAAATGTCTTGATGGGATTTCCTTACTTTAATTTCTAGAGGGCCACATTTATTGATTTTTTAATTTTATGCAGACATATATTGGTGAACTTCACAAACTCTATAAACGCTATAAACCATCCACATTTCTTCCCAAAATCAAATAAAAAAATAAGAAATTATGGTTTTAAACCCTTCATGCTGTTATCATTGAAGATGCATTGTGGCTATTACTGGATCAAACAGATTTATAATTTATCTTACTGTAAATCATTATTAAAACTTATTACAACTTTTCATGTATAAAATTAATATATATATTTTTTGTATTTAGAATGCTTTATGTAGTATATTTTACTTTCCTTAAGTCACGTAAAAAGTGAGACCACGACTTTTTGCATTGTGTCTGCTTTTTTTTTTTTTTGACAAAAAGCGCAGTTCTGCTCAATTTTCAATTTTCATTACTGTAAAAAAAGTTAGATTTCATTTTTATTTACCAGTATTTCTAGGCCTACACATTTGTGTTGTCTTTATTATATGCTGATTTTAATTAAAAATACTGTATAATATTGATGAAAATCACAAAAAGAAAAAAAAAAAACTCAAAAAGTAATGACAATTTAAGATGGAAAATGTGCATAATCTAATTAAAATAAAATAATGTCACAATGCAAAGAAGAAAAAAGAAATCATACTAAAAAAAAAAAATTAAATTTCTTCATGCAATTTGTTTTTTATATATATATATATATATTTTCACTATAATTTCAGGGTGAAATATAATCCATACATGTTTTCTTGAGATTCACCTATATTTAGAAGAATAAAAAAAAAAAAAAAAAAAAGAATTGAAGTTTGTGGGCAGATCGGAAGTTTGAAACATCTGCCTCATTCAGTTCAGTGAAGATGTGAATTTTCATTAACATTACTTGCCAGTCATTTCTAATAACTGTCAAATAGTCAAACATCTTGTCCACAATAGCAAGTGCAATACAAACAGGGGGGAAAAAACATAATTATACATTACTCGGAGATGAAAATAAACATTCGTAATTAACATGCAGCGCAGACATCACCCAAATGGGAGAAAGACAATGCACGGCGAGATCCTAGTTAGGCATCTGTGAGAGCGACTGCGGCTTCCAGGAGCTATCGGCAGAAAAACCCCTGCAGCTCGGGCACAGAGCGGCTCATGGCAGCTGGAGCCAAACCCCACAGCTGACAGCTGGTTTGGGCTGAGGCTGGTCTACGTGACCCGGCTAGTTCCAGCTCCGTTGACAAGGATGTACAGAGGCAGAAACGCTCAGACAATATGGCATTCACACAGTGATCACAGAAGAGTGCACAGTGCAATCGCCGGGTCTGGGCTGAAAATGTGACATTTTTGTTAGAGGCAGACAAGGATATTACATTTACATATCAATATGAACAATGGTTATTGTTTGATTGCAGGGTTTTCATTGTATGGTTTTGTATGGGAGGCATCACAGTGAGTTGCAGTCATATCCGTATACTAGCACTCCCTCCAGACCCCAGAATCAAGCACTTCTCAAATGACTTTATGTCTGTCTGCACTGACTGATGCATCAAAACAACTGCAACTACACACTTATTAGCACCTAGTTTTTTTTTTTTTTTTTCTAAGTGAAGGTTTTGTTGGTTAGTCCTTCAGTAGATGTTGGAACGACACCATCTGGAGTCAAAAAATTCAATGGCAATCAATCAATCAAACACATTTTTCCAGAGAGTTCAGATGACTGGCAATGCTTTGCTAACATGTAAAGAGAGCTTGAAGATTATCTAAACTACAAATTATTTTTATTGTTTGTTTCTTTCTGGTTTCTATAGCTTTGTTTTCATTTTTTTAGTTCATGAAAATATTTGTAAATCTCTATCTATCTATCTATCTATCTATCTATCTATCTATCTATCTATCTATCTATCTATCTATCTATCTATCTATCTATCTATCTATCTATCTATCTATCTGTCTATCTATCTATCTATCTATCTATCTATCTATCTATCTATCTGATTTGAGATGAAGATTATCTGAACTAAATTATCTATTTTTTTTTTTCTGGTTTTGTTTTAATGTTTAGTAATTCTTTTTTTTTTAGTTCATGAAAATTAAATGTTTTTAAATTAATAGAATATGTTAGTTTTAGCTTTTAGCATTCACTGTAAAAAAAATATGTTTTTAAAAACAAAGATTACTGGAGTATGTTTAACAAGAAAATGCTATTTCAGCCTCTCTGCTTCAAAATTTAATTTCATGTGTTACCTGCTGTTTCTTTGAAATTATTTGTGAAATTTGCTAGCAATTTCTGAGTGAAAATTATTTCCTACAGCAATTTACTCACACCTACTCACTTTTTCTTATAGTCACGCAAACCTTTTAAAGGGATAGTTCACCCAAAAATGAAAATTACCCCATGATTTACTCACCCTCAAGCAATACTTTGTGTATATGACTTTTTTCTTTCAGATGAATACAAACAGAGTTATATTAAAAAAAAAAAAAAAAATTCCTGGCTCTTCCACACTTTATAATGGCAGTGGATGGCTGTTGATATTCAATAGTCCAATAGAAGTCCAAAAAAGTGCATCCATCTATCATAAAAAGTGCTCCACACGGCTCCAGGAGGTTAATAAAGACCTTCTGAAGCGAATTAATGCATTTGTGTAAGAAAAATATCCATATTTAAAACTTTATAAAACCTAATCTCTAGCTTCTGCTGACTGTCGTATGCGTGTTTACGAGAGAGTGGCGTTTGAGCGGATGACATAGGACGTAGACGTAGCGTAAGCTCCGGTGAGAATATGCTAGTCTCGCTAGAACCAAGTTTTGTTTACAGCAAAGGAAAACCAGTTTCCTCTTGACATTAGGGTTGTGCCGATAGACGATAGTCAGAGATATCGCCTGTGGCTGATGCCTTTGATGATAGCAAGATGATTATTATTATTATTATTATTATTATTATAATTTATTATAATATTTATTTGTTAATTATTTAATATTTTATTCTTATTTGTTGCATTATATTTCTTTTTCCGCGTTTTTACAGTGTTGCGCGTTATAACCAATCACACACGATTGTGCTGAGCTTATGAATGCAATGACCAATCAGATGCATTCAGATGAGTCATCACTAAACAGTCAGCGGAGTTCCTTGTTAAGCGCGCGCTGATTGAATTCTGACTCGCGAATTCTCTCATCACAAACAACAAGGTGCAGATGTACGTGCGATGTATGTATAAGAGATTTATTCATCATACAGTGTAGATTTATTGATTATAACGGGAGTGTTTTTAAAGTGCATAAACTCGCGCTAGACTGAGCTTGTGATTATGTTCTTTGGTAATGTAATGTTCTTTCTGTAGCTGCTTTTTGAATAACTGAGGAAATGTAAGCATTATAATTAGTAACTTACGATGTATCTATTAATTTGTTATCATGTTAAAAACAAATTCATTCATATTAAAAACATTAGGCTGCTTTTAGCCTTACGCTGGAGTTGGTTCACTTTCTGGCAATGAAACTATGTAAATAATTAAATAAATTAGCAAGATAATCTCGTGTATCTGCGATCTCACAGGCTGACGATAGGACGATATGAAAATTGAGCATATCGCCCAACAGTACTTGACATATTGAAATCCTCAGACATTTTTCTTTACAAATCTTCGTTTTGTACTTCTAATTTGTAAACAGTGTTTTGTTTTGCTCTCTCCACTGCGCTTCCATGATTGTCACCCCATTCGCCTACGTCATCCGCTGGAACGCCACTCTCTCGTGAACGCATACAACAGTTAGCGGAAGCTATAGATTGTTTTAAAGTTTTAAATATGGATATTTTTCTTACACAAATGCATCCGTTCGCTCCAGGAGGCCTTTATTAACCCCTTGGAGCTGTGTGGAGCATTTTTTATGATGGAATTATGCACTTTATTGGACTTCAAAATCTCAACAGCCATTCACTGCCATTATAAAGCTTGGAAGAGCCAGGACATTTTTTTATATAACTCCGATTGTATTCGTCTGAAAGAAGAAAGTCATATACACCTAGGATGGCTTGAGGGTGAGTAAATAATGGGATAATTTTCATTTTTGGGTGAGCAATCCCTTTAAGTCTAATTCAATCCTTTCTTCAACCAATCACAATAATGCATCTAATTAGCTCTGACAGGCTCACCAAGTCGATTTTAAACAGCCTTTCCACCTTTTTTCTTTTCCTTTATGACTAATTACAATCATTCTGAGCGATATGCATTGATCACTAATCTTTGTGAGCACTAGTTGCAAATCAGTAAAATAACTGTAACTGACTGGCAGGTGTATTTTCTAAATTTAACAAACAATAAAGATTAAGAAATAATTATTCCACAAGGAAAGACATTATCAGACCTGAATCAGTCAACACCACTGAATAGCACATGCTATGAATAATAATTCATAGTGATAAGGTATGGGACGACGACGGATGTAGTTTTGTTCTTTGCCCTCAAGTATCTAGTTATTCCATAACACCACAGGTGTTTTGAATATATTATATCATAATTCATCTTACAAAATGTAGCTTTAACAAACAACCCACTGTGTCTCAAAATGACGAGGTCTTCATAGCAGATGGTTGCACTGCAAGGAACTTTACACTAAAAAAATGACAATTCTGTCCCACACTGAGTTAGAAAATATATATATATCTTGACCAAAGAAACTTGAGAAAACTAGTGTATGTTCAGTAAATCAGTCATTTAAGATGTAGCTTAGCAGTTAAAGATCTTTCAAAGATTTCATAAAAAGCAAAAATTATTAATTAATAAACTCTTATGTTAAAACATTTGTATTATTCGAGATGTTTTTTCTTTTCCATTTTTACAGTTTTTTTTAGCGTTTTAGAGTCACATCGTCATAGAAATTGTAAAATTGGATAAACTAATTTCCCATTTATATAAAGCCAGCCAATCAGCTTATAGTCTGCCAGGTTGAGATCCTATTATATTAATACATACGATTAAGTATGTGTTATTTTTGTTTACTAAACTGCACCTGATCTCTGTGGCCTCCATGTGACCCCGACCTCTTAACATCGCAGACTGTCTATTCTCCTAACTGCATCTTCGACTTCAGCGTTCCAAGCTTTGTTTTTCTCCCTGACCTGCCGTCTAGTCTTTGATCACAGCTCTGCACTAAAGGCAGCCTGCCAACGTTAAACTTATCCAAACCACTTTCTCTCACCTCCAAACACACCGTAAGAACCGCCCCGCATCCCAACCAGTGTTTATTCTCCTCCGTCCATCACGACCTGCCAATCATCATCACTCAAACAGACTCCAAAAGTTGTGCCGCTCTGAAACGAGTGCGAAAGATGAAAGGAGAGTCTACAGTGGGGACACATCAACCTCGGCAAACGCGAGTAAATTTGAGGCGCGTCTTCCTTCATCTGTAATTTCCACATCCTCAAATGGAGATTGACTTCAGCTGCCCTCTAAACAGAGAGAGATGGACTGCATGGGTCACCAAGGGTCTGGTCTGACTCGCTCTAAGAGGGCGTCCCACTGAGATAATCACTGTTTCCATCGCAGCCTCGGCTGGCTGTGGCCAACCCAGACCTCCTTCAGACCAGAGGATGGATTGTTGAACGGCACTCTGATTATGCATTGAATAAAGGAAGGGGGAATGGAGTGGAGTGCAGGGAGGGAGAATTTCAGGGAGCCAGAACAGTAATTATATGACAAAATATATGAGAAGAGAATAGAGAGAAGTGTTGTTTGGTTCACAAAAGCACTAAACCATCGTAAAATCACTTTATCACATGGTCTTGATTGCCTTACAGCTCTTGTAAAAGGACAGAAAGGTCTCAAAGCAGTGTTATTTTGGAATTATATATTATTATAGTTATTCATATTTTATTTATATTTTGAATTAGCTTTTATTTTATATTTTCAGATTTCATTTTATGTTTTTTTTTAATATTTCTAAACACTGTATTTTCTGTTTTTATTTTAGCTTTGTTTTTAAATATATATATATATATAGTTTTATTAATGTTTTGAATCACATTTTTTTATATTTTTAGTTTTAATTTTAGTGCTTATGTGCTTTTGCCATTTTTAATATATATATATATATATATATATATATATATATATATATATATTATTTTATGTCAGTTTTAGTTTTATTTCAGGTAAACTTTTTGTAATTTTTGTACATTTTTTATATATATAAACCTACCTGGTCTCATGATGAAAGCGTACCTGTAGGAACTTTTTCGCAAGACGCGAAATATGTACCAATAAGTACATCTCACTGCAGTTTCCAAACAGAAATGAACACTAGAGGCAGTAAAACAGCGAGCACTTGTAATTGTTTTTGTACACAGTTATGATTACAGCTCCATATGTTTCGCTTTCCGGATGTAACAAGCTTGCTCGGTAGCTCAGCTGGGACGGAATTGGATTTAGGATACAGAATCTTTGGGTACGAATCCCATGAAAAACATGACTCATGATGAAAGAGCTAAAAAATGAGAGATCAAAAAACAAGCTAAAATGGTATGATTGTGTTTTTACGTCACATTGGCTTTTGTTCATACTATTGGGTAGGTTTAGATGTAGTGCAGATGGTACGTTATTTTAAAACGTCACAGAGCATTAGACTTATAACGCCACTTAATGGACATTTCAAGTCAGAACTGCAGTGACACCTACAAAACCAACGTCACATAAAAAGTATCATATGTACGTTCATCTGTTCCAGGGAAAAAAAAACGAACACTCTTTTAGCGCCACTCAGTGGACATTTCACATAGAATATGTAACGAAACATACATGGTGGTAAGTATTTTGCATCTTGCGAAAAAGTTCCCAGAGGTACATTTTTCATCATGAGACCAGGGCTGCGTTTCCCAAAAGCATTGTAAGCCTAAGCACATCGTAGACCCATTGCCACCAATGGAGCTATGATCAATTTAGGCTTACGATGCTTTTGGGAAACGCAGTCCAGGTTGATATAAACTGTTTATTTCAGTTTTAGCTTTATTTCAGTAAATTAAACTTCTTTCAATTATTATCAGGGGAACATTTCAAAAGCCCTTAGTTTTTTTTCCATTTGAAATTTAATTCTAATTTAATAAACAAAAAAAAGTGAATGGTTAAAAAAAAAAAAAAAAAAAAAAAACTGTCATATGTGATGATAATCTCAATATTTCACAATATGTAATAAAGTAATAGCATTTATTACTACAACTTCTGGTGTACAATGTTTTCATAGTGGTCACATATTTCCTAATATCCATCTAATATTCAGCAGCAACTTTCCATATTCGACCAATATTCAGAATAATTGAAAATGGCACTATTTTTTTTCCCTCTCGAATCACATCACTGACTTGCTTTCTCGTTTCATAAAAATTCAACTGGCCAAGTAATACCTCGGTATTAATGTTAATGTATTATTGTTGCAGTGTTCATCTTGCTGCAAGTTGAAGTTGTTTTAGTGAAATCTTTAACACCTGTAATAAAACACAGGTAAAATTCTAACAGTTGGACTATTGAAAATAAAAATATCTATTGTGTTTATTGTAAATTAATGTAACTCTGCACTGAACACAAATGTCGCTGATATTTTATAAAATAACTAAAATAACTTAAATGTTATTAACTTAAAACTAACAGCTCTAAACATAGCTCATCTAGATTTAAAGACAGCTTTATAAGCTTATGTGAGTGTATGTTTGAGAACGTTTTGTGTGTGTGCGCGCATCATTGTGTTGAAGAAAGCTCTTGCATAGAGACACAAGCAGAGAGTCCTGACCCTCACTCCATTAGAGGCGGCTCTGCACTTTGTTAATGGAAGAATGAATGTTTGGACGATTAAACTTTATTGGCCACTTCAGATGTTACAGTGACAGAACTGTGTTAGTTGCTACAAGGTGGGAAAGGTCAGCAATTTTCCGAAGCAGTCAACCCACGCTAATCTGTTTTTGAGAAGTCAATTCCAGGGACACGAGCTTCACTGCACATAAGGAATATTATAAACATCAGTGAATATCTTTGAGTCAGTCACCTTCATTTCAGAGGTTAGACTGTTTTTGCACACCATAATCTATATGCCAAAACAGTCCAACTAGACTTTCTTTTCCTTTCAAATCTTTTAAAAGGCCATTTTGTCTTTGTCTTACACCTTTCAATTGTGTTTTATTTTCTGAAGTGCATTTTAAATGTTAGTCAGGTTACTTGCATGATGACCATTTTACACTTTGCCTTAACTTTAGGTCATTTTAAGGTTTTAAAATTATTTAATTTAAACCTATAAAAATACTATATGATGTACTACATACTATACATTTAAATAAAATCGTATGCATGTAAAATATATACAAATAAGATTGAATTCAACTAAAGTACATTCAAAAATTCAAATATTCTAGAACTTGGACATAACTGACAAGCAAATATTGTATTTCTCTTGTAAGAACAACCTAACGTCTTAAAGACAGAGAAAGAGTTCTGCCATTCTTCTCTTAGTTTTGTAAGGGAAAAAAAAAAAAACAGACTGTTCGCTTCTCAGATGTCAAGGAGAGACCTTGAACCAACTCTGCTAACTGTTAAAGACTGTCAGTCCGCTTCGCCCTTCTCCATACAATAGAGATTTTCACATGGCTTTTCACTTCAAACACTTGACCTCTGACTCGGACTCAAACCAAGCAGGGAGCTCGAGCCTCTTTTATTGTGACATTGAGAGAACTACACAGCAAAAAAAACCTCTAGGGTCCAAACCATTAGCATGGCTTTGAAAATATGTTTTTATGAACATGTTCTTTTATCGACCAACACCTGGGAAAAGCCATTTGTTGAATGCAAAGCTCTGTGACCACTATTTAAACTTAATTTCATTTATTTAAATGAATTTCTAAATAGTTGAGTATGTGACTGGAAATATACATATGAAAGCTTGAACTTATAGCTTGCATATATAGCTTTGTGACTAGTTTACTATATACACACACACATAAAAAATAAATAAATAAATAAATAAAAAAAAATTGGGGTAATATTTGATGACCAGCTGACTTTCAAAGACCATATTGCAAGGACAGTACAATCATGTAGATTTGCATTGCACAATATCAGGAAGATATAGAAGGCTCTTGTCATTTCTACACTGGACTGTTGCAATGCTCTTCTGGCTGGACTTCCAATATGTGCATCCAAACCTCTACAAGTGATTCAGAACGCAGCAGCAGAACTAGTCTTCAATGAGCCCAAGAGAGCCCACGTCACTCCTCTGTTTATCTCTCTGTACTGGCTACCAGCTGCGACTCGCATCAAGTTCAAGACTTTGATGCTTGCATACAGAACAGCCACGGGCTCGACACCCCCCTACCTCCATTTGGCGTCTCTTAGTATCATCACAGAAAGGGACAAAAACACTTTCCAGAACATTCTCATTCACTGTTCCTTACTGGTGGAATGATCTTCCCAACCCTATCCAGAACGCAGAATCCCTGACAATATTCAAGTAACACCAGAAAACTCATCTCTTCTGTCAGCACTTCCTGCATCCTTCTGAAAAAGAAAAAAAAAAAAAACCCAGAGTGTCTATTTACACTAAGTGCAAATATAGCCCACCTTGTTGGCAGAGGCTATTTACACTAACTCTGCCCACCAACATGTGATTGGGATAGTCAACACTAAAAAAAAGACACTCATTTAATATCAGTTTCAGTGGCATAGATGGTAAGACACGTGCTTTTTGATGCGATCGACCCGAATTCGAACCTGCCTTTCGCTGAACTTTTTTTCTCCCTTTTCAAATCTTATATCACATTGGAAAGGCATTTATATTCAATAAAAATTAAGGAAATAATCAAAAAGTTGAAAATAAAGTATCGGGTAGGGTTAGGGTAGGTGTAGGGAGGGATTTATTGTCCGAATAAGGTGGCATCCATTTAATAATTTGAATTAAAACTATAATTTACACTCAATACGTTATTATTGCATACTGTTTTATAATGTACTACAATACTGAGGTGCAGATAATTGCCACTATTAGCAATAAGTAGTATAAATAGCAGAAAATCTTGCTATTTTAACATAGTGTAAATATAATCTATAGCAATTTGCACTTAGTGTAAATAGCATACCGTTAAAAACTGCTATTTTCACTTAGTGTAAATAGAATCTAATTGCTATTTGCACTTAGTGTAAATAGCATTTATCGCTATTTGCACTTAGTGTAAATAGCCGCTGCCAAAAAAAAAAAACTTCCTATTTGCTTTCACTATTCCTTTTCTCTCACTGCTGAGAATTTAAGAATGTTCAACTTTTGGGTAAAACACAGTGCTCACCACTGTCACATTTTATTCAGCCATCCAATCACAGTGGAGGAGGGGCGGGACAAATACCTCATTGACCAACCATCGCATTCTATTTGTACTACAATCAAACAACACCACAGGAGAAGTTAACTTTGCTCGTATTCGTGTCTGTGCAAGTTGGATTCCCGGACTACCGCGAGTATTAATATGAAAAATAATGCTTGCAACATTTCATTCGCAAAGCATCTGCAATATTCCTTCCATAGATATTTCATATCATAAAAATTAAAGCATCTCAACTGAAAACAAAACACTGTACCTCCATAGCGCTTGCAAGTAGGGACTCTTTTAGAAGTGCCTAACATTTTCAGCTTGCTAAAAACACTTTGGTAGACACATGGCCTTAAAGGGATAGTTCATCCAAAAATGAAAATAAGCCCATGATTTACTGAATCCAATCAGAGTTATATTACAAAATGTCCTGGCTCTTCCAAACTTTACAGTGCCATTAAATGGCTGTTGAGATTTTGAAGTCCAATAAAGTGCATCTATCTATCATAAAAAGTGCTCTACATGATTCCAGGGGGTTAAAAAAGGCCTCCTGAAGCAAATCGATGGGTTTGTGTAAGAAAATATCCATATTTAAATCTTTATAAACTGTAATATCTAGATTCTGCTGACTGTTGTACTCGCATTCATGAGAGAGTAGCGTTCCAGCGGATGATGTAGGACCTAGGCGTAGCGTAAGCTCCAGTGAGAATATGCTAGTCTCACGAGAACTAAGTTTTGTTTACAACAAAGGAAACCAGTCTCCTTTTGACTTATATAGAAATCCTCTGGCATTTTTCTTTAAAAATCTTTGTTTTGTACTTCTAATTCATGACTCGTGTTTTGTTTTCCTCTCTCCTCTGCGCTTTCGTGTTTGTCACTTCTCATCAGAGCTTACGCTACACATCCGCTGGAATGCCGCACTCTTGTGAAAGCACTTCTGACAATTAGAGGATTACAATTTATAAAGTTTTAAATATGGATATTTTTATTATGCTGTGTGCACATGCGAAGCGAATATTCTCATTGCGTTATCGATCTAAATTACTCACAGGATGTTTTTTGTGTCACTCACACAAATAAAATAATCAATTTTCTGATAAAACCAGATGTGTCAAACTGGATGTGTCAATAAACTCTTTGCAGATTGGCTAGTGAAACAAACAAATTTTCTGCACGTGTTGAAATTTTTCAACTTGCACTGAAAACGCGATTGAGGCGTATATTTACGGCAATTGCGTCGCCGGCCATGAATTCACGTCTATTCAACCCTTTTTGCATTGACTTTGTATGTAATCTACTCACGTGAATAATTAAATTCGCTTTTGTGTGCACACGCCATTACACAGACACACTGATTCGCTTCAGAAAGCCTTTATTAACCCTCGGAGCCACGTGGAGCATTTTTTATGATGGATTTATGCACTTTATTTTGCTTCAAAATCTCGACCACCGTTCACTGCCATAATAAAGCTTGGAAGAGCCAAAACTTTTTTAATACCACTCAAGTTGTGTTCGTCTGAAAGTCATATACACCTAGGATGGCTTGAGGGTGATTAAATCATGGGGTAATTTTAATTTTTGGAGGAACTATCCCTTTAATGCCTCCCTGTTCTAGCTGTACTGTTCTAAACAATGTCTGAAACGTTGTATTACTAACAATATTACTATTGTCTCTTTATGGTGAATTGATTGTATTCCATATTTGTAAGTCACTTGGATAAAAGAGTCCGCAAAATGATTAAATGTTAGGATTAGGGTAGGGGTGAGGTTAGGTATTCAAAAATATCTCATTCCTACTTTTTCAAATATATGCAAAGAATTAAATGCGCCTGGATCTCAGTTGCGAGAGATAAAGTGTTGGACTGGAGGTTGTAGGAGGGAATTCATCTCCAGTCTGTGTTTCCATCTCTGACTTGAATGTGGCATTAGATTGTGCATTCTTCAATTATGAGTTCTAGGCTTGTACACTCATCACCACTGAATGTTTATTTGTGACCAGCAGGTGTTTTGAGTATCTGAAAGTATCGGTTTTATTTTGAGAAGTGAGTGAGTGTATTATCTGTAGTTTGGATGCATAACCACAATTAGAAATCAATAATAGACAAGATAAGGGAATATAAAGGAGGATGTAGCTTTTCCAACAAGTACTAATCAACTTTAAGTCATCTTTGGAGTCTGTTTAAGCATTGCGCAACTCGCAATAAAAGGACAATTATGAGACAAAATTAACACACGCACTTGTTAATTTGCCATATTCATATCCATAAATAAATGTGACCCATTAGTGAAATCATTTTAGAGAGGGCGACGCTTCAGTTTTGATTACCTTATTCATAATGTCCTGCTTGAATGATCTCAGTCTTCATTGGGCAGGGAGACAGCAGCTTACTTAACGATAATGACGGCGCACAAAAGCGTAGCTCAATCAGGAGTTTGCTCCTGTCAGAGGAGGCGGCATCGTAACTTCCACAGCTGAAGGGGTTTAACCAGCTGCCTCAGGTGTAACAGCAATGGGATCTTCACCTCCTGCCCTCCCAGCGGAATACATCAACTCTGGGAGACAATCAGCCGTTCATACAGCCGCCTCTCATTACATAGCCCACTGCGTACGGTTAAAACGAGGCACGTGTCAAATGCAAATGGACTGAACTTGAGTGCCAGGAAGTTTTGCATGATCTTGGGACAGCTGATTTATGGATACAGGATTATGGCATCTTGTGGTCCTCTAAAAAAAAACAATAACACAGCTGTATGATGCCAAAAGTTATTCTATATTACAGACTGTCATAGAGAAAGAGAGGCTTAATTATAATCCAGATTATAAATAATATTGCTAAAAAATTATGTTGTCTTTGTTGCTGTTGTTATAGTATAAAATAAGCACCATATATTATGAAAAAGTTTTATATATATATATATATATATATATATATATATATGTATATATATATATATACTTATAGTATATAATAGCATTTAATATTTACAGTTTTCATTTTAATTTTAGTCATTTGTTGTGTTTGTTATGCTATTTTAAATTATTTTATATCAGTTTTAATTTTAGTAATTACTTTAACTTATTTCAGTTATTTGTCAAACATTTCTAGTTGTAATTTTTTAAATCTAATATTTATATTTTATTTAAATTACCAAATACATTTTTTAATACTTTTTTAACAAAATCAACATTTAATCACAAAAACATAATCCAAACAGTATTATAATAAATAATATTTAGATCCTCGGAAAATGGTCTGAATTGGAATTACTGGAATCTTTGTGTTCAAACCTCAGGTGCAATCCTATTCTTTTACATTTACATTTTAAACAGTGTAACAGATATATTTCTGTGGCTATCAGATTGTACTAAAATGTATGTGTGCTAAATACCTATAAATACCAATGAGAACACACTGCGTTTTCAAACTGTCATATATTTTAATGAAGGATAATTAAAATGCTGTTAGCTATAATGTGCAAATGCTCCAGAGGGATACATATCAAGAACTCTGTTAATTATCGAGAAGTGAGAGCAAATGTCATCACAGGTTACATGTGACACCATTACTGCTAAGTGTTCTTAATTGACAAACATAACAACGTAAAACAGGCTAAAATTTCTCATTGATTAAAAAAAAGGGCAGGATTTGTGTCCTTGCAGCATGTCTTGTTGTTTCATCTCCAACCTTATTTATTTAATTTCCTTTTTCTTATTTTGAAAAACCAGCCATCTGGCCGCTAGTGTTCCTGGCAGTAACTAATTCTGGCAAATATTCTGTCATTTATTGCTATCATGACACACTATAAAAAAATTATTCTCTCATTAATAACATATTTATGGGCTGAAGAGGAACAAGTGAAAATGTGTATCTTTCACTCAAATGAAAGAGTGCAGCAGGAGGGCGAGAGAGAGAGACTAATCTAATTACAGCAAATCCACCTCAGATATACTCCAAATCATTGTTATGGTGCTAATAAGCTGTCAGAGGTGTCAACATAACTGTTATTGGCTAGACTATAGACTTTTCAAAATAATGGGTTTCCTGCCAGAACATTTCTAAAAGAAATGTGTAATTTTGTATAATGTAAAAACAATCACTGTTTTCAAATGGTTTCAAATGAACACTCCTCCCATCTGCTATTGGTCAGGCAAACAGATAGCCCTGCCCCAAACTCACACCATTGGTTGAACTGTGCTGGAATGCATAAATGCATAAAAGCGTGGAAGCTTGTTTCGGGCAAGCAAAAAAAAAAAAAAAAGTAATTGCGACTTTTTATCTCACATCTTTTTTTTTTCTTGCAATACTGATTTCATATCTCACAATTCTGTCTTTTTTTCTCGTAATTTTGTCTGTAATACAAACTATTTACAATTGTAAACAACTTACAATTCCGACCAAAAAAGTATTGCGAGATGTTAACTTGCTTACAATTGCGAGTTAACATATAAACTCCCAATTCTGAAAAGAAAAGGCCAAATTATGTCATGTAAACTTGCAATTGTGAAGAAAAAAAAGTCAATTTAATTATAAGTGTTTTCTTTGTTTATCCACATTTTTCCCTCACATCTTTGTGATATTTGGGTCTAGATATGGTTTAAGGCCCTCTTTCAACATCCATTTTACTGTATTCTAGCTATCTGTTAGCATTCCCATTCATCTCAATGAGATTCTAATTCAGCGAATATAATCAATTCTAATGTATTGTAATATTCTTCCATTTCTTTAAAATATTCTGGATGCTCTTTTGAGTTGTTTCCATAGTTTGTATGGATTCTGGAGCAGTAAAGTCCTTGGTGTGACGATTGCACACAGCCAAGGTTGCTGTGATCTCCTTAAATGTAAGCTGTCAAACACTTTCAGTCCACCCTCACCGCTGCTGTGTTGTTTCTGTGCTGTGAAGGTCGACTGAAGTCTCAGACAGACCCTTCTCGAATAAAACATCTGGTAAAATTCACACTGAAAGTTTAAAGAGTGCTGCACAGCATTAGTCTGGAACAGTGCTCGAAGTAGTACTTATTTAATAATGTATATGTTTTCCTACCATAAGCATGTATAGTATATTTACATGATTCTGACAGACTTAATATGCAACCTACATTCATTTGTTGAAAGAAACAGAGGTCAGTTCAGCATCACTGCTGGCCAAGTGATTATGTACTATTAACTGGATTTGATGAGGCTTGAGGCATTGATTATAATGAATGTTTTATTAAAGATTTTAGTTTGAAGCAAATAGTTGCTAGTAAGTGAGATATCTCTGTATATTTACTATAATCACTTTTGATGCACACCAGTTTATTACCCGCCTCTAAAAGTAACATAAAAACAAGCAATTAATGGTTTAATATGTTAATTATATGGCCAATGCGGGTGCACAGTGATGTTGTACATACTTACTGTGCATTCTCTCAGTCCTGTAGGAGGCGATAGAGTTTGCTTTAAATGTATGTGCCATTAAACTGGATTGATTGTTCATCTAGCTAGCTATAAACATGCTAGCAATTTAGATTAGATTCTCAACTCAAATCCAGTACAGTTCCAAAATTGTTTATTTGTTCATTGTTCAAAATTTGTTCATTTCTTTTAATTTGGATAATTTTGTTCATGGTTTTTGAGAATGAAAGTATGTCACATGGCATCTGCATTAATTGACTAAACTGACTTGGTTCTAGGTCCAACTGACAGATTAATTAAAAAAAAAATAGAGTTTAATTGGACTCACAGCTTTGACAACAGCAGCCAAAGATTTGTTGATCACTCTATAAAAGATTTTTATTTCAAATAAATGCTTATTTGAAATAAATCCTAAAAAAAATTGTATCACCGTTTCGACAAAAATATTAAGCAGCATAACTGTTTTCAACATTGATAATGATAAGAAATGTTTGTTGAGCAGCAAATCAGCATATTAGAATGATTTCTGAAGGATTGTGACACTGAAGACTGGAGTAATGATGCTGAAAATTCAGCTTTGCATCACAGGAATAAATTACACTTTAAAATATATTCAAATAGAAAACATTTATTTGAAATTGTAATAATATTTCACAAATATTACTGTTTTTTTTTTGGTTTTTTTTCGGTGGCCCAGTAGTGCACAACACAATGAAATCTCCACAATTTCGCTTATTTCGGCTTATTTGCATTATGTTGTACTAATTTTGTTGTTTTATGGCTTGTTTCCATTGCGTTGTGACTTGTTTCCCTTGTATTGTGCTAATTTTGTTGTGTTGTAGCTTGTTTCCATGTTGTGCTAATTTCACTGTGTTGCAGCACGGCTTGTTTCCGTTGTGTTGAGCTAATTTCATTGTGTTGCGGCTTGTTTCCATTGTGTTGCAGTAATTTAATTGTGTTGGGGCTTGTTTCCGTTGTGTTGCACTAATTTTGTTGTGTTGGGGCTTGTTTCCATTGTGCTGCAGTAATTTAATTGTGTTGTGGCTTGTTTCCGTTGTGTTGCACTAATTTCACTGTGTTGCAGCACGGCTTGTTTCCGTTGTGTTGTGCTAATTTCATTGTGTTGTGGTTTGTTTCCATTGTGTTGTGCTAATTTCGTTGTGTTGCGACTTGTTTCCATTGTGTTGCGGCTTGTTTCCATTGTGTTGTGCTAATTTTGTTGTGTTGTGGCTTGTTTCCATTGTGCTGTGCTAATTTCATTGTGTTTCGGCTGGTTTCTGTTGTGTTACGACTTGTTTTCGTTGTGCTGTGCTAATTTCATTGCGTTGCGGCTGGTTTCTGTTGTGTTACGACTTGTTTTCGTTGTGCTGTGCTAATTTCATTGCGTTGCGGCTGGTTTCTGTTGTGTTACGACTTGTTTTCGTTGTGTTGCAGCTTGTTTCCATGTGCTGTGCTAATTTTATTGTGTTGCGGATTGTTTCTGTTGTGTTGTGCTAATTTCGTTGTGTTGCGCCAATTTCGTTGTGTTGTGCTCTACTGAGGCACCGTAGTTTTCACTGTATTTTTGATCAAATAAATACTTTGACTTTAGAACAGTAGTGTAGTGCATTTTATATATAGCATTGTTTTCCCCAGCTGTCTATGACCCATTTCAGACCAGAAAACAGCTTGTGACCCATCAGTTGAGTATATTTTGGGCCTAACAGTCTTTGTCTAGCGAGAGCGACAGCTCGACTTGTTCATAAAATATGACGTAAACAGTGTAGACTCACAACTGGTTGTTTTCTCAGTGCCAGTACACCTTTCGTCCTTCCCTTGACACCTTCCTTGTCTCATCTGGATAACTATTAATATGACAAAGAGGTGAGAGAGAGTCGCCCCCACAACTAAACATGCACCACTGCATGATTTATATCCAGTGCCAACACTCTTTATTAGACTGTCAATACATTACCTGTTGTCTATTTGCAGCTGTCGAGGCTGAATACACAGACAGGCCAAGAGGAGAATAAATGTGTCTGCGGCGGGTGAGAAAAGCCTCCGGTGATGAGACCCGTGATGGACAGAGTGGTAATTGTGCGGCGGACCGGATGCGTTCCTGCATCTCAGCGTGTGATGAGCGCTCTTTCCTCTGGATCTCTCCATGTGTCTACGCCCTGAGCCGATGTTTACCCTGCTCTGAGCTTGCTTTGCCTGTCGATCGGAGCGGGGAAGATATTGCGTGTCAAGTGCTCTCCTGGGCTAAACTATCATTTCAAAGTGCTATCACACAATCCTGACTCCCAGGGGCCACCCGCTTGCCAGCCGTACAGAGCCACTGGAGGAGCTCCAGACTTTTGCCAAGCTAAGCGTATGTTAGGCAGCAGCCAAAGCAATGGCATCCTAGCAAGAGCACAAGGATGCAATTGAGGGTAGGATGTGCAGGTAACACTTCAATAAACCAAGTGATTAATCAGGCCTTGTATGCTCCATCAAATGAATGTCTTATTTTGCGTCTCGTTGACACCTGTAATAATAAAATGTTTGGAAGAGGGGTGAATGGGATTGGTAAATCTTTGTTTCATGGACTCAAATTGTTGCCTTATGTGTTAACAAGTACAACATAAAATCAAAATGGACCACATTTATTGTCTTCATAATATTACATCAAAATGTAATTTTCTGAGACAAAAGTGTGTCTCTGAAACATCAAGTCTCTAAAACAACATTTTAGTCCACGTGTCCCAACCAAGCCACATAGATTCTTAAGATAGCTATATATATATAAAAACATATATATTTTCAAATATGTGTTAAAATGTACTTATATTTCCTCATATATTTTTTGACCATTTTTAAAATATATTTTCAGTGTCAGTATTTAAATTATCCTAAAGCCTTATTTTAATGCCATGCTGTTTCTAACATATATTTGCCACAAAAAAATAAATAAATAAATAAAAAATAAATAAATAAAGAAATAAATAATGCCATATGGAAAACACTCACCTTGTATGATAAAATCAGCTCCTGCTGGGGGGAAAATAAAATAAAATAAATAAATAAATAAAAAACTAAGTGCTACCCCACATTTTTTCTTTTTTGTTTTGTTTTTGACATTGAATACACTGTTTTACTCCGAAATGACAAATTATGGAAGTAAAACGGGTTGCAAATAATTTATATTTTTTCATATGTTCAGGTAGGTGGATTAGATCCCAAAAGTTGACAATTTACACAGTTTAACAATATATTATGATGAAATGTATGTTTTATAGTAGAACCTTAAAATGAATTCTTCTAAAATATGTGTATCGCTAATGACAGCATATTCTCACTGTGCCTAATGGCCATTCAGGGTTAAAGTGCAAGAAGGCAAAGGTCAGTAAGTTGCATTTTAAATAACTGTGTGACTAATTGGTTCACCCCTGAATAGGGCAAATCTGAGCAAATTAATTTTGTAATCCCAGTGTCATTTCAAGGACGTCTCCAGCAGTGACATCTGTTGTTCTCAGCAGTTGACTCCAGTCAGTGTGTCTTCTTCACCACACGCTAATATTTGTCAGGCAAGTGTCTCGCCCTAAAACACATTTCTTTTGTCGACTTTGTAGGATCTAAAACTTACTGCCTAGTTAATGATCATACCATATAGATCAGATTAAAATAAATACTTGCTTAAGTCATCAAGTCTTGTCCTTTGTATTTTTACATATTTTACATTATGATAAACAGATTTAAAATAAACAGATTTTTAGAAGTGATAGGTAATGATGAATATTTACGGGATTTGAACCTACAACCATTGGGTTATCAGTCAGTATCTTCAACAACAAAACCACATAATGCCTTTTAACTTAAAACAAATCGCAAACACAACAAAAAAGCATTTTCAATACATTCAGCTTCATGTGAGGTATTTCTAAGTCAGGATAAAGAATATACAGTAGGAAATAATGCAGGGCAGGGCTTGATTGCAATGAGAATTGATTGGATTGTGAATATGACACTGTAATTATTTTTTGAAGTTTGTAAATAAAATTACTGTAGTATGTTTTAAAAGAAAATACTTAATTTGATGTTACTTGCCATTTCTTTATAATTAACTGAAATTTACTAGCAATTTCTGAGTGAAAACTGTTTCTACATATTTTTTTCATTGTGGAATGTAGGGGTGTGCCCGAAGCCGAATACCTTATTCGGAAAGGGACGGATGGCTTCAAAAACGGATAACGAATTATTCTGCCCGAATATTCGGCTGAGGCTGGCCCAGTCTGGTGTTTGCTAGATAACAGGTGAGCCAGGGATCAGCACGATATTTTACATAAACCTCTAAAGTCACACAATAATGAGTGTGTGAAGTGAATGAATGTAAACTTTATGAGAAGAGCGCAAATCAAACACCGCATTGCTGTTGTCTTTCTGTGCATTTAAAAGGCAATGATTTAAACCTTATAGGCGTCTCAGTCTCTCAAAAACCAAACTCTCTCTAGGGTAATAATCAGCTTAGATACAGATACATTTTCTACTAGGCCTACACGTTTGCTTCTTTATATTTTGCTGGTTTGCGTGGCACACACACATTTGTTTAGTGAAGTTCAAAAAAAGACTCGCTTAAAGAGTTCCATGTAATGAAAATGTGTGCCTTGAGTTGAGTCCTGTTCACTAAATGTTTGTCATGAAATCTCTCTGCTTGTATGATAAATTTATTTTTAGAAATTATTAATTTTATATTTTAGAACACTGAATAGGGCAAATAGTTGAAACACATATTCTTCCCATATTCTGTTCTCTTTTTTCCATGCTTTTCCAAACCTGCAAATTAGGCTACTTAAGTGAAATACTTTTTTAAACTGCACAGGAACCGGTGAGCCAAAAGAAAGCATGCTGTTTTACATAAACCTCTAAAATTACAATGCAGTAACAAGTGTGTGAAGTGAGTGTAAGCTCTATGAATGAAATATGCACAAATAAAATAGCTGTGTTGCACTTGCCTTTTTCCATGCATTTCCTGGAAATTGCTTAAATCAATTTCCATATTTCTAAACTGCGTAGGAACCCTTATTGTTTTAATTAGAAGATATTTAAATATTTATTTATCGGATCACTAAAGGTCCCCAAGCTGGGACTGGAACTCGGGTTCCCCGAAGCACAACCGCACTACATCTCCACACACTGCCTACACAAGGGTATCGGCTCCGACTGTAAAAAGATATTAAATAAATATTATAATCATAAAAAAATAAGTATTTTAGTTAAACACGGCATATTTGTTCAGTCATAACTACAAAAAAAAAAAAAAAAAAAAGATATAAAACCATAGTCATAAGAGTAACTGTACGAAGTTCCGCCTACTTCCGGTTTTATCCGAATACAGATACGAATAATTTTGTGATTGTTACAGACACAAATACTGGCTTCGCTGCACACCCCTAGTAGAATGTAATATGAGCTATTTTCCCAATCTGTGAAGCCTTTTAAATGTTAACGCCTGTATATTTTGACAAAAATCACAAATATAATTTCTATGAAAGTTCCTGGAGGTATTTAGGGCTTGGGTTTCATTGCACAAATAAAAACATTAAAACACACAGGCAAACATGAGACTGTCAGATCCCACCCAACATCTTTCTCTACTCTTTCTTAAGTAAAGGATTAGCACATCTAATTGCACACCAGTAGCCAAACTCTTTTAGCCGATAAGATGCCACATGAGTAATGCATTTCTGTCTTCCTCTGAGTTCCGTAGACACAGACAAGATTTACTTCTGCCTCAAATCTGTGCGAACAGGCTCAGAGGGAACGTTCTGCTGGCTCTATCTACATAAGCAATCAAATCAAATGGCGCATTCACATAGCCTCTTCAATTTAGCCGTACTACGCAGATGTGGCACTGCTGAAATTGTTTCTCTTATTCTCTCTTGGTGACTTTCTCATCATTTTAAGTCTAAGCTTGAGGGAAACAGCTGACAAACAACATCTGGAACTTGGTTGTTGGCTGAAAAAAGGTTGCGTTGGCCTTTTTTAGGGTTGCCAGGTCAACACTCAAACATACACTCTTAAAAATAAATGTTCCAAAACAGGGAGTGAGGCCAAAGAAGAATCAAAGTCAACAGTTTTTTGTTTTTTTTTATAACTAAAAAAAATAAAAAATAAAGAACATTTATTTTCAGGAGTGTACCACAACTAAAGTTAATATTTAGACTGTCATTATATAAAGTGTAGCAAAATTACGCATTACCAAGTTTAAAAAAGGTAAAATTCACAACTACAGAAAAAAAATAAAATGTGTCACTGAACAGTTTATTTCAACCAGGTCTCATGATGAAAATGTATATCTGGGAACTTTTTCGCAAGACGTACACGTACCGCCATGTACGTTTCGTGACATATTAAATGTGAAATGTCCACCAAATGGTGCTGAAAGAGTGTTTGTTTTTGTTTTTGCCCGGAACAGATGAACGTATATTTGGTATGTTTTATGTGACGTTAGTTTTGCAGGTGTCACCACAGATCTGACTTGAAATGTCCGTTGAGTGGTGCTATAAGTCTAATGCTCCGTGAAGTTTTAAAATAATGCACTACACCAAAACCTACCCGATAGTATGAACAAAAGCGAATGTGACGTAAAAACGCAATCACGCCGTTTTAGCTTGTTTTTCGATCTCTCAGCTCTTTCATCGGGAGTCATGTTTTTGACGGGATTCGTACCCAAGGATTCCGCATCCTAAGTCCAACTCTGTGCCGGCTGAACTACCGAGCAAGCTTGTTACATCCAAAAAGTGAAACATATGGAGCTGTAATCATAACTGTGTACGAACATTATTACAAGTGCTTACCTCTAGTGTTCATTTCTGTTGGAAACTGCAGTGATATGTACTTATTAATACGCATTTCGTGTTTTGTGAAAAAGTTTCCAGAGGTACGTTTTTGTCATGAGACCAGGTAGGTTTATTTCATTTGAGAGATTGTACACTGTAAAAATTATATGGCAACTTATGTGTTTACATTACTTTAACTCATCAAAATAAGTTAATAAGCAATGAGCAATTTCAACTTATATGAGACAACTCAATTTTTTACGTTTTTTTTTTAAGTTCAAATTTCATATATTACCAAGTTCATTATACTTAAAAATATAAGTCAGCAATTGAACCTATCACCTTTTGTGTTGAAATAGGTAAACATTTTTTTACAATGTATTATAATATTTACAAACTAAATGCAATATATTTCAGCTGACACAGGACAGGTTTTAAGGGTATGTATGAATAATACAAAATTTACAAAGCATTTTTGCATTTTTTTAAAACAAATTATGTATGTGTATGGATTAGAAATAATTAGAATTAAATTTGATTAGCAATACGTTTATGTGATATTTTGCTTACGTTATTTAATTGAAAAATATATGATGTTCTGATTTGTATGATTATAATTCATTTATTATCATTTTGCATTTCTCCTGTTTCTAAAAGACTTGAAAATTGTGGTAACTAAGAACCCTGTTTACATGGTCTGTACCATGTGAATAAATGGTATCTGTCTTTTAAAATATTTAAAATGTAATCTATAGGAAAATCAAACGTTTATAGCAATAATAATACTATGGATAAATGCTCTTCATCATATGGTCCATGAGCAGTCAACGAAAATGACAGATCATGCTCTGGTCTAACAACATCAGCAAAGCCAGCAACAGAAATCTATCATGGATCGAAGTATTGTGTGTGAATTCATGCCCGTTTGCATGTGCAGCTCGTTTCGTGACTCTGAGTCTTGCGATATGGAGGCTGAGTGAAAAGATCTCTCATGAATGAAACATCACGGCTAATGAAACGAACCGCTTCACTTCCACTGGCTCACACAATCAAGTACACAGACACAAACACGCTTCACGTGCAGCACAACATACACAGGCAGCCCATCTATATTTGATGCTGTAAATAGTTATATTTTCTCTATTGCAAGGAGGTGATGGCCAGAGCATGTAATTAGTGAGGTTGGATGGCAAGACCTGGTGATGGAATGATGGCACTTGGTGGTTTCCGTGCGAAAACAGCACGGTCTGAATGTGCGTGCAGCTCTGGCGTTCTCACAGACCGAGCGTCCCATGAGGCCTTGCTGCCGTGTTTCAGTCTGCGTGACTCAGACTGAATAAAGTTTAAAAGAAAAACAGACCATGCATGAGGAACAAACTCCAATCTCTGACCTCCACCTGGAATCGTTTTTGACACAAAAACTGAAGTTAATCAGTTCTCCATCTGTGTTTTTCTAATTAGAGATCTGCATACAAACCCGAGCTTGATAGAACGAGACCTACATACAAACTGGTGGGTTTGGGTCAGGTTTTCAATTATAATTCTAGGACTGTGTCAGATTCAGGTCTGAAAACTGAAAATATCGTTAATATAAATAATTTGTTTTAATTGTAACTTAATACTGCACAAATAGAGAGTGCAAAAGTTGTCTTATAACTGTAATGAAATGACAATGCGAAAAAAATATATATATACGCACACAAACACACACACACACACACACACACACATATATATATATATATATATAGTAATGAAATAATGCAGACTATATATATATATATACACACACACACAGTATATATATATATATATATATATATATATATATATATATATATATATATATATGGGTAGTTGACGTATCAATGTGTCCTATGGTGTGACGGAAAAATATAAAATAAATAAATAAATACTTCTAACATTGCAGATAAACCTCTCTCATGCTATTTGTAACTCTAAGAATGAAGATATATTTTTCTCATGTTATTTGTATGTTAAGATTTTTTTTTCTACATTTTTGCTATATCACACCATAGGACACAGTCCAAATTTTATTTGTCAGCTACCCATATATATATTCATTTCCAGATTATAATGATTATACCTGGTCATAATAATGGCTTCAGTGCAATAAAAGCTAATTATTTAATTTTGAAATGTTGGCTTTATAGTCTAACACTATATTTTTCACATTACATACAAGTAAATAAATATAATATATTTATATACAGTGTATATAGCTGCCTTAACATAAAAACCAAATATATATTATTTTATTATTTAAATTTTGCTACAGTAGTCAAATGTAATTAATGGAATTAATTACATTTAATATTTTTAATTAAATGTAATTAATTCCATTAATTACATTTGACTACTGTAGCAAAATTTAAATAATAAAATAATATATATTTGGTTTTTATGTTAAGGCAGCTATATACACTGTATATAAATATATTTACACCTTGCATACACCTTGCAACACCTTAGTAACCACCCAAAACACCCTAGCAACCACATACTAACACTAAAAACACTCATGACACTCAACACTCAAAAAATGACTCTGGCTTTGCATTTCCATTTTTGTGTCTGCTTTTGCACAGACATATATCACTTTCATTTCCTAAAGAAACAGTAAAGATCTAGTTTTAATTGAAAAGGTAGAACATTACTTGAAACATCAGGGATAGTTCAAGTAAATTATTCAGATGAAAGGGGTTCAGCTGGGAACCCCTGTTCTGATATATAGGACTACAGTGTTCTAATATATGCAGTATGGACTATAATTGAACAGATACATCAGTACATGCTACCATGCTGCCTAATTTATTTTGCCACTGTGGTCGTCTATCTTGAGGACGTTTTCAGGTTTTGAAGTTGAGAAAGTTTTAGGGTTCAGACCTCGTACAGCGTGTTACTAATTTGACTGAAGAACGCGTTTGCGTAAAGACAGAAGTGGTTCTCTTTGATCCAAAGTGCTGAACTTTTATTTCCCTTCAAACAGCCGAAGATGTTATCAGACACAAAGCGCTAATGCTCAAACACCAATGAGGAAACATGCTGGCCTGTAGGTTGCACATGAGAGAGTCAGACCAGCGGTGAGAGGTTCAGCCAGCGAACACGTGCGCCCAGAGGACGGACCGGAGGAGAAAATCAGGCTAGGGCATGACTGAGGCTCCAGGGGTTTGGAGATCAATGCACATTAATTCTGTGCTCCATTTCCACACGTGTTTTTTCACCTCTCTTCCTCATTGGAGTTCTTAATGAGAGCCGGATTGAAACGTGCTGATTCCCTAAAATTTATTTTTGGCATGGACATTAGAGTAATTTGCATAGAGTAATCAGACCGGTAATCAGTCTTGCTTAGTTGTTGTCCACGCAAACATGCACGACGATACAGGTGTGAAATTTTGCCAGCAACTCTCACTTGTCTTCTTTTTATCCATAACTACAGCCATATGTGGCTGTTACATCTATTAATTTCTATTTGGGTCACTTTCTATTTGGGTCACTGGTGTAATTCAACTATGTGGTGGGCATATGATGGTGTTGTCAATCAAAACCAATAGCAAGGCAAGCATCACTATTACTATCGTATGGAAGCCACCGTTTCTGCCACTGAATAAAAAATAGAAAAAATGTAATTGCGACTTTTTATCTCACAATTCTGACTTTTTTCTCGCAATTGCAAGTTTACATCTCACGATTCTGACTTTTTTCTCAGAATTATGAGATATAAACTCGCAATTGCAAGTTATAAAGTCAGAATTGCGAGACAAACTCACAATTCTGAGAAATAGTCAGAATAACGAGATATAAACTCTCAATTCTTCCTTTTTTCTCAGAAATGTGAGTTTATATCTCGCAATTGTGACTCTATAATGCAATTGTGAGTTAAGTTAGAATTGTGAGATATAAACTCGCAATTCTAAGAACATATCAGTCTTTTCCCCTTAAAATTAGGATGTTATAACAATTGTGAGCTTATATCACAATTTTGAGAAAAAAAAATCAGAATTGCGAGATACAAACTGGAGTTTTTATCTCGCAATTCTGACTTTATTTTTCGCAATTGCAAATTTATATGTCACAATTATGAGAAAAAAAAGTCCGAATTGTGAGATAAAAAGTCACAATAACCTTTTTTAAATTTTTTATTCAGTGGAGGAAACGGGCTTCCATACTATCGCTAATTTTTAAGGATTTAAAGAGAGGTATGGCACTTTTCTAAGCAACCAAATCAAAGTAAAATAAGTTAAAAATCTCATAGACTGACATGTAAAAAGAGGCCCATCATTAGAACACCTTAGAAACGGTATAGCAACACACTGGCTTAATGGCTGCAATATTTGCAAGGGCAAGAATCTCAAAAAGTGTTAAAATCTCATGTTCTGTTTGATTTTTGAAATTCTGAAACTTTCAGGTCACATCCATGAATCTGAATTTCAGAAATGTTGGAAGGAATAGACAGACACTCTGTCTGGGGTAACGTACCCATCACTGTGCCTGCAAACATGCTGCCACCCCCTTGTACTACAACAGTGGGGGAGCTATGGCATGCTGGGAAAACAAACCACAGGCAAGATCAGTGTGTTAACTAGGACAGTTCCAAACTTTTCAAATAGTCACACTGCCTTCAAAACACACAGCCTCGAAAGAGTAAAGATGTAACCGAAGGGGACATTGATGGGGTTTATTCATAAATTTTTATGGCCAAGTTTGATTTATTTATTTATTTATTTATTTATTTATTAAGGCTTTAAGAGTGTTTTTAGATTTTGTACTACCTTGGATTTAAGAATGAATCTCAAAACATGTGTGGGTCAAATATCACCCAAAAGCAAAAAAAATAAAAAAAAATAAATAAAAAAAAATTAAAATAATTATTAATATTAATATTAATAATAATAATAATAATAATAATAAATTACATTTTGCATTAGGTTTTTTTTGACATTGTAGCATAATTTTCATGACAAAAGTAACGAAAATGGACATGGAGTATAATAGGAATCACAATTTTGAGGGAAAAAACATGCTTTGTCATATCTAGATAGATAGATAGATAGATAGATAGACAGACAGACAGACAGACAGACAGACAGATAGATAGATAGATAGATAGATAGATAGATAGATAGATATATAGATACATAGATAGAGATTAAAACATAGCCTATCACACAAGCTGATATGTGTAACTTATATATCATTTTGCAAGTATATAAAGCAACATTACACTCACAATTCACCAAACAACCATATAAATAAGTTTGTGAAATTACTTTCTCATGCTGCTAAATTCATTAGATGTGTCAAAGCCTCTATGAAGTCGATAAGGTAACGTTAGAAATACCATGACTGCTTAGGCCGTTTCTGAGAAGTTATTTAAGTTATATTTAGGAGGCAGTATGATTGTTAGATATCGCTTTTGTACAGCAAGAAGATAAACCTGAGTAACTTACATTTTAGACCCAATATCGCCAGTTATTTGCTCCGCCAAAAATGATTACTGCACCGCCATTTCTTTCCTGAATGAATCCGCGTTTTGAACAAATCTTTTGAGTGAATGATTCAAATGACTCACTCATGAAGACAGTCAGCCAATCGGTTGACTGAGTCAATAAATTAAAAACTGTCACTAACCTCGAGAAAGAGTAATTGAAAAATCCCTACCACTAATGAACAGACAGACTATAGTCTATATAAAAGGAAAAATATATAGTCTTCAGATTTTAAAAACTCTTTGCATGTTTTTGAGAGTTTTTTTTTCTGCATTGTATGAGGAAATATGAAGTGTACTTAGAGTTTTATTGGTCTTTTTTGGTCTGATTTAAGAAGATAAACTATACATTTTGCTCAGCTTTGTAAGGAGTCATATCGCAGTTGCTGACCATGCCGGAATCAATAAAATAATTCAGGAGATTGATTTGTTTTTATGCTGTCTTTTGAATCAACTACTGAGCCAGTTGTTATTTGTGCTTTGTGTACAGACAATACACACAAGAATGATAAATAGCTAATTGATAATGACATTTTATTTTAGTGTTCAAAACAATCTCCTAGGGTAACGACGACAACGGAATGCGTTCATTACTCATTGAATTAGCCCTCCAGAAAATTCCGCCGCAGTAAATCTGAGAACCGACGGAAACACTTTGAGCTCTATTGTGTGAATCTTTTTTCGGTAATAAGCTCCGTGAAGTTGAATCGGCGGTCAGGCCTCTCTGTGACTAACAAGGTTTAATCCGGGCCAACAACACCACGGAACCGCCTGATTCAGCATTCACCCCGTACCATATGCGTTTTCTCGGACCTTAAAATATCTTATCTTCTGAATTAGAGCTTAATTTCTCCTCTGTCTGGTTGATATCTCCGGGGGCGTGATAATTTGCACGGCATGGATTGTATCAGATTCATGCAAATAAGGATCATCGGTGACAGACTTTGCTTATAACATCAAAGGGAAAGTTTGAGTGGTTAGGGTGCACGCAGAGGCCATCAGAGTTTTGCATTGAAATTATGCCAATTTGCATATATGCTAATGAGGGCACTATTGTATTTTATTAGCGACTTATGAATTTCTGCTCTCAGAGTAGGGAAATCCTTATTCGACTTGTTCAGGTAATTAGGTCACTCGCTGTGAATCTCTTTAATTCTTTATGTATGCAAGTGGGAGAGTGTTATGACTCATCCTATAGTCATGAGATTCATTAGGATAATTAAGAGCTGCTTACATACAGTATGAGTTCACAGAAGCATACAGAATATATTTGTAGCACATAAATGTTTCATTATTTTCTTTTCAGCTTATTTGTGATCATTTTTTTTACACGTTAGCCCAACATTTGTCGTTGCCACAAATTCACCCTTTCCATTGTACAAGTGGGTCATGTTATTTTTCTTTACGAATACTGTATACACTAAGACTGCAAGCACAACCACATTCAAGGTGCACATGAATGTTTAATCAAAGAGTTTGTATAAATTGCACGTATCGCAAATGTTTGGGAAACAACAAGAACGCCACTGTTTGCATTTTAGTCCTTTGGATAACTGTGGACACTCATATTGAAATGTATTTGTTTTAAACCCAGTTGGCGACAAAAGTAATTTATGGTGTTGTTTACAGTGTCCAAATTAATATTGAATATGCTTTGCATCCTGATTTCTGACATCAGGATTGTTTTTGTAACTTGCAAGTGTGGCATTCAAAAGAAACATTATTTTATTTTATTTTTTATATATTATTTAATTTATACAGTAAGTGGTCAGGGATGATGGCTATTAATATATTTATTTAAAATATTTGTACTTTCATAAAAATGTCATACTCATTTGGTCACACTCCAGGGCTTTTATATAAAGATTTTAAGTTAAAATATATCTGAAGTTTGGTAGCCAGAAGTTTTTTTTTTTTGCTGTTTTTGAAAGAAGTCTCTTATGCTCATGAAGGCTTCATGAAATATTATTACAATTTAAAGTAGCACTTTTCTATTTTAATATATTTATAAAATTAATTTATTTGTGATAAAAGCTGTCAAAGCTGAATTTTTAGCATCATTACTCCAGACTTCAATGTCACATGACCCTTCGAAAATGACTCTTAGTAATATTTATAAATGGTATTATTAGGTTCATTTACTTTTTTATAATTATTTATTTATTTTTGTTTATTTTGGGTTTGTTTATGCATGTATATTTATCATCTTTGGAGCGGTTTCTGTAGTTATTTGAAGCAAAACTTATGTCACACAATATGTTGTTAAATGATTCTATTTCTGTTTCTTTCAGGAAATCACATTGTGCATTGTCCATGTTAATACTGAATAAAAGTGTCAAAAAAATTATTCTGATTTATTGCTTAAGAAAAAGTACAACTGTTTGTTGTTAGTTCATGTTAGCTCAGGTCCATTAATAATAACAGATAAAACTTTGAATTTTAATAATGTATTACTAAATATTGCAATTAATTTGAACTGAGAATAATAAATGCTTTACAAGTATTTGTCATTCTTAGTTCATGTTAAGTAATGTTAACAAATGGATCCTTATTGTAAAGTGTTACTGTTTTTCTTTTCATTTTTGCCTTCCCTTAAGCATTCAGATACATATTTTGACTTAAAATCTTGATTATATCTGTCAGCTACACTAACATTTTAATGTTTGTGTAATCTGTAATATCACAGCTGTAAAAATTCCTTAATTTATAGTCAGAAGTCTTCTGTGGCATAATCTGATTATAATAGTCTGCATTATGTTGTGTGGGATGGCGGCACATTGCGGCACAGCTTGTTGCGTGACCTCCTGGTGTCCTATCTGACTGTGCTCACTCAACGGGAATGAGAAAGTGATGGAGGACAAGTTTCGTACGTCGCCACAACACACATCCACAGCAGTGAACTCTGTTATCTCCGACGGGCTGAGGCTGTCTTTGAATTGAACTCGTCTCATCTAAGAGTTTTGTGGGACAGACTGAATATTTGAGATCTAACTGCAGAAGAAAGTCACTTTAGCTGTCTGTGGGAAGTGCAAATCAGTTGAGTGTTGACAATATGGTTCTTTATAGTCAAACAGAAGCCATAAATGCATTTGGACACTTAAGTCAGACTTAAAAATACCTGAAAGTCTTTGCATTAAATAACAAAATATCAAAGATATGTTGTTTATCTAAGTTTACTTTCTATCATTTTAGATCAATGACCACACATTCTCCAAATCCACATTTTTAACAATACATCAATTGTTATTTTCAATTACAAGCTAATTATAGTTTAAAAGGTCTTAAATTCATAAATACGTGACATTGAATGTTGCATGTACTGCACAAAATATCTTCGTCTTTTGTTTTCCAGTGCAAATATCTAACACACATTATTTACTTTAGATGCAAATTAAAGTATGGTGTTTTGTTTTCTAAGAAATTGAACAAAATCAAGTAAGTTTATGCTTAAAGAACAAACGTGACAATGGGGAATGAAAATTTGTTTTCCCTTTGAATTAAGTTTTAATTTTTTTGAGCCTGCATGCAGGTATTTGTTCTTGTTTTAATCATAAATTCACTTAATTTTAAAAAGTTTCTCATAAACAAGGCTTCTTATTTTATGTAATTTTACTTATCAAGTAAGTGCATCATGATTTGAGGATCTTGAGATATTCGCACTGGAATACAAGACAAAATACTATTTTATTTTTTTATTAATTAAAATGGAGTTAAAAAGTAATGGAGAGCTGGAAATTGTATTTTCAAACTCCGAAGCATTGCTAATATTGGACAATAACATTTAAAACCATATTGACATATTGTTCCATTCAATTTATTCCTTATATTCTCTTAAAAAGTCTGAAATGTAATGTCATATAACCTGCAAAAACTTTGTTTAAAAAATGGCACAAAGTTATTTATTTATTAATTTATTTTAATGTAGTGCAGTCACAATCAGGCATTGTTTTTTTGTTTTTTTTTACCTAAATTCTCTGACTGGTTTTGCAGTGTAATGACGTTTGTTGTGCATGTACAGGTTCTGTAAATGTGATCATTCACCTGAAATGAATTCTGGGTATAATCCGCTTCAAGGTGACATTTGTGCATGAATGGTTTCAGCGTGCAGAGAGCCATCCAAATGGGCAAGTTATACTGTTGGCAAAGGCAAACACAGACAAAACAGTTGCTAATATTTTGTCTCCACGTAGATGACAACTTTCATAATGTGACAATGCAAGCTGACAGTGTCTTGATATATGCAATGTAGTCATGAATCAGTTTTAAGACATTAAATTCTCAGCTTTATGTTAAAGTAATGAAGAAACCTCTCAGAGGAAAGCACTAAAGCCCAGCGGACATTAAAAGCAATTGCTCTGCTGTCACTGAAGTGCTGTCGGCTTGCAATTCAGACTGGAGAGATGGGACAGAATCTGCACGTACACCTGATAATGCATGATAATGTTCCACCAAATATCTGTGTGGGTGAATGTCACAAAAACTGTCAAGAAGTGTCAAATTTACCACAGAGAAAAATGCATATTTTGAAAAAAAAAAAAAAAAAAAAAACTTACAAAAAAAATCAAATTTGTGCAATGCATAATTACTTTAATTGATAATTCATATTTATGAATTTAAAACATTATGTGCACAGTATTTTTATAGATTTTTTTCATTACCATAATGAGAATTAAAATAATAATAATAATCATAATAAAAAATAAATAAAAATCAATTAATTTAATTAAAAAAATACAACAATGCCACAAAGGGAAAAAATCTTCATTTTCATTATGAAAATAATTATTTAAACATTAAAAAAGTGACTGTGCTGACTGTTGTGTTGACATGGATTATTTTGAATGGGGGACTGTAAAAATGATGATATTGATAATGATGACATGCCACATTTAAATGTCCTCTCTGATTGATTAAGTTTATTGACAGACACAATATAGAAGTGTATTGTTTTTATTTGCACTCCAGGTTGCATACAGATATTGCTTTTTTTTTTCTTTTTCTTTTTTTTTTTTTTTTAAAGAAACAGAGAGAGAGAGCGAAAAAACTTTATTTTATTAATATTTACATAAATGATTCATGGGAAACTAACTCCATTAATCTTTGTCATACAAACAAATGCACAATTAGGTAATTTAATAATTAAAACGGAATAATTTAATAAATAAAAAGATTAACATAGACACAGACAATACCCTGTTTTCAAAAATTAAATGAGGTCCAGTGTTTTTGTAAAGTCAACATGAAATGATATTCACAACCCATTTTACTTCTCTGAAAATGAAATCCAACCAGGGAATTCAATATATGGTGAGATATTTCCCCCCACCGGATAACAAAAAATAAAAAGGGGATCTCTTATATCTTGGAATTCTGACTTTTCTTCTCAGAATTGCGAGTTTGTATTTCACAATTCTGACTTTTTCTTGCAATTCTGAGTTTATGTCTCACAATTTTGTCAGAATTATGAGCTATAAACTCAAAATTGTGAAAAAACTCGAAATTGTAAAATAAAAAGTTAATCGCAAATTCCTTTATTTTATTTATTTATTTACCTGTGGTCAAAACAAACTTCCATGGAATCGTGAAAAGTGGTTGGAGGAGAATGTCCTTTCAGCTGGAGAAAGAAGCAAAGAGTATTTGAAAAAAATTACAAAAACATTTTTTCCCCCTTTGGAAAAACATGCACCGATGAATTGTTCGTAATAAGACCAGGAATATCTAGCAAAGTAAACAGGGTCAGTTTTGACTTCATGTTGACTTTAAATTAGTCAGTCCCACTATGTCAACATCCACACAATTATGTGCGATTCGCCTTTTAGCACGAAGCAAGTTCATTACTGAATCTTTAATGTGTTAGTTTTAGTAAAACCACTGATTTATTTGATGTAAAACAGCCCAAACGCTGAGAATACCCAATGATTTATTTTAGGGTACCAATAAATATTTTAAAACTGGCCTGAACTCTGAATCCAGCAGCACAGATTCCATTTCAGACAGATTTCAAGAGTAAGGAAAAGTTAAAAGTCTTTCTGTTTTCCGCAGACCAACATTTACACATATTTATTCCCCCCATTTCCAGAGGGATCCGGCTCCGTTCTGCACGCAATAAATAACAGCAGGTTGAGTTTCAGAGTGTTTAATCAAACACATGACATACATAATTGCCTTTTTCCCTTTTTATGACCACAGAGACAAAACAGAGACTAATTCAGCGTTTGTCCGTATTCTTGTGCGCTCTGCAGCTTTTGTCAGGAGCCCAAATGTTTCCTCTTGAGGGTCTTGGTTCATCGTAGATTATATGCTTGTAGCTTAACACGTATTCTCCTGCGGCGTCTCATTGTTTCCTCTTTAATTTTGTCTTTTATTCAGCGTCATGTTTCAGCACTTGAGGCACTCGTGAAGTTTCATCTATGCCGTTGCGGTGCTGCGGTGTGTGTGACGAAACTTGTACACTATGCATATTCATTTCCATCTTCTTAATATTCATGATTAGGTCCACTCTTTACATATTCATGACTCTATTATTCATAAAATCTTTATCCATGTACAACAATATTTAAATAGTGTGTCATTTAAGGCAGTCCAAACATTTACAAAAGAACGTAAAAGAGAAAAGGGATAATTGCAGAAAGTCCTGCCGAAGAAGAAAAACTCCATCCTTATCCCAGTAACAATAGTCCATGTCAGGTTTCGTTAAGGAAGGTACAGTCGTTTGAAGTACATACACAAGACCCAAACACGTATCAGATCAATATGTACTTGTATTTTGGTGAGGTCCGTGATTATATGTGCACCGATGGCACGCTCTGGTTCAGTACCTGGGCTCTCATCACCTGGACGCTGGTCATGATCTTCTTCTGATGGCCCATTAATGTGACTCCCAACCTCTGGATGTCACTGAGATGGAAGTGGAAAAAGAAATGTGATTAGAGTTCAGCAATTTTGCTCATTTATTTCATTTATGATTATTATTTTCGATTCACAGAATGTATTCTGAATGTAAACATCCAAAACAAGCTGAGGAATGTGTTCAGTGAACAAAACATGCTCATTATTTGTGGGCTACAGACAAATTTTAAGCAGATATGTCTGTTAAAAAAAAAATAAAAAGGGTATTTACTTTTTAATCGCTCAATTCCAACTTTTTTCCCTCCAATTCTGAAAGTAAGAATTGCAAAAAAAAAAAAAAAAAAAGGCAGAATTTTGCGAGATATTATCTGGAGATATAAACACATAATTCTGACTTTTTTCTCTGAATTCTGAGTCTACAAACCTTAATTTTTTTTGTTTGTTTCCACCACAGAGAAAATAAATAAATTAATTAATTAAAAGGGTATTTGCTACTTTTTATCCCACAATTCTGACTTATTTCCCTTCAATTCTGAAAGTAAGAAATGCAAGAAAAAAGTCAAAATTTTGCGAGATATTATTTGGAGATATAAATTCACAATTCTGAGAAAAAAAAAATAAAAATCAGAATTAAGAGAAATAAACACATAATTCTATATCCCTTTTTTTCTGCCACAGCATAAAAATTAAAAGGATTAGGTTGCTACTTTTTATCTCACAATTCCAATTTATTTCCCTCCAATTCTGAAAGTAAGAAATGCAAGAAAAAAGTCAGAATTTGCTAGCTAACTAGAGATAAACTCACAATTCTGAGAGAAAAAAATAAAATAAAATTCTGAATTGCGAGATATAAACACATAATTCTGACTTTATTCTATAAATTCTTAGTCTACTTCTGCAATTTTTTAAATTAAAGTATTTGCAATTTTATATCTCATAATTCTTATTCTATATCTTGGAATTATTACTTTTTAAATCTGGAAGTGCGAGAAAAATGTCTGAACTGTGATAAAAAAAAGGTAATTGCTACTTTTTGTATTTATTTTTTTTTTTATTTATCCCATGGTGGAAACAAGCTTCCATAGTTATTGGAACTATCAGTTAAATGCTACCTTTCTATTGCTGTAATTGACCCTTTTCAAGATTAGTTAATCATGGCCGTTGTAACCATAAACATGATTAATTATGCAATTAACTGTGCAGCTCTAATTATGGGCTTTTTATGTTAAAAGATTCATTAAAACATTTGAAACAAACAAATGATTTGCAAACAGCATGGTTGCAGCTGGTCAAGGAAGAATGTGTTTTATACACAACATAAACCCTGAAGACATTATGGCTGATTTTATGACCACATTTAATAAAGAGACTCTAACAACATGATTTCCACCAGGGATAGCAAACACTCTGAGACACTGAGAAGATAAAGGATTAATTCACTTCCAGAATAAAATTTTCCTGATAATTTACTCACCCCCATGTCATCTAAGATGTTCATGTCTTTCTATCTTTAGTCGCAAAGAAATGACATTTTTTGAGGAAAACATTCCAGGATTTTTCTCCATTTAGTGGACTTCAATGGGAACCAATGGGTTGAAGGTCCAAATTGCAGTTTCAATGCAGCTTCCATTTTCTAAAAAAAAAAAAAATTTCTGTACTTTTTAACCACAAATGCTCATCTTGCACTAGCTATGCGATGCACGACTTCACGCATTGCATAATCACGTTGGAAAGGTCAAGCGTGGTTAGTTTTTTCGTCTGTGTTCTTCTGTTCAAAAAGGTAGGGTAGGGCGAAAAACTCCATCTCATTTTCTCCGACTTCAAAATTGTATGACATCGTTGTTTTACATTTATTTGACTTTATTTGAACGTTCGCTTTGTAAACACTAGGTCGGCACTTCCGCCTACGCCATGCGTGATTTTTTCAATGTGATTACTTAATGCGTGAGGTCGAGCTAGCGCAAGACGAGAAAATGAAAAGAAAATGTTGAATTTGGACCTTCAACCCGTTGATCCCCATTGAAGTCCACTATATGGAGAAAAATCCTGGAATGTTTTCCTCAAAACCCTTTTTTTCGACTGAACAAAGAAATACATGATATGGGGGTGAGGAAATTATCAGGAAATTTTTATTCTGGAAGTAAACTAATCCTTTAAGGAAATGTGGAGAAAATATGAAAAAATAGCCTAAAATAGCCCTAAAAGACCACAGAACTGCTGTAGTAATTAATTAAATATTAATACTGTATTAATATTTTGAATTACATTTTATCTATATATTTTCAGTTTTCACTTTATTTTTACATTAAGGTTTAATAATTTTGTCAGTTTTCTTAGTTACATTTTTTTATTTCAGTTGTAGCTTTCATAATTTTCAATTAGGTGCCAAGGCAACATTTCTATATTTCATTTAAGTTTTCATTTTTCATTAAATTCAAGTTCCCCTTTCAGTCGGTCACTCCGAGTCACGTCGGATGACCGACGAAATTGGGATATCGCCAGAGAGACCAATCCACTTCGAGTGTAACTAAACGAGCCAATGGACATTGGCATGCGATTATTGCATCCAGCTGCCGCTGATCACAGCGTGAGCATAAGAGGCAGCTGATGCACCGCATCAATTATCCTTTCGCTTCGGAGCCGAGCGGTAGTGGTTAAAGCTACTGCTCTCCCTTCCAAGAGAGTGTTCTGCGAGCGAGTGCGGGCGTTACGGCGCGGCAGCGGTGGTCACGGTGTCCGGGAGAGAAAGATCGTCTTCCTGCTGACAGCCACACTAGGAGTGTGCGGTGGCCAGCTCCCCTGCGTGCTTCAGCACTAAAAGAGCATTTCTCTGAAAGAGCAATTTCTCTAAAAGAGCAACACGGGTGATCGCGTCTTTTTAAAGATGTCTTTTCACCCGTGCGTTTCTGGGTGTGGTCGTTTCCTGGCTCCTCAGGACGGTCACGATCGCTTCCTCACGTGTCTGGGCATTCAGCACGCTGAGGTGGCTTTCGTGGATGGTTCATGTTCTTCTTGCGGGGACATGACCATCTCGGAGTGCGACTCTGCTATGTCAAACATGGCAGAGTCCCTCTGCCTGCCGTGATCCGGCGTGCACACTGGATCCGGTGGAGTCAGAGGTGATTGAGGATTACGGTGAGGGCTTCCCCAAGTGGAACTCCTCACCCCTCAAGCACTCCGCAGCCGGTGGAGCTGCCGAAGGAGCGCGCTGGCCACGCGTTTCCTTCGGTGCCCCCTCTGACGACCAGATGTCGATCACTGCATCGGAGGGTGGGCCCTCTCTCTCCGGGGATGATGACCCGGCTGCGTTGCCCCCTTCGGGTGTGGTAGCGTTGTCCGTGCCAGACCCAGAGATGACGGCTATGCTTTCCCGGGCCGCCGAGAATGTCGGGCTCGTGTGGAATCCTAAAAAGCCACCGTGTCCCGATCCTTCGAGGCTGGGCGAGTGGTTCCTCGGTGGGGGTGGCGCTGGTTCTCAGCGCCCCCCTCCGGTGCCATTCTTTCCGGAAGTGCATGAGGAGCTGACAAGATCGTGGAGGGCACCTTTCACTGCCCGAAACACATCTTGTAGTTCTTCCGCTCTCACCACCCTCGATGGTGGAGCCGCTTTGGGGTATGCGGGCATCCCCTCGGTGGAACGGTCTGTGGCCATGCAACTGTGTCCAACAGCCGCTTCCACCCTGCGGGGTGATCCGTGTCTCCCCTCACGGGCCTCTAGGTATTCGTCAGGTCTAACTGGCAGTGCTTATAGAGCCTGTGGGGAGGCGGCTTCCGCCCTCCACGCTATGGCGTTGCTGCAGGTCCACCAGGCCAAAGCACTGAAAGACCTGCACGAGGGTGGTCACGACCTGGCGGTTCTACATGAGCTGCGTGCTGCGACGGACCTCGCGCTACGAGTGACGAAGGTGACCGCACAGTCTCTGGGTCGTGCGATGTCCAGGAGCGCCATCTCTGGCTGTGTCTCGCTGACATGAAGGAGCAGGAGAAGGTACAGTTCCTGAATGCTCCCGTGTCACAGACCGGCCCTTTCGGCGACGCTGTCGAGAGCTTTGCCCAGCAGTTCTCGGCAGCCCAGAAGCAGACTGAGGCAAACACATCATGCGCCGGAGGAAACCTGCTGCTTCCACTCTGGCTGCAGCCACTCAGCCTGCTCGTCGCCGTGGGCGCCCCCCTGCGGCCGCCCCCGCTCCCGCGCAGCCGCAGCAGCCTTTCACCAGGCAGCGTCGTGGAGCCGGTCGCAGGCAGGACGCCCAGCCCGTCCAGGCCCCCGCCAAACCTGGCGGCAAGTGCAAGAGGCCCTGGGACGGTCGACCCAGAGATGGAGGAGACTGCTCATCGGGAGATGGTGACTGCACCACTCCCTCCCCCGGAGGAGGGCCGGGTGGAGTATCTTTTGTTCATTTTGTTCCGCCTCTGGCCCAGCAGCCAGCGGTACCCAAAACATCAGTAAAGAGCGGTCTCCGCAATCTCCGGGTCTCAAGAGGAGGAGAGTGGTGATCCGTGCATCACAGGATCGCTTCCCTCCTCCTCTCTCGCCAGCAGGCAGCGGTGGTTGCCCAAGAGCACCCCTCCTGCCCATTCGTGGAACCAGGTAAGGGCAGTAGCACTCCAGTCCCCGCTTCAAGTCGTCAAAGGCCGGGCTGTCACAAGCCTCAAGCCGGGTTCCTGTGTCTCCTCCCACGCGAGGAGAAATCAGGTGAGTGCTACACTACACACCCAGACCCCGCCCCCTGCCGTCACAGGCCAGGCCGTCACAGGCCCTGGGGCCGGTCCCTGTGTTCCACCTCGCTGCCCCACCGCGGGCATGTCGGTGGGCCCGTTGGCCCCGCTGGTGCGGTCTCTCGGAGCCTGGTTAGCGCTCCCCAGCCCGTCCCGGTGGCTCCTGCGGACCATCAGACTCGGCTATGCGATTCAGTTCGCCCGGCGTCCCCCCCAAGTTCAGGGGCATCCGGTTCACTTCAGTCAAAGCCGTCGATGCCCCTGTCTTGCTCGCGGAGATTGCAGTCCTACTGGCGAAGGATGCAATAGAGCCGGTCCCTCCAGCCGATATGAGGTCGGGGTTTTACAGCCCTTACTTCATTGTGCCCAAGAAAAGCGGTGGGTTACGACCGATCTTGGATCTGCGAGTTTTGAACCGTGCACTTCACAAGATGCCGTTCAAGATGTTGACGCAGAAACGCATTTTTGGATGCGTCCGTCCCCTAGATTGGTTTGCAGCAATCGACCTGAAGGACGCGTACTTTCATGTTTCGATTCTCCCGTGACACAGGCCATTCCTGCGATTCGCGTTCGACGGTCGGGCATATCAGTACAAGGTCCTGCCCTTCGGGCTGTCCCTTTTCGCCTCGTGTCTTCACCAAAGTCGCAGAGGCGGTCCCTTGTTCCCTTGAGAGAACGGGGTGTGCGCATTCTCAACTACCTCTACGACTGGCTCATACTTGCACAGTCTCGAGAGCTGTTGTGCGCACACAGGGACCTGGTGCTCAGGCACCTCAGCCAGTTGGGCCTTCGGGTCAATTGGGAAAAGAGCAACTCGTGCCAGTGCAGAGGATCTCTTTTCTCGGCATGGAGTTGGATTCGGTCAACCAGACAGCACGCCTCACCCAGGAACGTGCTCAGTCGGTGCTGAACTGCCTCAAGACTTTATCAGGCAGGACAGCGGTCCCACTGAAACTCTTTCAGAGGCTCCTGGGGCATATGGCTGCAGCTGCGGCCATAGTTCCGCTCGGTCTGCTCCATATGAGACCGCTTCAGCACTGGCTCCATGGTCGAATCCCGAGGTGGGCGTGGAAACGCGGTACTCACCGGGTTCAGATTACACCGGCCTGCCGCAAGACCTTCAGCCCGTGGTCAGATCCTTCGTTCCTTCGGGCAGGAGTGCCCCTGGAGCAGGTATCCAGGCATGCTGTGGTATTCACGGATGCCTCGACCACCGGCTGGGGTGCCACGTACAACGGGCACGCAGTATCAGGGGTTTGGACGGGCCCCCTTCTGCGTTGGCATATCAATTGCCTCGAGTTGCTGGCAGTACGCCTTGCCCTGTGCCGCCTCAGAGGGCGCCTTCGGGGCAGGGACGTTCTGGTCCGTACGGACAACACTGCGACCGTTGCCTATATCAACCGGCAAGGCGGTTTGCGCTCCCGTCGCATGTCGCAACTCGCCCGCCACCTCCTCCTCTGGAGTCAGAAGCATCTGAGGTCCCTTCGTGCCATCCACATCCCAGGAGTGTTCAATCAGGCGGCCGACGAGCTGTCTCGAGCGGCACTTCCTGGGGAGTGGAGACTCCATCCCCAGGCGGTCCAGCTGATTTGGAGTCGGTTCGGAGTTGCTCAGGTAGACCTGTTTGCATCTCCAGAAACCACCCACTGCCAGTGGTTCTACTCCCTGTCCGAGGCAACGCTCGGCACGGATGCACTGGCACACAGCTGGCCCCAGGGCTTGCGCAAGTATGCGTTTTCCCCAGTGAGCCTGCTAGCACAGACATTGTGCAAGATCAGGGAGGACGAGGAGCAGGTCCTGTTAGTGGCTCCATATTGGCCCAACAGGACCTGGTTCCCGGAACTCATGCTCCTCGCGACAGCCCCTCCCTGGCCGATTCCTCTGAGGAAGGATCTGCTTTCTCAGAGACGGGGCACCCTCTGGCACCCGCGTCCAGACTTGTGGAAACTTCATGTGTGGTCCCTGGACGGGACGCGGAGGTTCTAGGTGACCTGCCCCAGGAGGTAGCGCTCACTATCGCTTCAGCACGAGCACCGTCCACAAGACGGGCCTATGCGCTGAAGTGGAACCTGTTCGTCGAATGGTGTTCCTCTTACCAGGAGGACCCCCGGAGATGTTCGATCAGAGCCGTGCTTTCCTTTTTGCAACAAGGGTTGGAGCGTAGGCTGTTCCCCTCCACCCTTAAGGTATATGTTGCTGCTATTTCTGCCCACCACGACCCCATAGAGGGGAGGTCGGTGGGGAAGCACGATCTGGTCGTCAGGTTTCTTAGGGGGGCCAGGAGGTTAAATCCTCCGAGGCCTCCCTCCCTTCCCTCTTGGGATTTGGCTTGGTGCTAAGAGCCCTACAAACTGCCCCCTTTGAGCCGTTGCAGTCAGTCGAGTTGAAGTTTCTTTCTATGAAAACCCTACTCCTGACTGCATTGGCCTCAATCAAGAGGGTGGGGGACCTGCAGGCATTTTCGGTCGACGAGTCGTGCCTTGAGTTTGGGCCGGCTGACTCCAGTGCAACACTGAGGCCCCGGCCCGGCTATGTGCCCAAGGTTCCTACCACGCCCTTCAGGGACCAGGTAGTGAGCCTGCAAGCGCTGCCCCTGGAGGAGGCAGACCCAGCCCTAGCTTTGCTCTGTCCTGTACGCGCACTGCGTCAGTACGTGGATAGAACTCAGAGCTTCAGGACCTCAGAACAGCTCTTTGTCTGTTACGGAGGACAGCAGAAGGGGAAGGCTGTCTCCAAGCAGAGGATGGCCCACTGGATAGTGGATGCCATCACCTTGGCCTACGAAGCACAAGGTGTGCCCTGCCCACTCAGGTTGCGTGCTCACTCCACTAGGGGTGTCGCATCGTCCTGGGCGCTGGCTCGTGGTGCCTCGCTAGCAGACATCTGTAGAGCTGCGGGTTGGGCGACTCCCAACACGTTCGCTAGGTTTTATAGCCTACGTGTCGAACCGGTTTCCTTCTGTGTTCTCACCTCAAACGGGTAGTGGCACTGAGAGGGCCGGCTCAGAGTCGGCTTGCGGCGTCCTTACGCCTAATTCTCCAGAGAGTTCCTTAACCAGGCAAACCCTGTTGAGTCCTCCAGCACTCCGGCGTCCAGACGCGGCGGGGCGTCCGGCGCCAGGCCTTCAGCCAATGAATTCTTGAAATCTGGTGCGAGGCTAGTGCCCATATGAGAGACCCTGTCGGGATCCCATATGTGTATTCCACGGTATTCTTATTAGAGCCATGTTTCCCCTGGCGGACCACGTTCTGCCATCTCTAAAGATGCAGCCTGAGCCATCTCAGAGACTTCCATGTGCAATAGGGCCCTTCGGGGTTACTTCACATGTTTGAATATCACTTAACCCCCTCTGGGAGGAGGTGACTCCGCAGTGTGCCTCTTCCAAGTGGAAGGGCACGCTTCCCAGTGTTATCCTAGTCCTACTGTTTGGGTTGTTCAAGGAACACCAGTAGTTGACCTTCTCTGTGTAGAGCCCGGTCCTATCGTCTGCCTTATAGGAAGGGTCAGGAGCCCTACACAGGGCACTGGAAGGGGCAGCTCCTGTGGCGCTTTGGTAGGGATCCCAATTTCGTCGGTCATCCGACGTGACTCGGAGTGACCGACTGAAAGGGGAACGTCTCGGTTACGTATGTAACCCTCGTTCCCTGAAGGAGGGAACGGAGACGTCACGTCCCGTCGCCACAGTCGCTGTACCACCGCTGAGTTGCCGGGTCGCCGGCTCGGCTCCTCAGCGAAAACATAATTGATGCGGTGCATCAGCTGCCTCTTATGCTCACGCTGTGATCAGCGGCAGCTGGATGCAATAATCGCATGCCAATGTCCATTGGCTCGTTTAGTTACACTCGAAGTGGATTGGTCTCTCTGGCGATATCCCAATTTCGTCGGTCATCCGACGTGACGTCTCCGTTCCCTCCTTCAGGGAACGAGGGTTACATACGTAACCGAGACGTTCCCCTTTCAGTCGGTCACTCCGAGTCACGTCGGATGACCGACGAAATTGGGATCTCGCCAGAGAGACCAATCCACTTCGAGTGTAACTAAACGAGCCAATGGACATTGGCATGCGATTATTGCATCCAGCTGCCGCTGATCACAGCGTGAGCATAAGAGGCAGCTGATGCACCGCATCAATTATCCTTTCGCTTCGGAGCCGAGCGGTAGTGGTTAAAGCTACTGCTCTCCCTTCCAAGAGAGTGTTCTGCGATCGAGTGCGGGCGTTACGGCGCGGCAGCGGTGGTCACGGTGTCCGGGAGAGAAAGATCGTCTTCCTGCTGACAGCCACACTAGGAGTGTGCGGTGGCCAGCTCCCCTGCGTGCTTCAGCACTAAAAGAGCATTTCTCTGAAAGAGCAATTTCTCTAAAAGAGCAACACGGGTGATCGCGTCTTTTTAAAGATGTCTTTTCACCCGTGCGTTTCTGGGTGTGGTCGTTTCCTGGCGCCTCAGGACGGTCACAATCGCTTCCTCACGTCTGGGCATTCAGCACGCTGAGGTGGCTTTCATGGATGGTTCATGTTCTTCTTGCGGGGACATGACCATCTCGGAGTGCGACTCTGCTATGTCAAACATGGCAGAGTCCCTCTGCCTGCCGTGATCCGGCGTGCACACTGGATCCGGTGGAGTCAGAGGTGATTTGAGGATTACGGTGAGGGCTTCCCCAAGTGGAGCTCCTCACCCCTCAAGCACTCCGCAGCCGGTGGAGCTGCCGAAGGAGCGCGCTGGCCACGCGTTTCCTTCGGTGCCCCCTCTGACGACCAGATGTCGATCACTGCATCGGAGGGCGGGCCCTCTCTCTCCGGGGATGATGACCCGGCTGCGTTGCCCCCTTCGGGTGTGGTAGCGTTGTCCGTGCCAGACCCAGAGATGACGGCTATGCTTTCCCGGGCCGCCGAGAATGTCGGGCTCGTGTGGAATCCTAAAAAGCCACCGTGTCCCGATCCTTCGAGGCTGGGTGAGTGGTTCCTCGGTGGGGGTGGCGCTGGTTCTCAGCGCCCCCCTCCGGTGCCATTCTTTCCGGAAGTGCATGAGGAGCTGACAAGATCGTGGAGGGCACCTTTCACTGCCCGAAACACATCTTGTAGTTCTTCCGCTCTCACCACCCTCGATGGTGGAGCCGCTTTGGGGTATGCGGGCATCCCCTCGGTGGAACGGTCTGTGGCCATGCAACTGTGTCCAACAGCCGCTTCCACCCTGCGGGGTGATCCGTGTCTCCCCTCACGGGCCTCTAAGTATTCGTCAGGTCTAACTGGCAGTGCTTATAGAGCCTGTGGGGAGGCGGCTTCCGCCCTCCACGCTATGGCGTTGCTGCAGGTCCACCAGGCCAAAGCACTGAAAGACCTGCACGAGGGTGGTCACGACCTGGCGGTTCTACATGAGCTGCGTGCTGCGACGGACCTCGCGCTACGAGCGACGAAGGTGACCGCACAGTCTCTGGGTCGTGCGATGTCCAGGAGCGCCATCTCTGGCTGTGTCTCGCTGACATGAAGGAGCAGGAGAAGGTACAGTTCCTGAATGCTCCCGTGTCACAGACCGGCCCTTTCGGCGACGCTGTCGAGAGCTTGCCCAGCAGTTCTCGGCAGCCCAGAAGCAGACTGAGGCAAACACATCATGCGCCGGAGGAAACCTGCTGCTTCCACTCTGGCTGCAGCCACTCAGCCTGCTCGTCGCCGTGGGCGCCCACCTGCGGCCGCCCCCGCTCCCGCGCAGCCGCAGCAGCCTTTCACCAGGCAGCGTCGTGGAGCCGGTCGCAGGCAGGACGCCCAGCCCGTCCAGGCCCCCGCCAAACCTGGCGGCAAGCGCAAGTGCAAGAGGCCCTGGGACGGTCGACCCAGAGATGGAGGAGACTGCTCATCAGGAGATGGTGACTGCACCACTCCCTCCCCCGGAGGAGGGCCGGGTGGAGTATCTTTTGTTCATTTTGTTCCGCCGCTGGCCCAGCAGCCAGCGGTACCCAAAACATCAGTAAAGAGCGGTCTCCTCAATCTCCGGGTCTCAAGAGGAGGAGAGTGGTGATCCGTGCATCACAGGATCGCTTCCCTCCTCCTCTCTCGCCAGCAGGCAGCGGGTGGTTGCCCAAGAGCACCCCTCCTGCCCATTCGTGGAGGCAGGTAAGGGCAGTAGCACTCCAGTCCCCGCTTCAAGTCGTCAAACGCCGGGCTGTCACAAGCCTCAAGCCGGGTTCCTGTGTCTCGTCCCACGCGAGGAGAAATCAGGTGAGTGCTACACTACACACCCAGACCCCGCCCCCTGCCGTCACAGGCCAGGCCGTCACAGGCCCTGGGGCCGGTCCCTGTGTTCCACCTCGCTGCCCCACCGCGGGCATGTCGGTGGGCCCGTTGGCCCCGCTGGTGCGGTCTCTCGGAGCCTGGTTAGCGCTCCCCAGCCCGTCCCGGTGGCTCCTGCGGACCATCAGACTCGGCTATGCGATTCAGTTCGCCCGGCGTCCCCCCAAGTTCAGGGGCATCCGGTTCACTTCAGTCAAAGCCGTCGATGCCCCTGTCTTGCTCGCGGAGATTGCAGTCCTACTGGCGAAGGATGCAATAGAGCCGGTCCCTCCAGCCGATATGAGGTCGGGGTTTTACAGCCCTTACTTCATTGTGCCCAAGAAAAGCGGTGGGTTACGACCGATCTTGGATCTGCGAGTTTTGAACCGTGCACTTCACAAGATGCCGTTCAAGATGTTGACGCAGAAACGCATTTTTGGATGCGTCCGTCCCCTATATTGGTTTGCAGCAATCGACCTGAAGGACGCGTACTTTCATGTTTCGATTCTCCCGCGACACAGGCCATTCCTGCGATTCGCGTTCGACGGTCGGGCATATCAGTACAAGGTCCTGCCCTTCGGGCTGTCCCTTTTCGCCTCGTGTCTTCACCAAAGTCGCAGAGGCGGCCCCTTGTTCCCCTGAGAGAACGGGGTGTGCGCATTCTCAACTACCTCTACGACTGGCTCATACTTGCACAGTCTCGAGAGCTGTTGTGCGCACACAGGGACCAGCCAGTTGGGCCTTCGGGTCAATTGGGAAAAGAGCAACTCGTGCCAGTGCAGAGGATCTCTTTTCTCGGCATGGAGTTGGATTCGGTCAACCAGACAGCACGCCTCACCCAGGAACGTGCTCAGTCGGTGCTGAACTGCCTCAAGACTTTATCAAGCAGGACAGCGGTCCCACTGAAACTCTTTCAGAGGCTCCTGGGGCATATGGCTGCAGCTGCGGCCATAGTTCCGCTCGGTCTGCTCCATATGAGACCGCTTCAGCACTGGCTCCATGGTCGAATCCCGAGGTGGGCGTGGAAACGGGGTACTCACCAGGTTCAGATTACACCGGCCTGCCGCAAGACCTTCAGCCCGTGGTCAGATCCTTCGTTCCTTCGGGCAGGAGTGCCCCTGGAGCAGGTATCCAGGCATGCTGTGGTATTCACGGATGCCTCGGCCACCGGCTGGGGTGCCACGTACAACGGGCACGCAGTATCAGGGGTTTGGACGGGCCCCCTTCTGCGTTGGCATATCAATTGCCTCGAGTTGCTGGCAGTACGCCTTGCCCTGTGCCGCCTCAGAGGGCGCCTTCGGGGCAGGGACGTTCTGGTCTGTACGGACAACACTGCGACCGTTGCCTATATCAACCGGCAAGGCGGTTTGCGCTCCCGTCGCATGTCGCAACTCGCCCGCCACCTCCTCCTCTGGAGTCAGAAGCATCTGAGGTCCCTTCGTGCCATCCACATCCCAGGAGTGTTCAATCAGGCGGCCGACGAGCTGTCTCGAGCGGCACTTCCTGGGGAGTGGAGACTCCATCCCCAGGCGGTCCAGCTGATTTGGAGTCGGTTCGGAGTTGCTCAGGTAGACCTGTTTGCATCTCCAGAAACCACCCACTGCCAGTGGTTCTACTCCCTGTCCGAGGCAACGCTCGGCACGGATGCACTGGCACACAGCTGGCCCCAGGACTTGCGCAAGTATACGTTTCCCCCAGTGAGCCTGCTAGCACAGACATTGTGCAAGATCAGGGAGGACGAGGAGCAGGTCCTGTTAGTGGCTCCATATTGGCCCAACAGGACCTGGTTCCCGGAACTCATGCTCCTCGCGACAGCCCCTCCCTGGCCGATTCCTCTGAGGAAGGATCTGCTTTCTCAGAGACGGGGCACCCTCTGGCACCCGCGTCCAGACTTGTGGAAACTTCATGTGTGGTCCCTGGATGGGACGCGGAGGTTCTAGGTGACCTGCCCCAGGAGGTAGCGCTCACTATCGCTTCAGCACGAGCACCGTCCACAAGACGGGCCTATGCGCTGAAGTGGAACCTGTTCGTCGAATGGTGTTCCTCTTACCAGGAGGACCCCCGGAGATGTTCGATCAGAGCCGTGCTTTCCTTTTTGCAACAAGTGTTGGAGCGTAGGCTGTCCCCCTCCACCCTTAAGGTATATGTTGCTGCTATTTCTGCCCACCACGACCCCATAGAGGGGAGGTCGGTGGGGAAGCACGATCTGGTCGTCAGGTTTCTTAGGGGGGCCAGGAGGTTAAATCCTCCGAGGCCTCCCTCCCTTCCCTCTTGGGATTTGGCTTTGGTGCTAAGAGCCCTACAAACTGCCCCCTTTGAGCCATTGCAGTCAGTCGAGTTGAAGTTTCTTTCTATGAAAACCCTACTCCTGACTGCATTGGCCTCAATCAAGAGGGTGGGGGACCTGCAGGCATTTTCGGTCGACGAGTCGTGCCTTGAGTTTGGGCCGGCTGACTCCAGTGCAACACTGAGGCCCCGGCCCGGCTACGTGCCCAAGGTTCCTACCACGCCCTTCAGGGACCAGGTAGTGAGCCTGCAAGCGCTGCCCCTGGAGGAGGCAGACCCAGCCCTAGCTTTGCTCTGTCCTGTACGCTCACTGCGTCAGTACGTGGATAGAACTCAGAGCTTCAGGACCTCAGAACAGCTCTTTGTCTGTTACGGAGGACAGCAGAAGGGGAAGGCTGTCTCCAAGCAGAGGATGGCCCACTGGATAGTGGATGCCATCACCTTGGCCTACGAAGCACAAGGTGTGCCCTGCCCGCTCAGGTTGCGTGCTCACTCCACTAGGGGTGTCGCATCGTCCTGGGCGCTGGCTCGTGGTGCCTCGCTAGCAGACATCTGTAGAGCTGCGGGTTGGGCGACTCCCAACACGTTCGCTAGGTTTTATAGCCTTCGTGTCGAACCGGTTTCCTCCTGTGTTCTCACCTCAAACGGGTAGTGGCACTGAGAGGGCCGGCTCAGAGTCGGCTTGCGGCGTCCTTACGCCTAATTCTCCAGAGAGTTCCTTAACAAGGCAAACCCTGTTGAGTCCTCCAGCACTCCGGCGTCCGGACGCGGCGGGGCGTCCGGCGCCAGGCCTTCAGCCAATGAATTCTTGAAATCTGGTGCGAGGCTAGTGCCCATATGAGAGACCCTGTCGGGATCCCATATGTGTATTCCACGGTATTCTTATTAGAGCCATGTTTCCCCTGGTGGACCACCTTCTGCCATCTCTAAAGATGCAGCCTGAGCCATCTCAGAGACTTCCATGTGCAATAGGGCCCTTCGGGGTTACTTCACATGTTTGAATGTCACTTAACCCCCTCTGGGAGGAGGTGACTCCGCAGTGTGCCTCTTCCAAGTGGAAGGGCACGCTTCCCAGTGTTATCCTAGTCCTACTGTTTGGGTTGTTCAAGGAACACCAGTAGTTGACCTTCTCTGTGTAGAGCCCGGTCCTATTGTCTGCCTTATAGGAAGGGTCAGGAGCCCTACACAGGGCACTGGAAGGGGCAGCTCCTGTGGCGCTTTGGTAGGGATCCCAATTTCGTCGGTCATCCGACGTGACTCGGAGTGACCGACTGAAAGGGGAACGTCTCGGTTACGTATGTAACCCTCGTTCCCTGAAGGAGGGAACGGAGACGTCATGTCCCGTCGCCACAGTCGCTGTACCACCGCTGAGCTGCCGGGTCGCCGGCTCGGCTCGGCTCCTCAGCGAAAACATAATTGATGCGGTGCATCAGCTGCCTCTTATGCTCACACTGTGATCAGTGGCAGCTGGATGCAATAATCGCATGCCAATGTCCATTGGCTCGTTTAGTTACACTCGAAGTGGATTGGTCTCTCTGGCGAGATCCCAATTTCGTCGGTCATCCGACGTGACGTCTCCGTTCCCTCCTTCAGGGAACGAGGGTTACATACGTAACCGAGACGTTTTCATCTAATATTTAGATTTTATTTTTATTTAGTATTAGTTAACAGTAACAACAATATGAATTACCAAGCTTTCTTTTCTCACAAAGCTTTCAAATGGCTTCAGACGACTTGAAATATAGTAAAAAAGTAGGAAGAAATAACTCCATATGAGTTTAGACATAGAATATATAGTAAATTTCGTTTTTGGGTGATCTAATTGTTCAAATATCTGAAACACATCAAATTGAGAGCAGAAGTTTGAGAATGTGTCTCACCTAAACTAAAAAAATCATCTGTTAAAACTAGTCTCCACCATGCCTGAAAACTAGGCATCGATTGAAGGCTGCAATGCTTACAAATCCACTAAAACTGGACCAACAGACATAGCATTGACTGACCCATTGGACAGACAATGGACACACAGTCCTGAAACTGCATCTAACGCTCATTGATCATCTGACTTGAGGAGGTGACGATCAATCAAAGGCTTAAAGCCACCTCCAATCTGTCCTCCATCTACCTCAGGGCTAAAATCCATGTAGCCAGCTGGAACCCTGCGATGATGCATCTAAAAGGCTTCATTTCTGCATTAGCAATCTGGAGCGCTCCATCATGTTATGGAGTAAGAACTCAATCAACTCACTGTTGTTTCATGCTCATCACATGTCCTAGAGTCAGATACCCTCCTGCGGCAAAGCGGTCCTTATAACGGCCCATCTTAATGGTGTCCAACCACTCGTCCACAGATCTGCAGCTGGTGAAATCAGGAATACTTCTGTTCATCAAAGGACTGTTTAGTCTGAAATGAGAGCAGGGGAGTGAGGAGGCGCGTACGAGATGTACCTTTGAAATGCGGCGAGCACGGGCAGAAAATCAATACGAGTTAAAATGATAGAGATGGTGGGAAAGGGGGGGCTGTTGATTTGGCTGGTTTTGGTAGATTATTACAGGGATGAAATCCCTATTTCTTCCCATCAACACATCTGGATATGCACCGGCAGCTTGACAGGACACGCGCTCTGAGCTGAGCAATTTATACAAGTCCAATTGAGAAAGCAGAAGCGTTCGTTTTCGGTTCTCGGCAGATCAATGTCAATATAGCACAGAGGTCTTTTATTTAACAGCGAACACATCTATTTGAGATGAGCTTATTGGAAAATGTACACGTTTGTCTTAAAGTGGCCCGCCGTATTCCCAGCCACTCGGATGAAACTTTCTCATCAACTTTGCGAGACTTTTAAAATGGATCGTGTCTGATGCCAACAAAGTGCATTTGTAGGGTAAATCCCTCCCGAACGTGGCGTATCGATTGCTGGCCGCTCACCTGCACAATGTGTCCATTGACTTGAGGTTCTCAGGGTTCCGGATCAGCTTGTCCAAGACCGTGACGATCTGGCAGAATTTGGGCCTTTCATTGCGGTCTTTCTGCCAGCAGTCTAGCATTAGGGTGTGGAGGGCCCCGGGGCAGCACATGGGGGCCGGGAGCCGGTAGCCCTCCTCTACGGACTTGATCACCTGCAGAAAAAAACAATAGAAATGAATTAAATGTGGGGAATTTGTCTTGCCAAAATGATTCCACTATGGCTGATGTTTCGCTATGTTTGGAATGGAGTAATACTATTATACACACTGCTTGCTGCATACTGCAAAGTACACTAAATTCTACCTACTGTACCTACTATTTAAAAAAAAAAAATAGTAATATGAGCAGCATTCTGCACTGTGCAATGATGATAAATAATTAACAAAGAGCAGCATACTACATTATCACATGATTGCATTATACACATTTAATTTTAAAAAATGCATTTATGTTTAATCCAATTTTTATCTATACGTCTTAACTCTGGGAATCTGATCAAATAATGACTCAAAAAGCAGTAAACTGCATCTGATATTACTTCCAGATCACACTGTAAATACAGTTTCATGCAATGCATGCTTTTAATTACTATTATTATTATTTGTAATATTTAAATAGATTGCAGAATAGAATAGAAATATATTTTTTGTTGAAATATTCTAAAAATGTAAGAAAAGTTGACTTGCTTCTACATAGGATAATATCAAAAATACTCATTAAGTAAAATAATAAGGTTTTTTGCAGTTTATTAAGTGTTATTTTAGTATCTTTGAGATGCTGTTTTGATATTATATAATATTTTGAACCAGTTCTTATTTTTAGATTTTCTGTTTAATAATAATAATAATAATAATAATAATAATAATAATACAGTTTACTAGATTTTAGAATTGTAGCTGAAATATCAAAAACTACTTGCTACTTTTATTATTATTTTGAATTAGTTCTTACTTTTACATTTTCATTTAAATTTTAAAGTTTTAGTAACTGTTCTTTTTTGTAATTTTTAGCATTTTTTATCAAGTTTGAAAGTATACATAAATATATTAGTGGTCAAAATGATTTTTTCCACTTTAACGGCGTTAACAATATTTAATGCCGTTAACTCAGAGGTGGAGCTAGGGTTGGCTACTCCACTCACGACTGCTGTTTCTGTCTTTCTTTTCTTGACAAGAATTGTATTTATTTAGATGCAGAACGTCTTTACGATCACATCCATCAGGAGTCTTTTCAGACGCGCACTCCACTTCTCCTCAGCGACAGGCGCTAGTCAAACAAACGCGAAAATGGTACAGGTGACGAGGAGCTTCAGTAGAACAGCAGTGAACTGCAGTCAGATAAGATTTTTTTAGGCCATATGTCAGTAAAAACAAACATTCTTGTCCTGTCAGTTGTTATACTGTGCTCATAGCGCGTGCTCTTTAATTGCACACACAAATACGGCGTAGCCTGTATCATTTCATATTAAAGCGTGAATGAAACTACGAGCATGCGTGTCAGATCCACATCACGTTCAGCAGCGGCAGCTCTTAAAGTAATAGCAGCCAAAATAACTTAATAACCCAGCTGTTGTGATGTCTGTTAATCAAAGAACAAAAGAAAAAAGAGGAAATCAATAACTTTTGTAGCTTTAAGGACTCATCAATATTTAATTTAGAATTTAGTGTTTGATAACTTTATTCAATTTCTGTATATTTCCTACTTGCTGAAGGGCACAGGTAACTAAATATGACATTTATTATAATGGCTTTATGTGAAGATTGTTATAAGTTCTCTTAAATTAGAAGTTGTTTTTAAAGTCTAATAAATGTTAAAATTGATAGCTCTCAATACTGTAATGTTAGTATGGTCAACATTACATATAGTCAATGGTTAAATATTAGGAAAAAAAAAGAACAATTTCATAGAGACATCAGTAGTATTGGTATCAGTGACACTCACCTTCAGTCATAAAAAAGATGCCATTATACAAATATTAAAAATATACTGTCTTTATGTTGTTTCTACATTAATTTGAAGATTGAATGTGAAATTATTGAAATATGAAAGTTTTTTACTTGTTGTTTCACATAACGTTTTTTCTTTTTCTTGTAATTTTAGATGCAGTTTTAGTTACCTATAAGTCTGCACTATTCTGAACATATGCATAAAGCCAATAGTGTTGTTTAGACCCACATCTCTGTTGGTCAAGTTCCAATATGGCCGTTCTCCATATGACATCACTTCCCACATCACCACTCCGTAACTCCATACGTCACTGGAGGAGGAGAACTTCCGATAGGCGATGGCCTCTGGCGCCGTCCAACGAATCGGGATCTTCCCTCCCTTAAATCCGATGAAGACAGAAAAAGACAACAATTAGGGAGAAAACAACCAAAGTGAGTATGAAAAAACACCAAGCATTGTAGAGTATGTTCCCGGATTCACAAACTCACGCTGGTGGTGTAGGCTGCATCAGGGTCGTCCTCCAGCACGCGTGACAGACCGAAGTCTGAAATCTTGCACACCAGATTACTGTTGACCAGAACGTTCCTGGCAGCCAAGTCCCGGTGGACGTACCCCAGATCAGCCAAGTAAGTCATGCCAGCTGCTATGCCACGCAGAATCCCAACCAGCTGAATGATGGTGAACTGACCGTCATGTCTCTGTTTCGAGGGAAGAGAAATCTGTGAAGTTTAGCTTCAGTTCACAGGGAGGTTCAGCGAGGCAATGCAAAACTACAGAGATACACGAGAACAAACACAAACATGTTTACACACCCTCAGGAAAGAGTCCAAAGAGCCGTTCTCCATGTACTCTGTGATGATCATTACCGGTTTGCCTTGGTAGAGGATGCAAAAACAGAGGAAAGAACAAGAGAAAGATGTCAGGAGATTTGAGAGGTGATGCAAGTGTGGGTGAAGAGAAACAGAACTGTGGGTTTTCTTCTCTTTTTGCCCAACTGTGGGTGAATTATTTACTGGGTGAAGCAGTGATGTACAGTTATCTGATCGTTATTGTAAAATAAACCTTGACAGGGTGATCAGGACCCCAGTGCAAAGCCAAGTGGTCTTATATCAACCTCAAGGGGTATATTCCTGACTATCACCAGACTACTTACAAAATAAATGTATTTGCAAAATAGCACACAGATAAATTGGTTTGAGTTTGTGAGAATTAATATATATTTTAAAATTTATTCAGAAAATATATGCAGATAAAATATAATATTTTATATTTAAAACACACACTCACACACATATAAAATATTATAATATATAATATATATCTTATTCTAATAAGAAAATGTAATGAAAATGAATACAGCTATTAATGATATATATTATTAAATTTAATATCTTATAAACTATAGTTCATTTTTTGTTTTATACATATTATTTATATATAATGCATTTTAAATTAATTTGGTAAAAAGATCCAACATTCATTTAATAAAAATTTCATTAGTACAAAAATATATATATATATATATATATATATATATATATATATTATATATATATATATATATATAATTCTTGTAAAATGCAAAGAAATATAAAAGGATTTCTAATTTTAATATAAATTGAATTAATATAAAATAATATATTATATTATTTTTGTAAATTATTAATTATTTTTTTTCATAATTATATAACATAATTATAAATATTTTTTAAATCCATTGTCGTCTTTTTTCTTGTACTAATTAAACTTTTATTAAATCAATAATAAAAACTGAATTAGTATGAAAATTCTATATTTCAGTCATACTTTATTTTAAGGTCAAATTCGCTATTAAAGAACAACTTTTGCCTCAATAAACTCCTAATTTGCTGCTTATTAATAGTTAGTAAGGTAGTTGTTAAGTTTAGGTATTGGGTAGGATTAGGGATGTAGAATATGGTCATTCAGAATATGTGCTTTATAAGCACTAATAAACAGCCAATATGTTAATAATATGCATGCTAATGAGCAACTAGTTAATAGTGAGAATCCCTTTACTAAAGTGTTACCCGTGAGGATTGTCTTGTGTGTCTTGTGTTTCCCTTCCTCTTGTATGCCCATATTTGTTTAGTTTCCTGTTCCTGTGTTTATTAGTTAATTATTGTCCAGCTGTGTGTGTTTAATTATCTAGTTACGTCGTGTACTTATAGTGTGTCCTGCCCTGTGTTTCCTGTCGAGTATTGAACGTCATCTCTGTCTGTCGCGTGAGTGTGTCTAGCCTGTTATGTACTTCTCTATTTTGATTTCAGTAAAGACTTTGTTTTGATTTATTCCACGTCTCCCCGTTCCTGGTTTCCGTCTCTCCGTGTAATCCGTGACAATACCTATATTCTTATAAAATGTATTTACAATTTATAATGTGTTTGAGGTGTAGGGTAAACATTCTGCTACATGCTATATATAATTTTTGAACACAAAAAAAAGTTTTTCAAAAATTTCCCAATAATAAGTGCACTTCACTGATTGTCTTTCAAAGTGCTTACTGCGGGTAACAACTCCCTCCAGGTGGATGACGTTGGGGTGATCGAACTGTGCCATTATGCTGGCTTCGCCCAGGAAATCTCTCCTCTGTTTCTCGGTGTAGCCGGCTTTAAGAGTCTTCAGAGCCACCGGAATATCACGTTTCCCCGGCAGCTTCATCCGGCCATAACACACTTCCCCAAACTCTCCTGAATTATGCCAGAAAAGAAGATTAGACACTGGACAGTGTCCACTCATGCTACATTTAAATTTGAACACTTCCAACCTTCACAATGTAATTCACATGACATCTGACTGCTTTAACATCAATACTAAAATGATACGTATATACAGTTGTTCGCACGAGATGTTTAGCATTTTTTTAATAGTGTTGTCAAACGATTAATCACGATTAATCACATCCAAAATAAAAGTTTTTATTTACATGATATATGTGTTTGTATTTATTATGTATATATAAACACACATATATGCATGTATATATTTAAGAAAATATAAATTATATGAATATAAATATATACACGTAAATATTTTCAAAATATATACTCTATGTTTGTGTATTTATATATACATTATAAATATACACAATACACATACATTATGTAAACAAAAACTTTTATTTTGGATGTGATTAATTGCGATTAATTGTTTGACAGCACTATTTTTTAATAAGATAAAATCTTAGAAATAAAATCATAAAATTTATTTATTTTTTATTTAGCACTGCCCTGATGAAGCGGCATAATAGATATTTATATATTTCAAAAGACAAACACTTAATTTACACAAATTATTTGTTAAAAAGTTTTTAATATTTTGGTTTGTAATAACTTTTTGCCTTTTTGGGAATCAATGACCAAACAGACAGATAGACAGTTAAATAAATAAATCGAAAAATTACTTAAAACTTGTAATTTAAAAAAACAAATAACAAAAAGTGTATCAGTGTTATTTTATTATCATCGAGATACTATGATATTGTTTTTATTATTATATTGAATCAGTTCTTATTTTTATATTTCTGGGGTTTCATTTAAATTTTAAATTTCTAATAATTTTGTGTGTTTTTGTCATTTTTAGTAGTTTTTTTTTTTTTTTTTTTTAAATAAGTTTAAAAGTTGAAGTCTTTTTATATGTTTTATTGCAGTTAATGTTTATTTTATTTCAACTAACTATTTTTTAATGATTTTTCATCATTTTTGAAATAAAATTGATAAGCATCTTGCATATTCTTTGAGCAGAACTTTATATTATGTTAATCTTGTTCCAAGCATTTCTCATGTAGTATTCCCTAGATGCCCAGGTGTATTTCACGCAATCACCGAGGACAGCTGTACCTGAACCGATGATTTTCTCTATTTTGATCCTGGACGCTTCAATTTCTCTGGCAAATTCGTGGACAGCCTGGCAGGGGTCCTCATATGTGTGGGGATCAATATAAAATCTGGCTTCTGGAAATGATACTAGAATAAACAGAATTTGCATTTGGTCACATACTGCAGCATGAAAGCAATTTTCAGTCACAGCCACAATCTCTGAAGGGCCCAGACAGCAGCTACAGCAAGATATTGGACCAAAAAAGCAATAGTTTCCTGCCTAAAATTCATTAAAAGAGAAATCATGGGGGAAAAGAGTGTCTCTCGTACCATGGCCATTTTGGTAGTGCATTTTCTCCTCGTCTGAGTCCTGGAAAGCTTTGCTGTACCCACAACGTCTGTAACGCAAACCAGAAGAAAAAAGGGCCTTGTGATATACAACCCACATGTTCATAATATTCAAACTTAAAGCATGTAAAACTTAATTAACTGGATACTTAATTAACAAAGAACTTCAAGACATTTTTGCTTCACATGTGTATAACAAACGTCCTCTGTGTCTTAATCCACTGCCTTATAGATATCATAAACTGAAAAAGTGTCCGTTCATTGAAGTAAGTGATTATAAATTATAATCAAATTCATTATTTAACACAAACTTTAAGTTGCTGTCATCAAAAAGCAATAGAGCAACAGAAACCACCCACTTTTCACATTCATTTTCTCCACTGAGATTCCAGAAACTTCTTCAATAAAGAGTTCAAATCATGATCCAAATCAAGCAGCTCTGAGATGAATCATATTGAACATTTAATTTGAAGCAAAAAAGTATTTTAAATGATGAAAGAATTGATTAAATTAATAATAGAATTAATTAGTGGTATAAAACAAAACTATTGAGTATAACATTGCAAGTATTAAAAACGTTAGAACTTTATAACAAAATATTCAAGCTTATGCAAACATTACTTTGGATCTTTCGCAATGCTTCACAGGAGTTTCATGATATTTTGCAGCACTTTCTTTTTATATGGAGAAAATGAATGGGATTTCTATTTCTGTGCTATATATAACTTAAGGATATTTTTGCAGTGTTATTATATCAATTAAATCAAATTTCCATTATGAGGTATGTGTTTCAGGGTGTGCATGTACCTAAATATAGCCCCTCTTTCATAGATAATTACAGTCTGAGTCATAGAGGTGTTTGAGAGGGATTATTTCAGGATGGGAAGCTGGCAAGAATATTCTCTTATATTAATGATTCACCAAAAAATGACAATTTTACTCACCCTCATATTGTTCTAAACCTGTATGACTTCTGAAACAGCAAAACAGACAATGTTTAAACTAAAATCTGAACATCGACCCTACTCTTCTTGACAATGTTTTATTTGTGAATGAATCATTCTTTTGAATAAAATAATTTTTTTTAATGAATCATTTGCTTCAGTTCACAAAACCAGCTTGCATAATTCAAAAATTCAGCTCATTCAGTCAGTGATTCAGTGATAGAAACAAATAAAGAAGGAAAGTCATACAGGTTCTGAAGACGTGAGAGTGAGTAAATGATGACTGAATGTATTTTTAGATGAACTATCCCTTTAACATATGTAACAGAATAAAGCAGGGAAAATGAATGCAGACAATTCAAAGTACTCCTCTTGCCGTTTTCTGCAGATGACAACGGCCAGAAATGTCACCAGTCCCGTTACCGAAGCCATGCAGATCCAGATAATCGTCATGTTGGTATTTCGCAGGGGAGCTGGCGAAGAAAAACAGAACCCAAATATCAACACAAACGCGTCATTAAACACTCTGAATCATCACCAGTTTTCTCACTGCAGGAGACGTTCGGCCAGAAATGACATGTTTGTGTACAACGAAAACAACATATGAAACATAGAAACAATCAGTGTAAGGTCCATTACGAATATATAAACTGAAGGTATAATGTATACATTTGTAATTTTCAGGTCATTTTTGGTGCCTAAGATGCCATATATAGGATACTGATTTGAGACATTTTGAGATTAATGAAAGACACCAAGATGTTCTTAACACAAATATACCATATAATTAGTTTTTCTCTTTATTTTATCAAAATTATGGCATTATATTAAAGCTCTCTTCTTCCGATATATTTTCATGCAAAAATTATATTTAAAAATATAAAAAATATTTTTAAAATATTTATATACAATTTATATTTTAATTTAATTAAAAAAATTGAAAATACAAAATTAAAATATAATTTAAAATTTATATTAAAAAATATAAATGACTTTTTACATAAATTAAAAACATTAAAAATAAATTAAACTAAAACTAATCGTAAACAAATAAAAATATGTACAAAAACAAGTAAACATTACAACTATATCATGGTTAGAAAGAAATTAAATGCATTTCATTTGATTTTTTGTTTATTATAGTAGAATTATGTACGGTGGCCAAGAGAGCTCAACACGGTGCAGCTTCAGAAAACACATGCAAATAGAAAAAGCACCAGCAAATCAAGAAAACATCGGTTTGAAAGCAGGTGCTGCAAATGCTCACAACGCAAACAAATAAAGAAATGTGCTGCAAATGCTCACAACACAACCAAATAAAGAATTTTATTTGCAGCGCGTTTCTTTGTTTGTTTTTGTTGTGAGCATTTGCAGCGCATGTGTTGTCAAATTCATGAAGTTGTTTTCTTAATTTGCAGGTGTTTTTTTCTATTTGCAGTGCGTTTCTTTGTTTTTGTTGTGAGTATTTGCAGCGCATGTGTTGTCAAATTGATGAAGTTGTTTTCTTAATTTGCAGGTGTTTTTTTCTATTTGCAGTGTGTTTCTTTATTTGTTTTTGTTGTGAGTATTTGCAACGCATGTGTTGTCAAATTCATGAAGTTGTTTTCTTAATTTGCAGGTGTTTTTTTCTATTTGCAGTGCGTTTCTTTGTTTGTGTTGTGAGCATTTGGAGCGCATGTGTTGTCAAATTCATGAAGCTGTTTTCTTAATTTGCAGGTGTTTTTTCTATTTGCAGTGCGTTTCTTTATTTGTTTGTCTTGTGAGCATTTGCAGTGCATGTGTTGTCAAATTCATGAAGTTGTTTTCTTAATTTGCAGGTGTTTTTTCTATTTGCAGTGCGTTTCTTTATTTGTTTGTCTTGTGAGCATTTGCAGTGCATGTGTTGTCAAATTCATGAAGTTGTTTTCTTAATTTGCAGGTGTTTTTTTCTATTTGCAGTGTTTTTCTTTATTTGTTTTTGTTGTGAGCATTTGCAGTGCATGTGTTGTCAAATTGATGAAGTTGTTTTCTTAATTTGCAGGTGTTTTTTTCTATTTGCAGTGTTTTGTTTTTGTTGTGAGTATTTGCAGAGCATGTGTTGTCAAATTGATGAAGTTGTTTTCTTAATTTGCAGGTGTTTTTTTTCTATCTGCAGTGCGTTTCTTTGTTTGTGTTGTGAGCATTTGCAGCGCATGTGTTGTCAAATTCATGAAGTTGTTTTCTTAATTTGCAGGGGTTTTTTTCTATTTTCAGTGCATTTCTTTATTTGGTTGCGTTGTGAGCATTTGTAGCGCGTGTGTTGTCAAATTCATGAAGTTGTTTTCTTAATTTGCAGGTGTTTTTTTCTATTTGCAGTGCGTTTCTTTATTTGTTTGTGTTGTGAGCATTTGCAGCGCATGTGTTGTCAAATTCATGAAGTTGTTTTCTTAATTTGCAGGGGTTTTTTTTCTATTTTCAGTGCATTTCTATTTTGGTTGTGTTGTGAGCATTTGTAGCACGTGTGTTGTCAAATTGAAGTTGTTTTCTTAATTTGCAGGTGTTTTTTCTATTTGCAGTGCGTTTCTTTATTTGGTTGTGTTGTGAGCATTTGCAGCGCATGTGTTGTCAAATTGATGAAGTTGTTTTCTTAATTTGTAGGTGTTTTTTCTATTTGCAGCGTGTTGAGCTCTCTCGGCCACCGTAATTATGATTTGTCCTTTACATATTTAAAATAAATTTAAATATGTAAAGGACAAACATTACAATGTTTTGTTCTTATGGTTTTTTCTTTGTTTTGTTCACATTAACAAAATCACACAGGCCCTGGTGAAAATCCAATTGTCCAAACACTTTGAAAATAGTAACACATCTCTCCTCAACAATCCACACGACTAAAGTATTATTTATGTCTGTAGCACTGGTAATAATTTAACACTCACTTGCTTTGCCGGTCTGTATCTCCACCGACTGGCTGAATCGTCCACAGCCAGCCGAGGTTCTGGCCCGAATCTGGAAGATGTAGCTTGTGCCGGGCTTCAGACCTGACACTTTAGCACTGGTGTTCTTTGACTTCAGTGTAGCATAACTTTGCTGCTCGTTGTCCTATAAAAACAGCAAATAAGTCAATGAGAGATTATGTTCAAATAAAGAGTCTATTTAAGGTCATTTATATAAAATACAATCCATAAATTTAGACCATAATTCACACCAGGACCTGACAAAATCATTGTTTTGAGACCCAGGCTGGAGGATTGGAGCGATTAAACTGAAGTGCTCACTAATCTGTTAGCATTCTCCGCTTCACCCCACTGCGTCCGTGAACTCTGTCCACTCCGAAGCATTTTGCTTTGTTAAAAAGCCTTTGATGCTCCTCTGTCCCCTGAGGAGACCGCCAGCGCCGTATATCCATCAAAAACCACTGTGTGGTCTTTGTTAAGCACCATTCCCCAGGAATCAGCACACGGGCAGCGACTTGGCAAACAAGGATTGCACGTAAATCATATTTACATATCAGCATTGTTGACTAGGCACTGTATACTAATTCTCTGTCACAGCTGAGATCTCTTTTGCGCCATTAGGCAGCAAAGCTCCAAGCTCACACGACAATTAACTTCCCTCCAGTGTTTGGCAGGGTTCACTGTGTTTGCCTTCAATGTCACTTTAAATAATCTCGCCAAATCAGTCTGAGAGCGCTATTGGTTGGTAATTTCCTTTCAATTAGCCTGAGCTGCCAATAGACCAAGTGGTTAAACTGAGATATTTGACTCCAGGCTAGTCTATAAAATGTGACCCTTCATTAAGTGGTTAAGCCATTCGGTGATGAGACCTTCTCAGTTAATGAATAAATATCACTCTTTTAAGAAATGGGGTGTAATCACTACGATAAAGAAATTACCTTTTCATAATATTTAATGTCATATTCTAATATGACTCCATTAGGCTGCGCTGGTTCGTGCCAGAAAAGAGTGACGCTGTTCTGACTGGCGTTTTCTTGTCGAATGGCCATCACTTGAGACGGAGCTGTGAAAACAAAGACATGAGGGGCTCTTTAGTAAGACAACAGATTCATTCTACAATAATAATATTATTTATCATTATTTATATTATATCAGGAACAATTAAATGTACTGGATTATTCCTGCTGGAAAATACATACCAGCTTCTAGCTGATCAGAACTGGTTATTTATGCTTATTAGATGGTTCAAAGTAGTTTATGTGAATAACCAGCTAGACTAGACTGCTAGGACTGGTAGACAACATTGACTAAGCTGTTCAAAACTGGTTATTCATACCAGCTTTGAATGGTTTCTAGCTGTTTTAGATGGGTTTGAATCTAGTTATTTATGCTTATTAGCTGGTTCAAACTAGTTTAGGTGGATGACCATCTAGGCTACCTTGCTGAAGGAGCAGAAGTCAACCTGGTTAGGGCTGGTGCCTAAACTACCTAAACTAAACTGTTTAAACCTGCCATTTATAGTCATTAGGTGGTTCAAACTAGTTTAGATACCAGCTTCTAGGTGATCAGAAATGGTTATTTATGCTTATTAGCTGGTTCAAAGTAGTTTATGTGAATAACCAGCTAGATTAGATTGCGGATGGACCACAGGTCATCCTGTTTAGGACTGGTAGACAACCTTGACTAAGCTATTCAAAAGTGGTTATTCATACCAGCTTTAGACGGTTTCTAGCTGTTTTTAGATGGTTTTTAAACTAGTTATTTATGCTTATTAGCTGGTTCAAACTAGTTTAGGTGGATGGCCAGCTAGACTAGCTTGCTGATGGAGCAGAGGTCAACCTGGTTAGGGCTGATCCCTAAACTAGTACCTAAACTAAACAGTTTAAAACTGGTTATGTATAGTCAATAGCTGGATCAAACTAGTTTAGGTCATTGATCAACTAGACTAGGTGATGGAGCAGAGGTCAGCCTAGTAAGGGCTGGCAGACCACCTTGATTAAGCTGTTCAAAACTGGTTATTCATGATATTTGGCTAGTTCAAAGTAGTCTAGGTGCTTGATCAATTAGATTAATAGGTGGTTTAGTGGACGTAAACCTGGTTAGGACTGGTAGACTACCTTGACAAAGTTGTTTAAAACTGGTTATTCATGTTTTTTGGCTAGTTCAAACTTGTCTACGTGCTTTGGCTAGTTTAAACTTATCTCGGTGCTTGATCAATTAGATTAATAACTGGTTTAGTGTAGGTCAACCTGGTTAGGACTGTAGGACTGGTAGACCACCTAGACTAAGCTGTTCAAAATCGACCATTTGTAGTCATTAGCTGGTTCAACTAGTTTAGGTGTTCAGTCAGCTAGACTAGCTAGGTGATGGAGGAGAGGTCTACCTGGTTAGGGGCTGGTAGACAACCTTGACTAAGCTGTTCAAAACTGGTTATTCATGATATTTGGTTACTTCAAAGTAGTCTAGGTGCTTGATCAGTTAGATTAAAAGTTGTTTTAGTGGAGGTAAACCTGGTAAGGACTGGTAGACCACCTTTACTAAACTGTTCAAAATCGGCCATCTATAATCATTAGCTGGTTCAACTAGTTTAAGTGGTTGGTCAGCTATACCAGATAGGTGATGGAGGAGAGGTCAACCTGGTTAGGGGCTGGTAGACAACCTTGACTAAGCTGTTCAAAACTGGTTATTCATGATATTTGGCTAGTTCAAAGTAGTCTAGGTGCTTGATCAGTTAGATTAATAGCTGGTTGAGTGAGGTAAACCTGGTTAGTCACCTTGACTAAGCTGTTCAAAACTGGTCATTTAAGGTAATTAGCTAGTTCTAATTAAGGTGGTTCATCAATTAGATAGCTGGTTTGGCTGAGATCAACCTGGTTAGACTACATTGTCTAATCTGTTTAAAACTAGTCAATCATGATTATTAACAGGTTCAAATTAGTTTAGTTGGTTAATAAGTTATATTACTAGGTGGTGGGGCCTATTTCAACCTTTTTAGAGCACTTTGGCTCAATTGGCTGAGGTTGACCAAGTTTCAAAACACATCATGGACTAATCAGCTAGATTTTGACTAGGCTAGTAAGCTAGAGCCCAGACTAGACTAGACCTTATAGGCTAGTATGCCCTTGATTTTCAAGCAGCAGTGTTTTAGCATGTATGTGAATAATTAATGCAATCAAACTTTAATGACTCAGTAGTGTCTCCTACCTGCCTGGTTTGTGGTGATATTGACCGTCACAGACTGTGGCGGCTCGTTGCTCAGGTGCGTGACTCCATTTAGAGCGACAATACGGAAGGTGTAGTTACTGTGAGCAGCGAGATTCAGCACCGTCACCCATGGTTCTGTAAGTCCCGTCTGCTGAGGGATTAAGCGCACAAGGGCCGCTCCTGTCCGGGACACCACCACCCCATTCATGATTCCTCCTCCTCCTCCAACTGTCCCGCTAACAGCTCCATTGGTGTCTGCAACACCCCCATTGCTGTTCCCCACCCCGTTACCCCCTCCGGCACCCATCCGACAGTCCTCACACTGCGCCCCGTCTTTGTCACACTTCTGGCAAAGGACGTCATAGATGACATCACTGCGGCCTCCTGTGTCCAGAGGTGAACCCCACTCCAGACTGACCGAGGTGCCATTCACAGATGAGATGATGTTTACTGGAGCTGACGGAGGTCCTGCGGGGAGGGTGAAGTTAGACAGCTCTTAATTATAGGTTAATTAGTGAGGTTGAGGGAATTGGTGGTTATCAGGCTAGCTGATCAAAAGAGAATGATTGAATTTGCACTTCAGTAACCACACGACCCCGGTTCAACAAGTAATCTTGTTTTACGATTTTTCCACTCATTAAAAGTATAAAAAAAAAAAATAAAAAAAAAAAAATATATATATATATATATATATATATATATATATATATATATATATATATATATATTTGGTACTAGAAAGCATTTGGAAACTTAAAGCACTCTTAAAAATACTATTATAATTAAATTAGATTTCAAAATATTTAAATGTTTTAGCAAACATTTTTAATTAAATAAATAAACTTAAAATAAAATACAAATAAATAAAATTAAATAAAAAATAAAATAAGACTTTTTTATTCTACTTAATTTCATCTTATCTATTTTATTTTATTTTTTATTTCTTTGATCAGGCATGCTGATATATTTATATATATATATATATATATATATATATATATATATATATATAAGACATTCATATAATGTATAAAATAAAAATAAAATAAAATAAAAATAAAAATGTATGTTAATCCAATGATCTACACCTGTAGTACATCCTCTAAAACTCTACAAAACACCAGCTGATTAAAAGACAATTAGACTTAAAAATTATAAAGTGCAGCTGGTGAAGAAAAAAGATCCTGCAGCATTTGAAATGTTTTATATAATACGTATATTATACATTGATGTTCAGATATGGGTTTTCAAATACTTTTCTAGGCCACAGCACCTAAAAATGAAAATTTAACTTAGAAGATTTCTTGGTCTGATGATTTGCAAACATGAAGACTCACTTGTGCAAGGAGAAGCAGATGGATCTGTAGAAGAGCGATAGAAGTTGGCATCACATGGGCAGGTTAGAGCCGCTCGTGTCTCAGAGTGACTGTGGAGTGGACATTTCCCACAGAGCTGATCTCCTGCCACTGGCTTGTAGAAACCCACCTCACATGCTAATAGAAACACAAAAACAGAGTTTAACTCAACACAACCCACAATCAGCTTCTTTACCACTTAGATATTCATAAAAGCCAACATAAAAAAGAAAAAAAAAATACAGATTTTCTTTCTTAATGTATGTCCCTGGTTTAAAGGAGTAGTTCACTTCCAGAATGAAAATTTCCTGATAATTTACTCACCCCGATGTCATCCAAGATGTCTTTCTTTCTTCAGTCAAAAAGAAATTAAGGTTTTTGAGGAAAACATTCCATAAAGTTCCTTCATAAAGTGAACTTCAATGGCAGCCAATGGGTTGAAGGTCAAAACTGCAATTTCAGTGCAGCTTCAAAGGGCTCTACATGATTCCAGCTGAGGAATAAAGGTCTTATTTAGCAAAACAATCGGTCATTTTCTAAAAAAAAATCAAAATGTATATACTTTTTAACCACAAATGCTCGTCTTGCACTAGCCCGACCTCACACATTACGTAATCACGTTGGAAAGTGACATAGGCGGAAGTACCAACCCGGTGTTTACAAAGCGAACATGCAAAGAAAGTTAAACGCCCTTCACAAAAAAAGGTAAAACAACGATGTTGGACGATTTTGAAGTTGAAGGAGAAGTTGAAGAGTTTTTTTGCCCTACTGTACCCTTCTGAACCGAAGTACACAGACGAAGAACTAACCACGCATGACCTTTCCAACATGATTACGCAATGTGTGAAGACACGCATACGCATCGCAGAACTAGCACAAGACGAGCATTTGTGTTTAAAAAGTTGATAATTTTTTTTTTTTTTTTTTTTTTAAGAAAATGACCAATCGTTTCGCTAGATAAGACCCTTATTCCTCAACTGCGATCGTGTAGAGCTCTTTGAAGACGCAACTGCAATTTGGACCTTCAACACATTGATCCCCACTGAAGCCCACTATATGGAAAAAAATGCTGGAATGTTTTCCTCAAAAAACGTAATTTCTTTGCGACTTGACATGAACATCTTGCATGGCATGGGGGTGAGTAAATTTTTTCAGAAAATTTTAGAAATTTTCATTCTGGAAGTGAACTAATCCTTTAAATATGTATTCATCAGGAGCTTTTTCACAATTCAGCCATTTTTTTTTTTTTTTTTTTGTGGATAAATAAGGTGTTAAAAATAAACTTTAAAAAAAAAAGGTTCTTTATTGACATTTGGTTCCATAAAGAACCTTAAATATCCATGGAACCTTTCAAGAAAGGTTATTTGCAGTGAAAAATGTTCTTTAGACTATTAAAATGTTTTTTACACTAAAAATAAATAAATAAAAATAAATGGTTCTTTTAAGAACGGTTCACTGAAAGGTTCACTCTGGAACACAAAATGGTTCTTCAGAATTGTGAGATATAACAACACTATCTCACGACCAATTCATATGTATTTTATGAGGCAGCTAATTCGTACGAATTCATCCGACCTCACTTGTACGATTTTGTACAATTTCTATAGACCCCAGTGACAGGTAGGTTTAGGGGCAGGGTTAGGGGTAGGCCATTCGTACGAATTCATATGTATTGGAGAACTCGTAAAATATGTACGATTTAACAAAAAATGTACAAATTCATACGAGTGAGGTCATATGAACTCGTACGAATTAACCACCACGTCGAAAATGTATGCAATTGCCATAAGATCGGGTTGGATATAAACCCACAATTCTTAGAAATTAAGCTGCAAATTATAATAAATATAAATAAAGTCAAAATTGCAATTGCGAGAAAAAGTCAGAATTGTGAGAAAAAAGTCGTAATTACTTTTTTAAATTTTTTATTAATTTGGGGAAACAGGATTCTTCCTTTATCAACCTTTATTTTTAAGAGTGTACATGCTTTCTCATTGAATATCCTGTTTGCTTTCTTATTGAATATCACATTATGTAAGTACAAAGTGTTGCAAACATCATTTTTGTTCAATTTGAGCATTATTTGAACAAAATGAAATGCAACAGGTTGTGAACAAGCAGCGTGACACTGTCACTCTTCAGAGTTTGCAAAACGAATGTTCAAGTGAGGACAACAAGTACATGGGTGAGGAATCTGAGCTTTGGGGAGGGGAAGAATCGAGAATTAACATAGAGTGATAGCAAGTTCTTTATCTCCACTGACAGAAACCCTAGGGAGTCCAAAAGTATTCCTTCTTGCAGTATTTATCCTTGTCTGTTTTCTCTTTTGGCTTGATCCGATTAATCCTTCCCTCCCCTTGATGTTTTTTTGAAAAGCTCCTGAGTTGAAAAGCAGGTCATGATAAACATTGAGGCCGTACGCTCATGGAGTACAGTGACGTCTGTGCGCTTTGAAGTTTTTGACAGACTACCTCTGGCAACACAATCAGAAGCACACATTCGACATACACACCGACAGACAGACGTGACTTAATCATGATGAACTTTGCTGACCTTTTCTGTTTGGGCTAAAATCTCGCTTTTAAGACTCTTTCTACTTAGTAACTCTCTTTTCATAGCAGATAAGGGTTAAAAAGCACGAGGGGTGAGAAGAGACTCCAGTGCTATTTATCCGGCGGTGTTTACATACACTCTTAAAAATAAAGGTGCTTCACGATGCCATAGAAGAACCTTTTTGTTTAAATGGTTCCATAAAGAACCTTTAACATCCAAAGAACCTTTCTGTTTCACAAAAGGTTCTTTGTGGTGAAAGAAGGTTCTTCAGATTATAAAAAGGTAAGGAAGAGATGGTTCTTTAAAGAACCTTTGACTGAATGGTTCTTTGTGGAACCAAAAATGGTTCTTCTATGGCATCGCTTGAAGAACCTTTTGAAGCACCTTTATTTTTAAGAGTGTACACTACATTAGGGCTGCTGTGTTCTCCGTTTTTTTTTTTTTTTTTGCACATTGGCACACTGTTTGGTTTGTCAGCACCTGTCAGAGTCCCGCTCTCCTTGCATCCACATTTGCATTACAATGAATTTTAATGAATATTTACAGCCATTGTATGCTGACCTTGATTTTTACTCTTTGGGTAGATAGTTAAATAAATATGGTTGAAAAGAATAACCACCAAGGTGTTTTTCATGACCAGACTATGCAAGGTCTTGTAGGAGAACAAGGTGATTCAAGCATCGACACAAATGAAATGTTTTTATTTACCATAGTGTAACCTCATACGCTAAACTAAATTATCATGAATGGGTGTCTTTCCGCAGTAAGTGTTGCAAACAGTGTTGGAATTACATATTTCCGAAATAAAAAATTCAAAATGAAATTATCATAAGATTGACTGAGAACTACTGGATTACTGTTTCAGGATTAGGAAAACGTTATAATATAATATAATATAATATAATATAATATAATATAATATAATATAATATAATATAATATAATATAATAATTGTTAAAACTTGTAAATAAAACTTTGAAAAGATTAACTTATTGTTTACTTATTATGATTATTATTTTAAAAAGTATAATAAAACAATTTTTTTAATAAAAAATATACAACTGATAAAGGTGTTGGATTATAATAATGGTAGAAAAAATAATATAAATCACAATAAAATACAATACAATATAATACAACATATAACATAACATAACATAACATAACATAACATAATATAATATAATATAATGCATTTGCATATATGCATTTACATGTCCACAGTTACAATGCTGAAATACAATAAAAATGTAACCACATAAATTTAAATTTTTGTCCAAAATAACAAAACATTGAACGAATTGTTTACTTATCTTATTTTTTAAAATAATAATAATAATAATAATAATAATAATAATAATAATAATAATAATAGACATTTTAAAATAAACTTTTTGGCCAAAGATTACAAGATGTATGTAGTGTTACGCAAAGGATTATGTCTGATTATAGCTCAGAGATTGAGAATTTCTAAATATAGAGTTAACAGGTCAAATATTTGACCTTATGGTTTTTAAAGGGATAGTTCACCCAGAATGAAAATTCTGTCATCAAATACTCACCCTCATGTTGTTTCAAACTTTCTCTCTTCTGTGGAACACAAAAGCAGTGACATGAGGGTGAGTAAATAATGACATGATTTTAATTTGGGCAAATCGTTTCTTTAACAGACTCACAATGACTATTCTTGAACACGCACAAAAACACACACACGGAAACACTCTTCATGCTCACAAACACCCTCAGAAATCTTATGGGAACCAAACAACAGCTGCTAATGAGCTGGGAGGATTGTCTGAGTGATGAATGATTCTGTCAGTGAAATCATAGCTGGAAATGGGGCACTCCATCACAGGTCCTCCAAACACACGTGCTGTAAACGTCCCCCTCTCCACTGAAGGGGTTACTGATTGCTCAGGGTCCGGACGCAACCAGCACACTCATGTTAGTGTGTCATTCTCCTGGTACACGCTGTCCTGCTTTAGATTTGGACCAGCCACACGTACAGCACAGCGGTGTACCACTTAAAAGATGTATGAAGGCCTGTACTGTTACTGTAATGATTGTTTCCTGTGAGAGTCATAAAACAGATGTTCCCATTCATACCTCTAATATACAACCCAAACACTTCTGCTGTGTTGTTTTAACATGACATAATGGCTAAATCTCTAAAAGGCCTAATAAAAGTGCATTATTATTAAGTCCAATAAGTCATAATTTCAGGCAAAGTTTTTTTTTTTGCACCAAGAACAGTTAAAATGTAGTTTTTGACCCTATTAAACAGTTACTGTACATTTAAAACTCTAAATAACCTCTGTCATAATTGGATAACCAATCACAACACTAGTATAGGGAATAAATATCTAAAAGTGGGTAGTCATATGCTAATGAGTTCATGAATAATGTAGATCACAAAAGGTATTTTTCTGGAGGTATTTTTCCATTCATTTTCTCCTTCGAAATGAAAGTACGCTCTAAAAAAAGATGGTTCTTCAAAGGTTCTTCACATGTAGTAACAGTTCTATTTAGAACCATAGCATCCCGAAGAACCCTTTTAATGCTGAAATGGTTCTTTGTGTCAGAGTTTAGGGTTCTTTATTCCTGCCTTTTTCTTTTTTAAATCTGTAACTGTCAAAGCACCTCATTACTGATTTTCTGCAGCTCACTGATCCAACTACAGATTGTCAACACACTCTCAACAGGTAAATGATTTCTTTCTTAAAATGTCTATAATTTTTAACTTTCAAATTGTAACTGGTTCATATCATGAATTTTTCTCTTTTCAGTTTAAGAGAACATGTAAGTCTGACCAGCCCTGTTCAGTTAAGGACACTTCTCTCCACTTCACTACTAAGAAATAAAAATACTGAATTTATGGTCCTTTTTTGTTGTTACAAAAACAAATGGAAGGAGACACATTGTAACTCTAAACTCAATTGTGTATTTCAGATGCATCACATCCTACAACCTCATCTTCTGCAGAGAGAAACTGGCACTCAATCACTAAAATACACATAATGATGGACTTGCAGGCATCATAGAGGATTATTAAAATACAGTATTTCACTGGAACTTGGTCTTCATTTCACTATTTTGTTTTACTTCTTGTAGTATTTATTTATGTTCAATGTCAATTGTCATTTATTGATGTATTCTGCTAATAACTGTTGTTAGAACACTGTAATTTTTGCTACAAATTCACATGCCAGTAAAAAATAAAAGTACCTAAATGATACGTTGTTGTTTTTATGTAAATCCCTAATAGACACTACAAGATATCATAACACCGGGCAGATAGAGGTGTAAAAAAAAACTATATTAATCAATAATATATACAAATAATATTAATAATAATATAAATTAATATATTAATACTAATTAAATTAAACGGTTGTTAAAAAGGTTATTTTAACCTATATAGCATTTTCAAAGCATGGTTCTTTATAGAACCCTATAAAAAGGGTTCTTTTTAGCACCAAAAAGGGTTCTGCTGTTGTTACAAGCCGAAGAACCCTTTTCTGGTACTGTTTAGAACCATTTTTCTAAAGAGTGTAGTATTTATATTTTTTTATTTTATTTTATAGTTTTTTTGTTATTTTAATTTTTTAAAAATTCAAAGTTTTAGAAAATTGGGGAAAGAACAATAGGTACAAGACACATCAAAAGAAACATTCTATGTAAAATTTTATTATAATTTTAAATATCTTTCCTCTTGTTCCCTTCCTAAAATCTGCACTTAACTTAATAGCTTAATAGCTTTTCATCAAATAAATACTGTAATATAATGAAATGTTATTACAATTTAAAATTTATTTATTAATTTATTTGGAAATATTTTAATGTAATATAATACATAATTTAATGTAATTTATTCCTGTAATAACAAAGCTGAATATATGCTATATAATATATACATTATATGCTAATGTTTGGTGCTCAAGAAACATTTCTTATTATTATCAATGTTGAAAACAGTTGTGCTGCTTAATATTTTTGTACAAAAAAAAACGTGATACATTTTTAAATTTCTAGATTCTTTGATGAATAGAAAGTTCAAAAGGACATTAAAAAAAAAAAAAAAAAAGTTCAAGTATTAGAAAATTGGGAAAAGAACAATAGGTACAAGACACATCCAAAGAAACATTATGGAACTATTATGGAACTGATTAATAAAGAGTATATATATATATATATATATATATATATATATATATATATATATATATATATATATATATATATATATATATATATATATATATATATATATATATATATTTATTTATTTATGTATTTATTTATTTATTTATTTACTTACATACATACATACATACATACATACATACATACATACATATATATATATATATATATATATATAATTTATAATATATAATTATAATATAATATGTAATATAATATATCATTTAATTTAATTTATTCTGGTAATAACAAAACTGAATCTTCAGTGTCACATGATCCTTCAGAAATCACTCTAATATGCTAATATTTGCTGCTCAAGAAACATTTCTTATTATCAGTGTTAAACAGTTGTGCTGCTTAACATTTGTAAAAAAAAAAAAAAAAAAGTATTTTTTTTTTATTTCTAGATTCTTTGATGAATATAAAGTTCAAAAGAACATGATTTATTTGAAATTGATTTTACATTTTACATTTTTACATTATAAATGTATTTACAGTCACTTTTGATCAATTAATGTATCCCTTGAATAAAAGTATTAAAATAAAAAAAAAAATCCAAACTTTTGAATGCCACTGTGAATATACATGCAAACACATATCATTTTAATTTACATTAAAACGTTTAGAATAAATTTAATTCATTACATATTATACCTACGGCAAGAAATGCTCCTCTGAGGCACATCAGCTCATCCTTGTGTCAAGACTGAAATCCTTGAACTGTTTGAATGTTATCATTAAAAATCAATTCTCTCTGGAGCTTTTACCATGAAGCTGATTTCTGAAAGACCCGTTTTTGCAGCCTAGTTTCTTTCTGGATGGACTGAGGAGGAAGCTCTGCATTGTGATGCACATCGTCTTTTAATTATCAAAAGGCAAAGATTTTCCACATGCTGTGCACCTGCTGTATTATTTCTCTCAAATCATAAAGTATAAGCTTCTGCCATTTTTTTTTTCATGACAGCACTTTTAGGGGTGACATTAATCAAGGTTAGTGACATTTGGAGCCGGCCAATCCATCCCCAGGCAAAAATCCCAGCAGCAGAAGCGATACTGAGCATGACTGGCACCATCCAGATCCCGAAGCCGTGTGGCCACGATAAGACCTAATGCCAACTGGCCCTCAAACCACATGGGAACGAGTCTCAAGATCGAACAACCAGAGGCTAAAAATAAATAAAGAAATAAATAAGGACGGATAAGAAGGGGAGAAGATGAATTGCTCGCAAACGTTTGGGCCTTCAAGCTTCGGCTTTGACTATCAAAATGCCAATTCATGCATGAAATTCAAGCAGAACCAAGAGTACAATAACAGCGAATACAGACATGACCTTTTGATAGTCATTAAATAGACAGGTCTTTGATTTCAAACAGCGTGGATCATATTTTGCATTACAATACAAGGATTTACCTGCATATTAGACAGTCATAATTAGACTTGGCTAAATATCTCTTCTGTGGATTTAAAGGCAAAGTGCACCCAAAAATAAACATTTTGTTATCCATTTACTCACCCTGGTGTCATTCCAACCACATTTTATTTTAATAAAAGTATGTTTTAATAAAAGACACAAGACCTTTCTCTCTCTCATTTACTATTAAAAGCAATTCTCATCTCTTGAGTGGACCTCCAGCGCAGGCTCTGCAACATTCACATACACTTCAAACAATATTTAGGCCTAAATTTAAGATTTATGCATTTAAATTTGCATATACTGCAAAAATTCACCCATTTGGATTAGACTGTTTTAACATAAACTAATAAACTTATTGTGATGCATATTTGTCAGTCATACATAAATGAAACAGGTATAATTTTTTGTAAAAGTACTAATAAACTGAATGTACACAATAAATGGGTTCATATATTTATCATCAATAAATCAAATTTCCATAAATCTCATACATTTTAACTAACTGAATATTGCTTATTCCACAGCTAGCTATATTTGAACTATGTTTATACATTTTAACTAAATATATGTAATTGTTTTCACAATTAACCAATTTTTTAAATTAAATTAAATTTAATTTAATTTAATTTAATTTAATTTAATTTAATTTAATTTAATTTAATTTAATTTAATTAACCAAATGCATTTTGGAAATATGATTTTTTAATATAGTCAAATAGTTGCAAATAGTTAATAAACTATGCCATGATTTCTCGTTTCATTTATGTATGACTGAAAAAAAAAATGGTATAGAAGCAATTTTATATTTTAAATTGTTAGTAAATTTCACAATTAATTACAGAAAATGAATTAAACGTGACAAGTTGAATTAGAAAGAGTAGAAATCTTTGTTTTATTTATAACTTAAAAAATATTTTTACAGTATATGCATCACATTAATTTTATTGGTTTGTTAAAACGGTGTAATGCAAATAGAAAGAAATTTTATATGCAATTCAAATACTTAAATCTTAAATTTGTGTGTATATGCATATGTGTATGAAAAAGGAAATAATGCAGGTTTGGGGTAATATGAGGACAAAACTTTCATTGAACTATTCCTTTAATTGATCCCAAGGCTATAAGAAGAAGTAGTGCATGAGTTATAAAGCCCACAAACACAACCCCCTATGCACAAAATAACCATATACCTTTGACACACAAGCATATCTTAATTTGTGAAAATGGCTTGTGCTGGCCTGAAGAAAGCAGCCTAATTCAAAACTAGCCATGTGTAAAAATATCTGTTTATCCCAGAGGGAGGCTTTTAATGGATATATAAGAGGGCCGTAAGGAGTTCATTGTTTGTGGCTCGCAATCTGATATTAACTACACCGTGTGGCATAGAGCACGAGGGCAGAGAAGTCTATTATCTAGTTTACTCTCAAATACTTGCATTAATATACATATAGATATATATGTGTGTTTGGGTCTGCATCCAATTTTGCTCCTGTTTTCTATTTTGGCTCTTAATCTTATTGTCTGTAGTTGTGGTTAGGCTGTGTCCTCCAAAGATCTCATCTTAAACTTTCTAAGCGCAGGAGGGTAATTGCTATCAGATCAATTTACTCAAGAAAAGTGGTGCCTGTTTCTAAGTGCCTGATAGATGGAGACCAACTTGTCTAAATTGGGGGCGACCTTGAAGAGTCATTAACAGTAGAAGGAGAAATGCAGCCGGTGACTTTATTGACTTGGAGAATCCTCATGATTGCGCAGATAGACTCGACTGCTGGCGATATGGAAAAAGACATGAATAAATGATTAAACAGAATTCAAATGATTTGTATGAACTTCTTTTGAAATGTATTTCTGAACATGTAACATCCTGCTGACTAAAGAAAAAAACCTGGATGAGATAAAAGACTAGTAAAAAAGGGATGCTTTCGTTTGATTTATGCCAGTTTTAACTGGTCAAGTTGGGCTAATGGAAACAAAATCCATCTTAAAGGAATAGTTCACCCAAAAATGAAATATTTGTTTAGAACTGTTTTGACTTGTAAACGGTGCTTGATCTGTGCATATTTCTCTCCTGATTCAGATGAGTTTGTAAGGTCTGAAGTTTCTTACAAACACGCAACTTTTCACTTCACAGAACGTTAATTAATGGACTGGAGTGGTGTGGATTACTTGTGGATTATTGTGATGTTTTTATCAGCTGTTTGGACTCTCATTCTGATGGCACCCATTCACTGAAGAGGATCCATTGGTGAGCAAATGATGCAATGAATGAACTCATCCACATCTTGGATGGCCTGAGAGAGAGTACATTTTAAAAATAATTTTCTATTCCTTTAAAGCAAAACACCCCAGGTGAATGGGTTTTTTACTAATAGAAATTACCATTCTTATCCGGTCGATTGATTGCATCAAGATTTTTATATATTACAAGGTATCTAATCTGAACATTAGAAAATGTCTTTCATTTTGTTGACATACTAGAGTTAAAGGTTTTTACAGAAAGGATTGTTAATATCTCTTTTTATCAGTCCATAAATCAGAAAATACTGTCAACAGAGAGACAAATAAAATAATTGTGTAATATTGTGTATAAAATCAGGCAAATGATACATGAAGAAACCCCTCTGTAAAAACCTTCAGAATATAGTTAAAAATAAAACTGTAAAGTTTGATGGATGTAAGTGCTACTGAAGTGGCATCTGTGGTTCAACCGTAAGTTCAAATGCTACGAGAATACTTTTTGGGCGCAAAGAAAACAAAAATAACAACTTTATTCAACAATTTCTTCTCTGCCGTGTCAGTCTTTGACTTTTCATTTTTGGGTGAACTATCCCTTTAAAGGTATTGTAATCAATATTTACCGATGCAAATACATAGTACAATAAAAGTGCAATAAAACAAACAATTAAAAGTCTATTATGTATGTTTTCATTTCCACAAGTCTGGAAAAAAAAAAAAAAAAAAAACATGTAATGAAAAGCCAACTAGCCCAAATCTCAAAATTGACCAGTGCATGGAAATACAAGTGTTCATATTCGTTGGGTACTGAGATATGTTTGACTCCGTGCTATTTTTTCATGAATGACTTTTGGGACTTCACCTTATCCATCCAACAAAGATGTTTACTGTTAGCTGTTCTCACAGCAGCAAAAAAAAAAATTGCTAGTCAATCGTTGGAATCCTCCTCACACAATGGACAGATGAACCTGGACTGTGTATTTGTTGGACATCATCTCGATGGAACGCTCAACTTCTCGTATACCCGGATCTAATGTGAAAACTGTAAATTTATGGCATTCAGCTTTTAATGTTGTGTCATCTTTTCTAAAATCATTGTAATTTTTTTTATTATTTATTTAACTATTAATATTAATTAATTTATTATTATTATTATTATTATTATTATTATTATTTATTTTATTTATTTATTTATTCATTCATTTTATTTATTTATTTATTTTTATTTATTTTATTTTTTTTGTAAGTCTACCAGGGGGTGGGATGGGTTCTAAATTTGCACAATTGCTTTTTGTGTTTTACTACTGTTACCAGAAGAAAATTTAATAAAAAGTTGTTAACAAAAGAAATACAAGTGCTGAAACCCTCAAGTTGTTCCAAACCTGTATGAGTTTCTTTCTTCTGCTGAACACAAAAGAAGACATTTAGAAGAATGCTCGTAACCAAACTTGCTGGTAGCCATTGATCTGCACAGTATTTTTTTCCATACTATTAAAGTCAATGTGTACCGCCAACTGTTTGGTTACCAAAACAGCTTCTTATGTGTTAAAGAGAAGAAAGAAACTTATATAGAACTTTCATTTTTGGGTGAACTAGCCCTTTAAATCTGACAATTTAAGACCAACAAACCACCTTAGGCTTTTGAACAGACCAGGAGTGGCCATTTAAAACACTATAAACTAGTCCAAACTGGTTTAAAAAGTTCTCAAAAATATCTTAACCAGTGAGAATCATGATAATAATTTCCTCGGCTGTCGAAACTCTCGCTAACGAGATGCATCTGCACGTGCTGTACGATCCTTGACAGTCGACTCCCAGCAGGGAAGCTCTGTACCTCGGACCACTGCTTCTGTCCGGTGGCTACATCGCGCACTTGCTGTAGCTAATGAAGTCGTTTAATCTACCTGAACGCTCCCACAGGGGTGTCCCACTTTAATTATGTTCTTAAACGTCTCTCACATGCACTAATAGGCAGAAATGAAACATGGCACCACGTTAACAAATCCTGGTGGAAGAAGGGACCTCAGTACAGATATTAAAAACTTCACGGGCTGGCATTAATTTTAGCAGCTACGGAGGTGTGTAAGCCATGTAGCAAAGTGAGTCCATGATTAGATGCTGCCCCAGTTGGCACAGAGAGTACAGAGCATTTATCTCCATTTCTGGTGCAATAGGCAATAGACAAAACTAGTCATTCAGTTGATTTAACTGGCCTTTATTATATCTTGCCATAATATTAGATTTTTTTTATTTCTTCATTTTGGAAAAAGACTAATGATTTATTTTCATTAAATATGCACAGTGGGGTCCAAAAGTCTAAGGGTCAGATTTACTAACAGCTTGCATCAGCACAAACAGTCAATAGTACTGTCAGGATTTACTAACGACGCGCAGTGAAGAATTAGCACTGAAAAGGCATGTACAGTTATTTTTGCACCTGACCTTATTGAATATGCATTTGTAGGAGTTCCCTTTCAGATGCAATATTTATGTGAGGAGAATAATAAAATGAATCACGCACCGAGATTTACTAACGTTTGCGCTCGTCAAGTTACTGGTATTTGCGCCATTATTTAACGCCCAAAAAAAGCATGTCTTAAAGCAGACAGTAATTTGCGCTGCTCTTGGTAGATTGTGCTGGTCATTATTAGGGTTGGGTATCGCTTGAATTATATCGATTCCGATTCCGATTCTGCTTATCAATTCTGATTCTTATCGATTCCTAATTCCGATTCCAAAAAAATTAAGTCAAACATTTAGGTGTCAAACATATTTATTCTGTTTTTTGCCAATGGTTTTACCAAACAATACCACAGAAAAAAAAAACAAAAAAAACAAAAAAACAACTAGACTAAACAACAACTGGACTAATATAAATTTCAAACATTCAATTGTTAAAGATAAGTAAACAGTAAGTAATAAAATAGAAACAAATAAATCAGTTAGCAATAGCATAAAATAATAAAACTGAACAAATTTCAGGTACAGAAATTGAAATCAAAAGTTTAAAAAACACTGCATAGTTTTCTTTTCTTAAAAAACAGATTAATCCTCGTTAAAGTTAAAATATTCAGTCAAGATCAGTTAATGATTTTGGTTTGTTCTTTGATTAACATTATTGACAGGCAGCGCGTTTATTAGGCGTCTGTCTCTTAACAACGAACGCACGCGGATCTAAAAATACTGTTACACGTGCGTTTTCTTTCTGATCTGTTTACGTTCACTTAAGACAAAAAAAGTCTGTGTTTATGATGATATACTGACGTATTTTATACTGGTCGATAAATGTGAAAGAGAAGTCAGTTCTGGCCCAGAACAATCTTTTCTGCAGTGGAATCGCACAGTTCGAGAACGGACACAGGTCGGGAACCCACATCGGGACCACTGTCAAAGCAGCTGTTCTTTGTGTTTGCACTTCAGATGTGTGCACTGCACGTAAACAGTGCACAAGTTCTTTCCCTTCCTGTGCTTAAATAGTTTAAAGTCACATTAAAATGAGAACGCAGGAATCGTTAAGCGGAATCGAAACGCACGTGTCTTATCGAATACCCGGTTCATTGGAAATTTGGAACCGGTTCTAAAATGGAACCGGTTCTCGATAACCAACCCTAGTCGTTATAGAAATGATCTGGCTGCGTCTGTGTTCTTTAATGTGCGCATTGTGCAGAATTTTTCCCTCCCATTGGCGATTTTATGGAATTGCGCTCTAATGCTAATTTGCCCTGTTTAGTAAATCTGGCCCTAAATATCTAACTGTAATATAATTATATTTACAAATTATATTTTCTCAAACATTTACTTTGATTTCAGGTTAAAAATAGCATACTGTATATTTTTAATACGGTCAGAATTTATAACCCCCATAAATATACATTAGGCTACTTGTGAAAATTACCTTAAAAATCTATTTCATTGCATTTTAAATGAACACACAAAAAAGTAAGAACACAAAATATGAAAAACATTGATCATTGTAGCTAGTCTAATGTTTTCACATTTTATATTTGTTTGGAATAAGATATTAAAAGTTCATTGTTCAACAGGTGTTCATGTTGGTATTGTGCAACAGTCAGCGCACAACAAAAAAATCCACCAGCGTTTTCCTTTGGAAATATTGTGCAGCCACATCAAATGAGACAAACGCATCTCTGTTAATGAGCATTAAATGGCTGCTAATTGTTTGACTGAATTGCTGTCACCTATCTAAGCGTGCCTAATTGAAGCGTGCAGAGTGAGGCATTTACAGTGCCTCTGACAAAAAGAAGCCATCTGAATGAAAAACTCTGATGTGTTGTGTGTGGCAATTACCAGAGAAAAGCCGAGCGTGCTTTTCTTCTTCTCTAGTCTTTACACAGACTTGATCTATCTTATGAAGTTGCTGTGATGCTGCGGCTTTGTGGATTTTTATCACACGGCCCGTTTGTTGCGTGAGAACAATGGCAATGCAAATAGGCTGATAAGACATTCGGTTTTTGTCTGCGAACAGGGAGGCAGGCCTGTTTTTCGCATCTGCAGAGTTTGGTTTAAATTAACTGTGAAAAAGTGGACGCGAGAATGAAAATCACAATCTAAAAATCAGATTATATAACGTGTTTAATCATTTCCCCTCATTATCAACACCACACTGTCATTCACATCCCTCCAGTGTCATTACATTGGCAAACACATGAATTTTAATCTACAGAGCCCCATAAATTATAATACAGATGCTGCATGGAATAAATGAACTTAGCTTTTGTTTGCTGACTGTTTCTCAGTATTTCTGATACAAGTGCCAATATTGATGTTTGGGGAGGGGGCCAAGATATTGAGTGACACGGTGTAGCTCCGTCTTGCTGAGATAAAATTCATTCCTTTATCATGAAAAAGCCCCTTTCTCCGCCTTTCTCCAGCACTATTCCTCCATCCGCCCGCCTGCGTGGTGGTCTGACAGATTAAACGCCGTCACCACAATGGCATAGTTGCGTGCGGGGCTTTAATATTGTCCACTGGAGCCCCCCTTTTCCTCATTTAATCCCTGTGTAATATGTTGGCCAGAAAACCCTCATGCTGTACACAATGCACGTCCAGCTAAGACACAAAAAAGGCTAATTAGTCGCCCACCCTACCACTCCGCCCCCTCTCGCAAATCCTCATTCTTTCCATTTACAGCCGCAGTATCTGGTTTTGTTATCAGGGCCACCAATGTGTTGTTGGCTGCTATTGTTTTGCTTTATTTGACATACAACGTGGCTCAAATGAAACAGTAAATTACTACTTGCGCGTTGGATTTTAACTACGAGCCGGCAGACATATAGAAACATTCTGCGTTCAATATAAGTTAAGTTCTGTGGCATGTTGCCACTATTTGGACTCTTCTGTCAGTAAAAAATGGAGACAAAAATATGTTTAACAGTGCATTTACAAAGACAGTAAGCAGTGTAATGCAGTCTATGTAAAATATCAGGACCAGGTAACCTCTGCATAACACATGCATGAATAGTAGAACGAGACCGTTTATTAGATAACTTGGATAACTAGATAACAAACCAAGTGAAAAATAAATGCACTAAAATGTTTTTGAAATACATTTGCTTCATGCTAAGTATACTACAAATACATTTACATAATTATGTACTTAATAAAAATACCCTGCAATTGTACTTTTAGTATCTAAACTGGTATACTTAAAGTCTGATAAATTGAAACTAGTTTTGTGCTTAATGCACTTTAATTGTGCAGAAGTAGTGCTGAAGTCCAATTAAAGACATACTGAAGTATATTTGATTGTGCTGAAGAGGAACTATTGCAAGTATACTTTAGGTATACTTTATATATCTTTCTAAATATTTATATATATTTAAAGACTGATATTGTATTAAGATTATTCAATCCTCATCAACAGTGAGATTAAAACACATTTTAGGCTTAATATTAAGAAATGTACATTGTGCACAAGTATTACTCTAAATAAAGTTTACTTATCACGTTTATATCAGTAAGTCTTGAGTAATATGACAGTAAATGTGTTAACACATTTGAACTATACTTAGTATGAAATATATGTATTTTAATTATATTACTTTTTTACTAGGGAAAGTTCATCCGTATAAAGGAACAATTTATGTACAGTACAGTTCAAAAGTTTTTGAATGAAGTTTTGAAAATGGTCTTATGCTCACCATTTATGCATTTATTTAATTTAAAAAAAAAATACAGAAAAAACAGCAATTTTGTGAAATATTAATACAATTTCAAATAACAGTTTTCCATTTGAAAATATTTTAAAAAATGTAATTTATTCCTGTGATGTAAAGTTGAATTTTCAGCATCATTACTCCAGTCTTCAGTGTCACATGATCCTTCAGATATTATTCTATAATATAATATAATTTCTCAACATTTCACAATATTATCAATTTGAACAAAAGTGTACATGCTTTTATATTTTACACATTTTACATAATTAATGAAAAATACAAGCTTCATTTCTAAAAAAAAAAAAATGCACTTCTAAATGCCTTAACTATAAACATTTTTTTCTATAAAATATAAAATAAAATCTTAATTATTTTCTATATTCCTATTTTTAAAAAGATATAGCTCAACATCTGTATTAATCCTGAAATATTCCTTAAAGAACGTCTTGCATTGTGAAAATCCTCGAGCAGTATCCTCGTTTTCTCAGGTTCAGTAAATGTACCTCTGTTCTCAGCCTAATAAAATATAGAAATATAAATCTGACACCTTAGCAAAGGTCTTTTTTAATGATGTGACAACAAATCTCCATGTTAATACATTTATACAGCTGATTATACTGTATGAGCACAGATGGTGTCCTCCTCCACTCCTTAAAAAATATGTAAAGAGACTTTAACATAAAAACCTAACCTAACATTAATATCCTTCCCTCAACTTCAGAAAGTTATATATCAAATACGTCAAACGAGATGTGCATAACAGTGAACAGGTGCCTAAAACAACACAGATGACACACGCAAATAAATTTATCAAATCTCTCAAATCACATCATATTTTTACCTGGTTGTCAAGTCTGTGAGAAACAAACATACAGCTGGAGGTCTATTAAATGTCTATGTGACATAATCGAATCTGTCTGCTTAGTAAATCCATAAACTGATTGGCTGCTTTCAGACATATGATCTAATGTAATATATATTAAAACTCTACAGCTATCTTTATTTCCTTTTCATTCGATTGTACGGTGTCAGAAAATAAATATCATTATCTAAGAGTGACAGACTAAAGCGTTCTATAATTCCCTTACGTGACGCCAGCGGGCTGCTATGTCGCCTCGTGAAAGCCAGCGAGATGTCTAACAATCACTAGCACACACTAGATTGTACGGAGGACTTTATAATTATAATCTGTGAGAGCATGAAAAGTGGAAATTGGTGGCTGGGATTGTGACAAGCTGGCCTCTTCAACAATGTACAGTAGCTTTTGATTGGCTTTGAAATCATCTAATGTCAGGAAATGTCAGACTTGTAAGCTTTTTACAAAACTCAACGAAGAAACAAAAGACTTCAATAAACAATTCTGAACTCTGAGCCCTTCAGAATAAAGAAACGCTATTTCGTCTTGGGCAATGTACGGCATTCTTGTTAAGCTGCGCTTTGTGCCCTCGCAATTTCTTCAGCGTATTGTTAATGCTAGACATGCATGACAAAGACGTTTAAGTATTATGCTATGAATATGTTGTAATGTTCAACACTAGTTGTTTTATTCAAAATGACTTAAGTAATGTCACACTAATGGGACATAGTGAGTGAAAACAGTGGCAAGCAACATCATATATGAATGGTATAGCAATAACAAACATGGCCACCAAGGGAGTATACAGCTCAACAACAGTCATTCAAACACAAAACGCAATATTGCAGTGAAAAGTACACCTTCAACAGACAATGAATACCCACCTTAAACAGATTCACACACTTTTATGGTCCTAGCGAGTAATCAAACTCACTCTGATTTGACCCCAGCTACAATGCATGCTGGGTAACCAACAGTGCCATAAAATATTACAGTGCTTGTTTTAGGTAACAACAGAGTATCACTTCTATTCTTCGATGAATAGAAAGTTCAAAAGAACAGAATTTAGTTGAAACTGAAATCTTTTTTTTGACATTATAATGTCTTGACTCACTTTTGATGAATGTAGTTGTAACACTTCTGTTCTTTTAGTTTCCTTGCCACGGATGTTTAGTTTTCATAAATGTAATTTCTATTAAAAAAAAAAAAAAAAATCTTAAAATGTCATATATATATATATATATATATATATATATATATATATATGTGTGTGTGTGTGTGTGTGTGTGTGTGTATATATATATATATATATATATATTTATATATATATGTGTTACTTTTGTATCATTGACATAGCTTTTGCTAATATTTGAATTAGATTATATTTTATATTTTCTGCTTTTATATAAATTTCATTTACTGTGTTTAGTAATTCAGTTGTGTGTTTTTGTCTAACTTATTAACTTAAAAGTTATTATATTATATACAATACTTTACTATCTTAATAATAATAATTCTATCATAAAAATTAATATTATTAATATTTTAAAATGTGTCTCATCCTCTTTACAGTGCCATAGCATATATATATATATATATATATATATATATATAGATAGATAGATAGATAGATATATACATATATTTTTTTTTTTCTGCTTTGATATTACAGTAATTTATGTTAAAGTGTTAAGTAATTTTGCTGTGTTTTTGTCATTTTTATTAGTTGTTGTTTTAAAATATGTCTATACAACTTTTATTTCAGTTTTAGTTATTTTGGGTGAACTAATTCAAATTGAAATTAATATTTTATTTATATTTATAAATTCAGCAACATTAAATGAACCAAAAATATGTCAGTAAAGGCATTTAAAATGTTACAAAATAATTATAGGTAACAGTTTATTTTAAGGTGTCCTTGTTACACGTTAAATATACTTACTATTATAATAACAATAAATTATGCATAATCACATGGAAGTAACTCTAAGCCAAACCCTAATCATAACCCTTTAGTAAGTACATGTAGTTAATTAATATTACTCAGTACTTAAATGTGTAATTACACTGTAACAAGGACACCTTAAAATAAACTAACCTAATTCCTTTTTAAATTAATGCTGTTTTTCTAACTTATATTCAGGGATGGGCAGTATTTCAGATACATGTATTTAAAATACATATGTGAAATACAAAATACTATTTTGTATTTTAAAGCCTTTGGGTTAAAAGCTGGCCAATGATACATGATCTCTAACACACACAACAAAGAACAGGAACAGGAATAAGAACAGGAAATACAGACTTGAGCCGTGTATTTTCTGATTGTTAACCCCAGCACAGCATCATCACGGCCCTCCAAACACAATTGTTTTGCATAGAAGCCTGTTTACAAGCGCTCATGAATAAGTTAGCCCACAGGGGCGGCCGAACATGTGGGGAAGACACTCTCCCTTGAATCTAAGTAGGTTAAATCAAGTTGCCAATTGGAGTGGATTTGACAAGGCTCCTGCTACCCCAATGAGCATGAACTATCTCATCCTCTGAAATGGATATTTTCCCTAGATTTTCATGCTGGACCGGAAGGCCCGGGAGCAACGGCTGCCACTGGAAAACCCAAAATGCAGCTGACAGGAGTGAGACGTGAAGCTAGCGCTCTGTTTTGATCGGCACTTAAAGCCCATCGCTCGGCTCTCGGTCAAAGAAAACGCGAAGCCTTTTGACATTTTCTATTGCGACGACATGCAATCCTTCCACAGAGGTCTGCGCCTAAGGCTTTGAGAGCGGAAAACCAGTTTTTTTTTGTTTCGCTGTGTCCAAGAGCAGCCCAGTTTGGCATGCCGGTTTGTCCCTGAGATGTGCGTGACTAGAGGAGGGCGCGTTCGCCGAGAGAATTAGCACAGCGACCCAGTTTAGACACTGAAAGCCTGACTCTGCGGCTCAGACACTTAACCTTTACTGACACGCACAGACAGCGCCAGCACTTTAGAAAGGAGTCAGAGGAAAAGGAAATGGATTGCCGTGAGTGCTATTAGCCACAGATCGAGCAGAAAATTACCTGACAAACTATGAGTTTGTGACGGTTTGTGTAATATGGTCAAAACAGAATGCAGCGGTACTGGCAACATGAGAAAAATTGAATTACTAACAATTCCACAGCATTTAGTCATGTATAATACTGTATACAGCGGCCGCTCATTTAGTGCAATGAGAACTGCAAAAACAAGCTGAGAAATTAGATAAAGAAATATAACAAAGGCCTTTTTAAAATTATTTAACATTGGAACCAACAATTAATATAATATAATATAATATAATATAATATAATATAATATAATATAATATAATATAATATAATATAATAACAGTAGTATAGACTATATGGGCATCATCTTTGTAACATTAAAAATTACATCATTTTTAATTTTGAACCTGACTTATTATATTACATTATATGATATTATATGATATATGATATGATATGATTTGATATTATATTATGTCATTGCAGTTAAAACTATTACATCAAAAATTTATTATTATATATTATATATAATACATTACTATTTTATTAATAATTATATAATTAAAAAGTAATATTTTTCATATTTTAAAATGTGTCTCATCTTCTTTACAGCACCACAGCCAAAAAATAAAAAATGAAGGAAAAAAATACATACATGCATGATTATACATTATTTTAATATTAATCAAATTAATCTGCAAATAAATTAATAAAATTAAAATTGAAATAAATAATACGTTAAAATAAATAAGAAATATATATATAATACTTTATTTTAATAATAGACATATTAAATATTATTGATATTTTTTAAAGTGTCTCTAAAATCATCCTCCATACAGCACTATATATAAAATTTTATTTTTAATTACTTCACCTAAAATAACTAAAAGTAAAACTGTATGCACATATTTTAAAGATAATTTTTAAAGAAATGTAATAATTAATTTAAATAATTGTATATATAAAACGTTTTTAATATGCAAATAAATAACTAAATAAAACAATAAAATACAATTAAAATAAATAAATAAACAAAAAGAAAAAAATATATGCATAAAAATGATTTTTATATATATATATATATATATATATATATATATATATATACACACACATACATACATACATACACACACACACACACAAAATATATACATACATACATATATTTAATACATTATTACTTTAATATTAAACATATTAAATTTTATTCATATTTTTAAAAGTGTCTCTAAAATCATCCTCTATACAGCACTACATGTTTGTATTTTGCTGGAGACTAGTCAAGTACTCAGCCTTCCTATGTCATCCCTAAATATTATATCAAGCATTTATGATTGACTATATTTAATGTAATGGTTCTCATTAATGCTAAGACTATTGATTTTGACAAACCTCAAACCTCTAAGTATCAAACCTTGACATGTAACTCGTCCCACTTCGGACATCCTGAAATCCCAGCAAATAATAAAACAGGCAAAAACAACTGCCTTCAGCTGAAGAAGAGACATGAGCCTCATCTAGTGACCAGAATACCATTGGCTGGACTGAGTAATGTAAAAAATCCAGTTGTCCAAAGTATTCAAAAGCGCTCAAAGACGGTAAAAAAGCAGCTACATTGATGCAGAAGAATACTTTGAGTATTGTCACTCACCAATGCAGTTGTCTCTATGCTCCTCAAAGCCGGCGCTGCACACACATCGACCAATAGGAACGAGCCACTCGCCCTCAGCGCTGCAGTACATCTTAGGAGTGTCCCTCTCCTCAGCATGGTCCACACACTGACCTCTGACCTCCACCAGTGAGGACGAGTCGGCCCCTGTCACCACGTCCGTGAAGATGGCCAGGTTGCGAGCCATTCCCGTGCAGCGCTTGTAATAGACGCGGACGGACACGATAGCGATGCAGGCCCCTATATCCTGGAAGGCCAAGTAGAAGCCGCGTTTGCTGAGCGGGCCGACGCCGCGGATCTCAGTGTTGAGCTTGAGTCTCCGCACCCCCAGGTCCACGTTGGTGAAGCTCTCGTCGGCCGCGATGGTGTCAATCTTGGAGAACTGGCTCTCCCAGATGCTGGTGCCCACGTCGCGGTCGGTCTCGTAGTAGTAGAGGTTAAAGGTCTCCTTGCAGGTGCCCAGCACACCTGGCATGCTGTTGCAGTCGCGCAGCGTGAACTTGATCTCGATGTAGATCCGGCGGGCGCCGTCTCGCTGGATCCAGTTGGTCCGGAGCCAGTTGTTCTGACTCGGGCTCATAACGTTGCACACCTGGTACGTGTGGATGGGGCTGAAATACTCGTCCATTTCGTTGATCGCATCCCACTGGCAAAGACAGAACGAGAATCGGGGTTATTATCGATAAGTAAAACTAAAACCATAAAAAAAATTGCTTTAAATGAAATAAACATTCATTTAAATAACAGATAAAAACATATTTTATTTCAGCATTGCAACAGCTGTCATTTTTGTTAGTTTAAGTACTCAAATAACTTTAAATCATAATAATAATAATAATAATAATAATGCCCCAAAATAAAATTACTACAACTTACTACAATTACTACAAATTACTACAATAAAAACAGAAAATATCTAAATAAAATATAATACAAAATATTAACAAAAAAAACATAGTATAACATCATATCAGTGATACTAAAATACCACTGTAGAGAATAGCTGAACATGGTTACATCTGAAATCTTCTATATATATTATTTAATTATTTCTTTATTTAGATTAAAAATATTTTATATACAAAAAAACAATAAAAAATAAAATTGTTTTATTTTACATGGAGTCGCTATGTTGAGATCATGTGACCAGATAATAATAATAATAATAATAATAATAATAATAATAATAATAATAATAATAATAATATTAATAATAATAATAATAACAATGATGATGAAATAAACTTTAATTTAAATATTTTAAAATAATAATAATTAAAATTTAAATAACAGATAAAAAAAAACTTAATTTTAATTCATTTATTTTATTTTTTTATTTATTAATTTCCGCTAGTTGGCATTGCAACATTTCCCATTTTCGTTAAAGTACTCAAATAACTTGAAATAATAATAAAAATAATTATAATAATAATAAAAATGCCCAACACAAAATTACTAAAACTGAAAATAACAGAAAATATCAAAATAAAATATAATACAAAATATGAACAAAAATAGTATAGTATTATAGCATATAAATGATACTAAAATACCATTGTAGAGAATAGTTGAACTTGGTTACATTTGAAATGTAACTAATTTTATTCATTTATTTTTATTTATTTTTTTTTCAGATTAAAAAGTCTATCTATCCATCTATCTATCTATCTATCTATCTATCTATCTATCTATCTATCTATCTATCTATCTATCTATCTATCTATCTATCTATCTATCCATCTATCTATCTCTGTAAAATAAAATAAAATAAAATAAAATAAAAAGCCAGTGAAATGTGAACAAAAAGTGAAGCTTTAAGTAGAGGAGATTACACGCTCAAAATGTAATGTTGCAAACACCTCTTTAATGCGACAGAGATCTTACTTGTGGATTTACATATTTACAGTGTGAAGATTCTTATAAATCAGTCCATTATTATTTCAGCAGTATATCACTTTTCACGGCAACGTGCATGAGAGCTTCCTTAAAATGTTTACATATGCATTGCGGTAAGATTAATATCACGATGAATGTGGCCTGCATTTCCTTAATAACGTTCAGAATCCCTCGTTATTCATGGGGGGTTTTGTGCGGTTTAAGCACTTTTTTATGCAATGCAAATAATCACGCACGAATAAATATTTTATTATGAGTTGCAAATGAACTTAAAGATTCATATCATGAGCCTGAAGCAATAAAAGGAAATGCTGATCAATGTGAATGAAGTCGTCCACAACCAATGAATTTCATCTGTTTTGGTCACAGAACACCAAACCAATAAACAGGTAACTATTATTGCAAAATAACTAACTAAAAGTTGTTGCTACTAATTTAACTACACTTTTCAGTAGCATGTGCTGTTTTTAAAATACTAAAATCAAAATCCAGTTATTTTAGCAAAGAACAGTCTGTTATGCTGCTTGATACTGCAAACTCGTATTTGCTATAATATTGTTTTAATTTATAATCATACTCATACTTGAAACTAACTACAGTGAGGATATTTAAGAGTTTTAAAGGGCTGCAATGTTCTGGTTCAAAGACAATAAGGGTTATTTAATAAATACATATTGGGTGATAAAATTAAACTTCCAATTAAATTTACACTAAATACTGTAAAAAGACATACAGAACTATACAGAATATGCAATAGCAAATGCAAAGCTAAACAGCAGCATTTAACTAAATGTTTTGGGAAATATATATATATATATATATATATATATATATATATATATATATATATACACATATACACGTGTGTGTGTGTGACCCTGGATCACAAAACCAGTCTTAAGTGTCATAAACTGAGATTTATACATCCTCATACATCATCTGAAAACTGAATAAATAATCTTTCCATTGATGTATGGTTTGTTAGGATAGGACACTATTTGGCTGAGATACAACTATTTGAAAATCTGGAATCTGAGGGTGCAAAAAAATCTAAGTATTGAGAAAATCGCCTTTAAAGTTGTCCAAATGAAGTTCTTAGCAATGGATATTACTAATTAAAAATTAAGTTGAGATATATTTACGGTAATAAATTAACAAAATATCTTCATGGAACATGATCTTTATTTAATATCATAATGATTTTTGGCATATATATATGTGTGTGTGTGTTTGGGAAAAAAAGAAAAGATAAAAAAACAGTCAAACACAGCACCATGTAAAGAAATATTTTCGGATAATATATATATATATATATATATATATATATATATATATATATATATATATATAGTTGTTGCATCCTTGTTTGAAATAAAATAAACTCACAGATGCCATTTATGTCCCATACATTTCAAAGATTTGCTTTTGCAAAGTAAAGTTTGGTGCTAAAAAATAAATAAACAAATAAATTAAACATAAAATAATGATGAAAGAATAAAACATAAAATTAAAATTGAAATAACACTGATATAATATATATATATATAAAATAATATATATATAATAAAAAACGTTCAATTGGCCAACACTTTGGCGACCAACTGAAATAAAACACTAAAATAAGAAAATAAAGTACTATACGAAATATAGTCAAAAACAGCATCATGTAACTAAACATTTTTGGGGAAAAAATATGAAAATGATGCTAAATATATCTAGTGTTTGCATCCTTGAAATAAATAAAAGAAAAAAAAAATTCTTTATAATTTATTAAATTTATAAAATAAAATAAAAAATAAGATAATACAGTACTATATAAAAAATAAGAAAATACAGTACTATACAGAATATATAGTTAAAAACAGTAGCATTTATTTAATTATTTGAATGAATAAATCTTGATTAGATGACAGAATTATATATATATATATATATATATATATATATATATATATATATATATATACACACATACAATTTCACAGAATAAACAGAGTCAAAAACAGCAGCATGTAACTAAACTCTGTCCCTGCTTGAAATCAACACTGGAGCTTGGCACTCATAAAGCAGCTTCCTCAACACTGATGATAAATAATTGAAATCTGGGTTCCTCAAGACTTCTAGAAACACTGATGAAATATGCTCTACAACTTTCATCAGCGTGAACACTGAATGACTTTCAGGTAGACGGTCAAGAACAACAGCAATCTGTCTTAAAGGAAGCGTAAGGAGAGTGTATGTCCTCTGTGAAGGCCTTATTTTGATAGAGCAGTCTGTGTGCAATTAGCTCTTCTCTTTCGTTCTGCTCATCAAATAGTAAAGCGTGGAGCTGAAGGCTAGCGGCGCTATGAAAGACTGGGGTAGAGCCTCGCGAGGAGGAGCCGCTACGTGCCTCCACACAGCACGCCTTTCACCGCGAGCCAGCACTGAATATTCACTGATAATTAAAAACAGAGGACTGCCGGATGAGCAGAGTGGACAGATGATGAAGCTCAGGAGTGGGAAAACTGTGAATAATGAATGTCACCTATTATAATGTACACAACAATATGCTATAGTCGGCATTAGTGTAAAATGACATCTTCTGTGGTTAGGTTTCTGATTAGCTCAACAGGTAAAACTACATGTTTACAGCTAGCAAGTTGAATTAAAATACATCCATGTATACACAGCAAAATACTCTAAAATGTAGTTTTTGGAAGTGAAAAAAGAGCAAATCATCTTATAATTTACATCTGAGGATTTTGAGGATTTTTTCATTGAAATAAATGTTTCTTTTTAATGTACATGAGGTTTTTAATATTATTTTTTTAGCTGTTAATTTAACTAAGTTTTTAATGCAAATGTAAGTTTAAATCTGTAATATCTGAAATGATGCTACTGCTTTTGTACAGTAAAGTTCTGAAACCCACAGCTGCCAGTTTATTTACCATAAATTATTTTACCATATTTTATTTTACCATAAATAAGATTTTTTTATTTATTTATTTATTTATTTATTTATTTATTTTGCAAAGTACAGTTTGGTGCTAAAAAAAATAATAATGGAAAAATAAAATTGAAATAACACTGAAATAATTTTATGAAAAATTGCCATGAAAATTGCCAACTGCAGTAAAATAAGTTGAAGTACTAAAACAACTAAATTTAAATAAAAAAAATCAAAATAAATAAATAAGTTAGTATAAAAACAAAAATTAAAATAAAAACTGAAAATATAGGGAAAAAAACAGCAATTCTAAAAATGAATATATATTATTATTATTAAAATATTATAATAATACATAAACAATACTAAAATAACGCTGCTGCTGCAATGCATGTTGCTTTGGGTAAATGGTTTCACATCTGCATCTGTGCACTTACAGCCTTAGTCGTAGTAGTAACAGCAAAATAGCATCACGTAGCATTATGTTGTTATGAAAAAATTATGGTTTTGCGGCCTGTGGAGACCCTCGGGATGTTCTGTTATTAGCTTGATACTCTTCAAGGCTAATCTCACATCTATTTTCTCCTCTATGGATATTATTACACATTCTTACATGATATATGGTGAGATAAACAACAGAAGGACATGAAAACAAGGCTGGGATGTGTTTGAGAGAACAGATACTACAAGTGGTGAAGGCATCACAAATATAATATTAAAAGTAGTATTGAAATAAAGCTGAAATAAAATAAAATGTAAATATTAGATAAAAAAAAAAAACACTTAAACTTAAAAAAAATAAAATAAAAAGGAAAATTGGTTGCTGGCAAACCTTGGCAACCAACTGGAAAAAACAAAAAGATGAAGAACTAAAAGTACAAAAAGGAAAACTGAAAAATAATAAAAAATAATAAAATGGCAAAAGCACATTACTAAAATAACTAAAATTTAAACTAAAAGCAAAATAAAAACTGAAAACAAAAAATAATTAAAATTATGCCTTGGCAACCAACAACAACAACAACAAATAAACAAATAAAGAAATAAAATAAAAAAATAAATATAAAATAAATAATTTAAATAATAAATACTTACTGTAAGTATTAAAATGCATACAACTAAAATTTACATAAAAATAAGTAAAATAAAAATAAGTTAAAAGAAAACGGAATAAAAAACAGTAAAATGACTTTTCAACAAAATGAAATAAAATACTACAACTACAAAAATTTTAGTAAAACAAAAGTACTAAAATAAAGAAAACTAAAACAAAAATAAATTAAAGCAAAATGTAAAAAAAAAAAAATATATATATATATATATATATATATATATATATATATATATATATATATATATATATATACAAAAACTAATAAAAGTGACAAAAGCACATTAGTAAAATTGCAACAGACTGAAATTAAAAAAGACAAAAAAAATATATACTATGATAGCGCAAAACTTAAAAAACTAAAAAGAAAATTAGTTATTGGCAACTGTCACGAATCCGGTTCGAGAACTTTCGTCTGATTGGCACCAGAGGTCACCCTTCCATCATATTGACTCTCACTCTACACAGACTGTTTCACATTTCCTTGCACTACAATTCCCATCAGCCATTGCACTGACGACACACACAGCTGATTGCACTGATCACATTGCTGATTGCACTGATCACACACCCTACATAAACCATGGACTTCCTCTTCCTCTGGGCCGAGTATTGATCTGCGTATAGCTCTTTTCTAGCGCTAGCTGCCTTACCGTGCCATTCTGTGTTTCTGTTCAGTTCCAGTGTTGTCCTGCATTTATCATTTCCCTAGTGTTAGCTGCGATACGGAACCTGTTTGTTGTTTTCTAGTCTGTGTTCCCTGTATTTACCCTTGTCTCACTGTTCGGACTCTGTTTATGCTCTGCCTGGACTTTTGCTCTTGTACCTGGATTATCTCTCTGCCTTACCCTGTTGGATACTGTTCGCCGATTGTCGACCCACGCTTGTCCTAGGATTACTCTGTGTCTTGCCCATGCCATGCCTGTTTGCTGTTGTTTGACCCTGCCTGTGTTCTGACCACGTCACTGAATATAAAGCTTTGCACATGGATCCGCACGTCTCACGTCTTGTTTGCCCCGTTACAGAATACTCGGCCACACGAGGATCCAGCGGCTTTTCTAAGGAACCCTGGCCAGGTATGGATCCATTCGACCAGCTGCTCGACCTGAGACAAGGGAGTCTATCCATTGAGGAGTACGTCACTCAATTTTGTGAGTTATCTGACAAGATACCTTTTGATGAGATTGTATTAAAAGACATTTTTCGTTTTGGACTAAGTGAGCCTGTAAAGTCATGGTTACCTGAAGGAAAGTTTAATGTTAGTTTAAAGGATTTTATGGACTATGCTTTGCTGTGTGCTGGCTCTTCGTTTACTGTGGGTGTTGCGGAAGAGGAACGCGACACCGCGTCTGTGACTGAGATGGCTGCCGTAGCAGAGCCCGTTCACAAAATGGCGGCCACAACGACGCTCCATCATGTCACAGCTGTCATTCCTGAGCCAAGTCACGTCACAGTTGATCTTAAAGAGCCAAGTCAAGTTATGGATGCTCTCCATGAATCCAGTCAAGTCACAGCTAATCTTCGTAAGTCTAGTCAAGTCACCGTTGATTGTCACAAGTCAAGTCATGTTACAGTTGATCGTCATGAGTCAAGCCAAGCCACAGTTGAGCGTCATGAGTCTTGTCACGTCTCAGCTGATCTGCCAGAGTCTCGTCACGTCACAGCTGACCTTCCAGAGTCTCTTCACGCCACCGCTGACCTTCCAGAGTCTCTTCACGCCACCACTGACCATCCAGAATCTCTTCACATCACAGCTGATCAGCCAGAGTCTTGTCACGTCCTGTCTGCCACACCCAGATATTCAAGGTCAGCCCTTCAGCATCCTAGTCTGGTATCCAGTGTGAGGGATGCACCACTGGTGTCTGCACATGCAGCTGGTATTCCCAAACCAGCTCACTTTAACCCTCCTGTTCCTGCACTAATTCCCCTGTCCAAAGCATTTCCCATGATGGGGATTGCTTTGTTGCGTTTGGGCTGCGTACACCACCACAGAACTGCCCGAGGTAGCGACGTCCACTGTGATGTCTCCAGAGGTGGCGGCTGATGCTGCAGAACCTCTTGGGGCAGTGACACTCGCTGCTGTGCTCTCCGAAGCAATGGCACTCGCTGCAACTTCTTCAGAAGTGGTGGCACATGCTGCAGAACCTCCTGAAGTGGCGGTGCTCGCTTCAGCCTGTTGTGTTGCGGTCAAAGAGACCGTTACTGAACTCTCCCTGTGTCCGGAGTTTACCATTGTAGAACCTCCAGAGGTGGCGGCAACTGCTGCAGAACCTCCAGAGGTGTCAATGGTATCCATCTGTGATTCCTTGTCCTGCTCTGTCATGGCTATGGAGGCCGTCTGCGAATCCTTGTCCTGCCCTGTCACGGCTATGGAGGCCGTCTGTGATTCCTTGTCCTGCCCTGTCACGGCTATGGAGGCCGTCTGCGAATCCTCGTCTTGCCCTGTCATGGCTATGGAGACCGTCTGTGAACTCTCTGCCTGTCCTGTCGCAGCCAGAAAGGCTGTCCCTGAACTCTCGTCCTGTCCGATCACGGCTATGGAGGCCGTCTGCGTATCCTCGTCCTGTCACAGCCAGAAGGGCTGTCCCTGAACTCTCGTCCTGCCCTGTCACGGGCACGGAGGCCGCTTTTGAACATTTGCCCTGCTCTGAACCGGCCGAGGAGGCCATCTCTGAACTCTGAACCATGGTGGCTGATTGTGAACTGTCTGTCCGTCTTGTCTCAACTAATGTGTCTAATCTCGAACTGTCTGTCTTGCCTGCCTCTGTCAAGGAATCTATCCCTGAACTGTCTGTCTTGAGGCCAGAAACTCTAAATACACCCCATATCTGTCCCGTTAACCCTGTCACTGCCAAAGAAATCATTAATGAACAGTTTGTCTGTCCCCTTCCAGTCAATGAGTTTACTCCTGAGCTATCTGTCTGTCCGGTTTCAACCTATGGATCTGAGTTTGCCTGTTCAGTTGTCACTAACACTCTTGATTTAGAATTGTCCGTCAGTCCTGTTCCAACCAATGCATTTAGTTATGGACTGCCTGCCCTCTCAGTTGCCACCAAGAAATTTATTGATGAACTTCCTGTGTTCCCTGCCTCAGTCCTTGGGTTCGTGCATGCTCTTTCTCTTTCTTATGTCTCAGTTTTCCCTAGGTCCCAGTCTCTGCTGTGGGTTCCTGATCCATCGTGGTGCTCCCCTGATCCATCATGGTGTTCTCCTGATCCGCCGTGGTGCTCTTCGGTCATGTCTGCTCCGCACTGGTGGGCTCCTGCTCTGTCTGCTCCGCCATGGAGGTCTTCTGCCCGGTCTGCTCTGCACTGGTGGGCTCCTGCTCTGTCTGCTCCGCCGTGGAGGTCGGCTGTCTCGCTCTGGTGGTCTTCTGCTTTGCTGTGGCAATCTCCTGCTTCATCTGCTCAGGTCTGGTGGTCATCTGTTCTGCCGTGGTGGTCTCCTGCTCAGGTCTGGTGGTCTGCACTACAATTCCCATCAGCCATTGCACTGATGACACACACAGCTGATTGCACTGATCACATTGCTGATAGCTCTCTTCTAGCGCTAGCTGCCTTACCGTGCCATTCTGTGTTTCTGTTCAGTTCCAGTGTTGTCCTGCGTTTATCACTCCCCTAGTGTTAGCTGCGATACGGAACCTGTTTGTTGTTTTCTAGTCTGTTTTCCCTGTATTTACCCTTGTCTCACTGTTCGGACTCTGTTTATGCTCTGCCTGGACTTTTGCTCTTGTACCTGGATTATCTCTCTGCCTTACCCTGTTGGATACTGTTGGTCGATCGTCGACCCACGCTTGTCCTAGGATTACTCTGTGTCTTGCTCATGCCATACCTGTTTGCTGTTGTTTGACCCTGTCTGTGTTCTGACCACATCACTGAATATAAAGCTTTGCACATGGATCCGCACGTCTCACGTCTTGTTTGCCCCGTTACAGCAACCAACAGAAAAAAAAAAAATAATTTGAAAAATTAAAACTGAAAAAAAGATAGAAAAATAGAAATATTAAAAAACATAAAATGACTAAAATTTAAACTAAAAGCAAAATAAAAACTGAAAACAAAAAAAAAGAATTAAAATTATGCCTTGGCAACCAACTAGATTAAAAAGAAAAAAAGGGAAAAAAAAAAAAAACTAAAATGAAAATGAAATAAAATAAGTTTAAGCTTAAGTACTGAAATGACTACAACTAAAACTGAAATAAAAACAAATTAAAACAAAACAAGATTTAAAAAAAAAAAACAAAATGACAAACGCATACTAAAACTTAAACCAAAACTAAAATAAAAAACAAAAACAAAGATTTTTTTTTATTATTATTTTTAACCAAATGAAATTAAAATACTAAAACTACAAAAATTTTAGTAAAACAAAAGTACTAAAATAACAAAACCTAAAACAAAAATAAATTAAAGCAAAACAGAAAAATAAAAAAAAAATCTACAAAAACTAATAAAAATGACAAAAGCACATTACTAAAATTGCAAAAACAAACTAAAAAAGAAAAAAAAAATATATATATATACACACACACACACACACACACACACACACAGTGGGGCAAAAAAGTATTTAGTCAGCCACCAATTGTGCAAGTTCTCCCACTTAAAAAGATGAGAGAGGCCTGTAATTTTCATCATAGGTATACCTCAACTATGAGAGACAAAATGAGAAAAAAAAAATCCAGAAAATCACATTGTAGGATTTTTAAAGAATTTATTTGCAAATTATGGTGGAAAATAAGTATTTGGTCAAACAAAATTTCATCTCAATACTTTGTTATATACCCTTTGTTGGCAATGACAGAGGTCAAACGTTTTCTGTAAGTCTTCACAAGGTTTTCACACACTGTTGCTGGTATTTTGGCCTCTAGAGCAGTAATGTTTTGGGGCTGTCGCTGGGCAACACGGACTTTCAACTCCCTCCAAAGATTTTCGATGGGGTTGAGATCTGGAGACTGGCTAGGCCACTCCAGGACCTTGAAATGCTTCTTACGAAGCCACTCCTTCGTTGCCCGGGCTGTGTGTTTGGGATCATTGTCATGCTGAAAGACCCAGCCACGTTTCATCTTCAATGCCCTTGCTGATGGAAGGAGGTTTTCACTCAAAATCTCACGATACATGGCCCCATTCATTCTTTCGTTTACACGGATCAGTCGTCCTGGTCCCTTTGCAGAAAAACAGCCCCAAAACATGATGTTTCCACCCCCATGCTTCACAGTAGGTATGGTGTTCTTTTGGATGCAACTCACCATTCTTTCTCCTCCAAACACGAGTTGAGTTTTTACCAAAAAGTTCTATTTTGGTTTCATCATCCTCCCAATCCTCTTCTGGATCATCCAAATGCTCTCTAGCAAACTTCAGTCGGGCCCGGACATGTACTGGCTTAAGCGGGGGGACACGTCTGGCACTGCAGGATTTGAGTCCCTGGCGGCGCAGTGTGTTACTGATGGTAGCCTTTGTTACTTTGGTCCCAGCTCTCTGCAGGTCATTCACTAGGTCCCCTCGTGTGGTTCTGGGATTTCTGCTCACAGTTCTTGTGATCATTTTGACCCCACGGGGTGAGATCTTGCGTGGAGCCCCAGATCGAGGGAGATTATCAGTGGTCTTGTATGTCTTCCATTTTCTAATAATTGCTCCCATAGTTGATTTCTTCACACCAAGCTGCTTACCTATTGCAGATTCAGTCTTCCCAGCCTGGTGCAGGTCTACAATTTTGTTTCTGGTGTCCTTTTGACAGCTCTTTGGTCTTGGCCATGGTGGAGTTTGGAGTTGGACTGTTTGAGGTTGTGCACAGGTGTCTTTTATACTGATAATGAGTTCAAACAGATGCCATTAATACAGGTAACGAGTGGAGGACAGAGGAGCCTCTTAAAGAAGTTGTTACAGGTCTGTGAGAGCCAGAAATCTTGCTTGTTTGTAGGTGACCAAATACTTATTTTACCGAGGAATTTACCAATAAATTCTTTAAAAATCCTACGATGTGATTTTTCTGGATTTTTTTTTTTTTTCTCATTTTGTCTCTCATAGTTGAGGTATACCTATAATGAAAATTACAGGCCTCTCTCATCTTTTTAAGTGGGAGAACTTGCACAGTTGGTGGCTGACTAAATACTTTTTTGCCCCACTGTGTGTGTGTGTGTGTGTATGTATGTATGTATGTATGTATGTATGTATGTATGTATGTATATAAATAAAATAAAATAAATGACCTTGGCAATCAACAGAAATCAAATAAGTTAACTTAAAAAGCATCACAAAGCTTTTTAAAAAGACTCATTAGCAGCACTTTCTAAGGCACCTTTTCTAAGGTTTTCTGCAGAAAATTTAAAAATCATGTATTCCTTTTTTTTATCATTCAAAAAGTGTTTAACTAAATCTCTTCACTGCTAACAAGGGCAAAAGTTCTAACTTATAAACAGTGGATCGGAGAAGCAGAAGTTTAAGGCCGTCACAGCAAACGCAGTACACTAGCATTCAGCTCCCACTGGCCTTGGGTAGATCTCCTCCTCTGAATACATTACAGACACGAGCGGCCTAATTGACAGGGAAAACGCTGACCTCAGAGGAGCCTTGAGCTTGGCCACCGTGAACTTGGCCTCTTCTTCCAAAGCAGCAGATTTCCTGGCTTCCCTGGCCTCACCTCGGCCCGCGCTTCCCATGGGGAAACTACAAAAAGCCCGATGCGGTAATTAAAATGTTGAATCGGAGCGAACACCGTAACCAGCCTCCCACTTTGGAGTCTTTAATGGTTAAATTTAATTTGTCCTTGCACTAATGATTAGATTAGAGAGTCTGTTCAAATCTAACACTTTTCAGGTTGGCTCCAGGGCTGCGAGTAATTCGTTTAGTTCTTTATGAGGTTTCCGATAAAAGTCTGCGTTTTGTTTTAGCTACATCACATATTAGACGATCAATGAGAGAAAATGATTGAAATTAATCAAAGTCACGGTACAATGAGCCGCAATGAAAATCCTTCTGCTCAGATATTTTTCATCTAATAGAGACACTTTTTATGTAAATTGAGCTAATCTGTGTAATCTCCATATCGATATAAAAGGTATTATTTTAATGCAGATCCATGGCTTCTCAGATCATGGGAAACTAGAAACTTTTATTCAATTAAATGACACACACAAAAAAAAAAAAAACAATAATAATTCATAAAAATATGGTCATTATAAGTTAATTTAATATATTTAAATGAATATTAAATTAATGTATTAAATGTGTTAAACTATATTTTTATAATTTTATAATGTAATGTAAACTTTTATTCATTTAATTACTATAATTACATTATATTATACATTATAATAGATTATAATTAAAATATTCACAGCTTCATGAGCTTCTTTACAAAAGATATAAACATTATTTCAAATTAAATGAATAAAATGTTAATTATATTAATAATAATAATAAAACAATATTTACAAAATACAATAATGTACACAATTATAAAAAAATAAAATAATTCCTAATTAAACTAATATTTTAATATATTTTAATAATTGAATTTTAATAAATTAATTCATGTTTTAGTGATCCAAAATCCCTCTATTAATTTATTTTCCTTATGGTAATCGGGAAATATTCATGGATTAGAAAATTTTATTTAATTAATACAGCTTTACTGAAAATGAACACATTATTTTATTTAAAATCAAATTAGTAAAATATTGAATTATATTAATATAATAATAATAATAATAATAATAATAATAATAAAACAATATTTACAAAAAAACAATAATGTACAGAAATACAATTATAATAATAAAATATTTCTTAATTAAACTAATATTTTAAATGTATTTTAATAATTTAATTTTAATAAATTAATTCATGTTTTAGTGATCCAAAATCCCTCTATTAATTTCATTACCTTGTGGTAATCGGGAAATATTCATGGACTAGAATCTTTTATTTAATTAATACAGCTTTACTGAAAATAAACACATTATTTTGATTTTAAATTAGTAAATGTTTGTATTATAATAATCAAATTCAAAAATAATAAATTAGTAAATGTTAACTCACTTTAACTCACTTTTAGCATCTTTGTTTGAATACAATATTGAAATGTCTAATTTTTTATCTTGGTTTATTTTTATGGGACATGTCAAACCCGTCAGTTCAGAACCAGGGGAGATCTTTCTCCTGGATATATCCATTCATAATACCGTTGTTCAAGTGCAGCACCAAAGAAACAGCTGCAAATATACATGCAATCATTACAGAGAATTAAAGTGATTATGAAACAACTCCCAAGAGTCATTCATGGAAGATGTCACCAAAAATATGCACAAAAACAGCATTTGTTCCCACGTCTTCTGTACAAATCTACAATAAGCACTTTCCCAAAATAATGTGCAAATAACACTAACAAAAAAGTATCAAGGTGTCAGGGTTTGGCTAGTTAACTTAAAGACACAGTTCACCCAAAAATGAAAATTGTCATCTTTTACTCACCCTAGTGCTGGGCGGTATAACCAAAATTTTATATCACTGTATTTTTCAAAATTATACCGGTTTCACGGTATATGACGTATTTTTTTTTTTTTTTTTTTTTTCACATGCATGACCATGTGTTAACCACATTTTCTACTGATTGAGAGAGGAAATACTGCAGTAGATTAACTTAGAATGCCCTATTTTACTGTCGTCATGAGCGAATATTGTAGAAAAATTCCATACTAAAAAGTGACTAAACACGACCCATTAATACATGTTAACCAGGAGTCACTCTCATTTATAATCGCGACATCGTCTGATTAAATCAACATGCATCTACGCTAAAGAGCGCTATGTGGTGGTTTTGGCTATATTACTTTTTTGCATGCAGCGCACTGCCAGCGTCTGAGTAACAAACTAAAAAAACAAACAACAAAAAAAGTTCATAATATAAACAGATGAACTATGCTCATATTTCTAATTCCAAACAGTCAGTAAGCGACAGGTGCTTGGAAACGCTGTTTTGTACTCATTTATTGACGAGTCTGCTGCGGTACGGCCAGCTGAATGCGGTGCTTCAGACGCCGAGAGTGCACCGGGAGAGTCAGATCTTGCAAAAAAGTCGCTAGGTTTGTCAGTATGTATACTCTATGAAAAAAAAAAAAAAAGGCGACTAAAAGGGTCTGAAAGTTGCTAAATATAGTGCGAAAGTCGCGTTCGTGTGTGTGAGACGCGGGAGCTGATGGCAGCGGGCAGGGATATTTGTGGCGGTCAGTGTGGATATTTTGGATAAGTTCTTCTGTCATCAAGTTCTCCAGCTTCTGTTTCGGAACTTTCCCGCTTAGTAACACATACAGCTGTGTACTCGCCACAGTGCAACAGAGACACCTCTCAAACAGTGTCGCGTTCCGAACATTATTTAAATCACACCGGTATTGCGGTATTTTAAAAATTCATATCATAAGAAAAACAAACACCGGTATTCGGTATGAACCGGTATACCGCCCAGCACTAACTCACCATCATGTCGTTTTTAAAAAATTTTTTTAGTGTTTTGTCCATAAGTCAACGAGGTTCAAAATACCAAAGTAGCTTTTTTTGTGTGCTCTACAGATCTATCTATCTATCTATCATCCATCCATCCATCCATGCATGTATGTATGTATGTACACGCTAAAAAATGCTGGGTTGTTTCAACCCAACTTTGGGTCAAATATAGATTAACCCAGCTGTTGGGTTAAATTTTTACATTAAATTTTTAACCCAAAAGTTGGGTTAGTCCATATTTGACCCAAAATTGGGTTAAAACAACCCAGCATTTTTTAGAGTGTATGTATGTATGTATGTATGTATGTATTAGGGCTGTGAATCTTTGGGTAGACAGCGAATCGATTCGATTCACGATTCATAGGTTTTCGATTCGATTCAAGAACGATTTTTGCAAATTCAAAACGATTCGATTCGATTCAATTCACAATTAAATTTGATTCGATTCGATTAACGATTCGACTCTGCATTCTTTCAGTGCATTCACAAGATTATGTAAATGCTTCCCCTGAATTCTTTAAATGCTTAGTCAGAGGGCAAATTACACAACAGCCTTTATGGTTAGAGAAAAAAAACACTTTTGTCCATTGTTAGATGCCAGTTTAATGATGCTATATGGTGTGACATGGCATATGTAGAAATTTATGTACGCCAAGATTTTAAAAAAAGAGCTTTAAAAGTATTATGTATAGGTTAACATTTTGTCACACCAGGTGTGTAGCCATCATTTCAGAAGTGACAGAAATGTCAAATACAATAATTTTATGTATGTATTATTTTTTATTTATTTATTTATTTATTTTTACAAGAAATTATTTTATCTCTTACTTTGAATTTACTATAAATAAATCAAATACACTGCTGGACAATAATAAATCATTTGTAATCTATATTTTTTTCCTAATGGCAATTTCATGATTGTTATATACTACAAACAATTATTTCAATTTCCTGCACAGAATAAGGTAGAAAACTTTATCGTTTCTGTACTGTAATAAATGATATGTCAATTAGCACTGCATCATTCATGAATTTTATTTATTTATTGTGTTTATTGTCTTAATGTTTCACCAGTTCATTTTATTCAGCTTAGCTGCAGCTGCCTTTGTCCATATTAGGCATTTCCTGGCACGTCTTAAGTTCTACAAGCCAAGATCACTTATATTTCAGTGCAAAAATTTTTTTCTCATTTTCATAAAATAAAATGCTATGGTATTTAACTTTTCCTCTCCATCGGTGAATGATGATGTCTGTTTCCTATAGCAACGAATGCTACTTGTGCATCTGATTAACAGATAAACCTTGCGCTCTTATTTCAAGGTTGTTGTTAATGCTGTGGTTATTTTAACAGTTTTCTTCATACATTCGGTTCAACGATATTGTGAAAACACATGAATCATTCAATAGAACTGTGCGTATGCTTTAGACACTTACATTTTTGCTCCGTCCATGCAATAAATGCGCAGCCTTCGACTGCTCAGGTAATGTCAACGTTATGACCGAGAGCCATTGAAAAACTACAGAAAACTAAACTACTTCACTTTAGCAGTACTGGCCACAAGTACTAAGGAGAGATCACACATCAGCTGCTCAAAAAAATGTGTCCGTGAGACGAACGGGGCGCGAGCGCAATCCTGTGACAGACAGTAAATATAGTGGAGCACGTGAAGGAGAGATGTGAGGCACGAACACTGTTCAAAGTCTCCATTAATTCGTGCTTGTAGTAATTTAAGGTGTATATATTTTGAAAGCATTGAATCGCTATAGAAATCGCGATTCATTCGATTCTTAGCGTTTTAAATCGATTACTGTCCGAAATCCACGATTCAAAAATCCATGTTTCAAGATCGATGCATATGCATCGTCAGGGTTTGTAATCGATGCATCGAGAAAACGAGTGAATCGTTACACCCCTAGTATGCATGTATGTATGTATGTGTGTTGAAAAGACAGCACTTATTTAATCATTGTTGAAAATGATTTTGCTGCTTTTTTATGGAAACTGTAATACATTACCATTCAAAATTTTGGGGTAAATATGACAGACTGACCGATCGATCAATCCATGGTTATTGAAAATTTGTTCTGATATATGTTCTTCACAGAAAATGAGCCAAGGCCAGTGAGTCTGAGTTTGAAAAAATAATTAATAGTATCATTTTTCTTTTACTAAAAAGTGAAAACGGGTCCCACAGACCCGAACACCATACAAGGGTTAAAGTCACACCAGAGGTGTTCAGCTTGGATTAGGACTTGGCTTTCTGCAGACCAGTCAAATTCTTCCACACTGACTGAATCAATCATTTCTTTTTGAACCTTGCCTTATACACAGAGGCATTGTCATGTTAGAATAGAAAAGGGTCCTGTCCAAACTTTTGCTTTAAAATTAGAAGCACACAATTCCCTAGAATGTCATTATATGCTTAAACATTAAGATTTGTACTCATGGAAATACTAAAGTAGTCAAACCTGTTCATTAGAAGGGGGTGACCCAATACTTTTGGCAATATGTATACAGTATATGATCAAGCATCCCACACCTGTGATATGCAATGTCTCTCACATATTCAGTGATGTTTCCTCTTTTCCTCCCTGTTTCTTGTGTGTCAGCAGGAGCCAACTACACCCCAAAGACTCTTTTAGGGGCCACCTAGAATCATAGCACCTTTGGCTTTGTAAGATTTTTTTTTTTTTTTTTTTTTTTTTTAATAAATAATCACTTAGATGTTGTGCTGGGGATTGATACAGATTTCACAATTGCCATTTGATTCACAAGCTCTAAATTCAGTTCTGATCTTGATTCAATTCAGTTTGATTCACAGTTATTCTTATGCTCTTATTCTGATTCCAGTTTCCATATGATTTAATTGGATTGAATCATTTGGAAAAATTTCTGAGAATTTGATGACAGCCATTAATATACCTTGATTTAGTATTCATTTTGCTTATAGTCCTGTATTCTTCAAGAGTACTTCTAGATTGACACAAAAGCCTGTTTTGCTGTAATATTTACAAACAATACAAATTTAGTTACAGTAGCTGACACACACTGATATTCATTGGGTCAAGAGCTGTCACAAATAAAAAGATACTTTAAAAAAAAAAAAAAAAAAAAAAAAACAGTTTAGGTTTGAAGGACCATAAAGTTACTCAGTGTACCTTTTAATGTGATTATACATTCAGGCAATTAATGGAGTTCCCTGACAAGGATGTGCAACAACAGTTATTCCCAGTATAGTACTGTTTAAACAGTATAGCTTTTTTGCACATCCTTGTTAGGGAACTCCATTAAGTTTAGATAAACTCATGACCATTTCTCACACATTTCCCCTCTGTTATGTTTCAGTTTTCTATTTTTTTTTTAATGTTCCATATACTATTGTACATGGACTCAAGTCACTTATTTGGAATTTATTAAATTCAGTGGCATTCATGTAAAATATTCAAAGTTTTTATAAAATAAATAGTGTAAAATAAATTACGGTAAAATTACTGTAATATTATTATACTGTAAAACTAAGTTACAGTATGGATATAGTACTGTAAAATTAAGTTGCGGTAAGGCTATTTTACTGTAAAATGAAATTGCGGTAAGGCCACCATACTGTAAAATGAAATTGCGGTAAGGGTATCATACTGTAAAATGAAATTGTGGTAAGGGCATTATACTGTAAAATGAAATTGTGATAAGCTACTATAAAGGTGTAGTTACAGTAACTTACTGGCAATACTGCTACCAGTTACCGCAAAAATACAATAAAAAGTCTAACAGTGTATCTATCCATCCATCCATCCATCCATCTATCTATCTACCTATCTATGTATGTTGAAAAGACAGCACTTATTTAATCAATGTTGAAAATGTTTTTGCTGCTTTTTTATGGAAACTGTAATACATTACCATTCAGAATTTTGGGGTAAATATGACCGACCGACCGATCGATCGATCAATCAATCAATCCATTTATTCATCAAGCATGAATTAAACTGATCAAAAGTGACAGTAACACATTTATATTGCTACAAAAAAATCAATTTAAAAATAAATATTGTAACTTTCCATTCAAACTATCCTGAAAAAAACGTATCATGGTTTTTACAGAAATATAAAGCAGCAAAACCGTTTTTTAACATTGACAATAATAAGAAATAGTATTATTGTTATCAAAAACATAAAAAAAAAAAAAATCTTAATTATTACAAACTTTTGGCTGCCTGTGTGTGTGTGTGTGTACATTGTACATTCAGTAATATATATATATATATATTACTGAATGTACAATGTGCACTGATAAAATATTTTAAAATGTAAAACATTAAAAAAAAAAAAAAATTATATATATAATTTTTTTTTTTTTTTTTTTTTTTTTATATCACTGCAAAAGCTCTACAGTTTTCATAACCCAGTTCATAAAACAGTTCAGACCCTCTTCAAAATGACCAGTCTGAAACAATGTTTAATCCGGGGTTAAAAGTGGCCTGACAGGGATAAGAAGAGTGTGAAAAGCCATAAACACAGCTTGTGGGAAAAAAAAAAAAAAAAAAAAAAAAAAAACTAGCAGGGAAAAGTCTTGTCTCAGTTCTCGGTGATCCAATTTCAGATTAGCAGAGGATTAAAAAAAACCTTTGAATCTAGTTTGAAAAAAGCAACACAGAACAACTGGCCATGCTGGGCTTGTATTTGCAGTGACAATCATGTAGCACCAAGGCAGACGCTTCATCTTTGAATCCCGCTTCACTGAAGTGTGAGAAATCTTGATTTGAATTGAATTCTCTGCCTGCTGATTGGAATACAGTCTATGACAGCGGTAACCTTTGTGAAACGTATCTGTTAATTGCGTATTTCGACCTCACGCTCGCACACAGAGTTATGCTCCGTCCAGAGCCATGCGGGTTAACAACATATTCATCTCCACTGTTAACATATGTGTTCAGCGAAAATAAATAAAATGAGCCCAACGAGGGTACAGAAACTTTTAAAGGCTTTGAATGTATACAGATTAGAATGATTACTCTACTGAAACATCGACATACAAATGAGCAAATAAAAATAAGTTGCTCAGATTTGCCAAGATACCAAAGTCTCCAATCAAAAGTCTCACTCAAACATCTCATCAAATTTGTCCAAAAATCAAATGATTTAAGCTGCTATCCACATTTATTTTATAGCTATATATTCACATTGCATGTCAACTATTCACTCATTTTGGACTGTTTTTATTTCTGTAAGTTGTTACTTAAATTAATGACATCATTTGCTCACCAATGGATCCTCCGCAATGAATGGGTGCCGTCAGAATGAGAGTCCAAACAAATGATAAAAACATCACAATAATTCACAAGTAATCCACACCACTCCAGTCCATCAATTAACATCTTATGAAGTGAAAAGCTTTGGTTTGTATAAGAAACAAATAAAACATTAAGGCATTTAAATCGTCACTACTGGCCAAAATAGTCCATAATTAATAACAACCCTTCCTCCAGTGAAAAAGTCCATCCCCTTTTGTCTTCCCACATCGAAATCTACCGACATATTTGTTTAGAACTGTTTTGGATGGTTTTGTCTTGTAAACAGTGCTTGATCTGTGCATATTTCTCACCTGTTTCAGACAAGACTGCTTTTTCACTTTAGAAAGCAATATTATAGACAGAGAACTTGTATTTTAACTGGAAGCAATGGTTTAACGTTAAAAACAATTTAATGATGGAAACAGACCTTTTCACTTAATGAGAAATTAAGTGTTGGACTAGATTTATGTGGATTACTTGTATATAATAATGTTTTTAACAGCTGTTTGGACTCTCATTCTGATGGCACCCATTCACTGCAGAGGATCCATTGGTGAGCAAGTTATGTAATGCTACATTTCTCCAAATCTGATCTGATGAAGAAACAAACTCATCTACATCTTGGATGGCCTGAGGATGAGTAAATGTTTAGCAAATTTTTATTTTTGGGTAAACTATTATTTTAAACAGTAAAAAAGGAGTAAGTCTCCTGAGCTATAAAAAAAAAAGAGCAATACAATTTTCCTCTGAGCAGATGTCTTCACTGACCACTGATATAATGTTCTTGTACAAACATATTTTCTTGACACCAAATATCTACCAACCTTCTGGACCCTACGAAATATTTGCTCAAGACCTTTGCTTTTCCTTCACTACTTCAGAGGTGATGAAATATCAGTATTTATTCAAGCGCCTGTGGTCCTGAGCAGACAGAAGGGAGGAGAGAGAGAGAGGACATCCTGTTCTTCTTAATAAGACGAAGCTGTTCCGGGTAGATAAGTAGACGGTTTTTCAATGTAATTGAAGCTACTGAGAACCACCATTAAACTATCAAAACTATCAGAACCTAACAGACATATGTTTAGAAATGATACAGTATACATTTAGAAAAATCTAAACTTCAAAATACAAAAATACAGGTGAAACACCCGTTTAAAAAAAATCAATATGGAATATTCATTCATAGTAACAGTGATAGTAAATATTTTTACATTTGTTTCTTTTTTTTTACTTTTTAAATTACATCCTATATATGAGCAATATCTCACGAGTAGCAGTGCAATATGGCTGTATATCGGCACGGCTGTGATTCAGCCGTAGGTCTTCAGAGCATGCCGATATACAGCCATTTCGCATATCTACGAGTGTGATATTGATTTTATACAACAGTTCGACGGCACAAGTGTGTAAATACATAAGAAACAACAAAGAAGTGTCTTTAAAAGCCCTCTTTTGTGCAGAAGTACTTGTTCCTTCTGCCACAGATTCAAATCTAAAGTTGACAGCTGAGCCCAAGCCTCTGTTACTAATTCGAAAACGTCACTTTAGAACTAGTAACGAAGGAATGTTGAGTTGCTTCATTGAAAGCTTATATTACTGTATTAAAAGCTCACTGTATTATGTGTAGTAGAGTATTATGAGAGAGATTGACTGAGAGTGTGATTACCTGCATCTGATACAGCATTCATTCTTCAGCTCAATCTCATATTCACAATAAATCATTAGTTTGAATGTCCGCTGAGGAAAGCGATATTTTTGTTGTACTATCCTTTCATCTGTTAAGGGTGATTTTCGATGACAGTGCTGCTCAGTGCATTTGTTGGCTTCCTCTAACAAACAGTTGTTAAAAGTAAAAATACCTTCCTTGTTTACAACCTTGTTTCAGTCTCTTTCAAAATAAAAGTATTTACTGCTGACTCACTCATAAAAAAAGTCACTTGTCGCCATCTAATGGCGGAACAATGTAACTAATCACCATCACAAACACACAGTTTCCCAATACTAAATACTATTATTATTTATATAAAATATTATTTATTGAATAATAATATTTAATAAACAACAACAGCCATCATAAAAGTTGCTAAGCAATTCAGTCAAAAGTACAAAGGCAGCGCTATACAGCATTGAAGTTACACAAAATCTAACGTGATGAGATTTTGCGCTCAGCCAAAACTATTCTTGAACAAATAATAGATTCATGAGACCAAAGACTACCTGTTAGATTTACCCAAAATGAATTATATCTCACGTTTAAACACTATAGAGACAGTTCCTGTGGCAAATTCTAGAAGATCTGGCCGTGTTGAGGCTTCTCTCTGTGGGTTCCCGAACGAAACCTTGCTTCGCAAATTTTTAAACAGATGTTATCTTTATTAACAAACCACATATTTGAAGTCTAAACAACTACATTCTTGCCCAAAAAAAATTCTGAAAACTACATTCCGTGACACAAAAACAGTATTATTTTTAAAATTATAGTGAAATTGGGCATCCGCCACAACACTCGCTGTGAGAAATACCGCAAACGGAGTGATACAAACAGTGAAACGGTTAGAGTTCTGTTATCACTAGAATACCGCACTCCTCTCAGCCAATCACATTCAAGGACCAGAAGGAACTGTTGTATAATTGTATGTGTATAATATGATGGTCACATTTTTACATTCTTATTTTTATTTATTCAAATCATTCATTCATTCATTAATTCATTCAATCAATCATTTATGCATTCATTCATTCATTTCTACAATTTAATTAATTTACTTTTACCTTTGAGTATTATGAAATGTTTATACACTTATTATTTGTTTATAGAAATAGTAAAAAAACAAAAATTCAGGCAAAATGTTACATCACTCAAACTAAGTAAAAAAGACACTTTGAGACTGAATAATTTTAATATTCTTAAGAAAAATGATGGGAAACAAGTTTATATGATATAAAAACAATAATATTATGCATTACAACTCGGGTAGCTTTAATATACTTTTACTATTAATTCATGAGTTTTAAATGTAGTGTTTAGATATTTTTTAAATATATTTTTGCATAATGTCTTCAAAAAACAAAATTTGCTCTTAATCATATTAGGCCTATATTTTACAATGTATTATTATCTGAGTCTAAAGTTCATTGCTTGCTTAGTTTGAATGCTGGTCACGTATTTACCCAACATTCATTTACTTACTTTTAATGCATTAAGTTAGCTGTATGGCACCCGAGGGTGTTTCTCAGCCCTTTGCAAGTGGCGTGAATACAGCATGATGCAATCATTGCACGTCTGTGACAGCAAAACACACATGACCGTTCGGACGGCATTCAGGTGCTGCATTCACTCCCAAAGTAATGCTGTGCATCCATGCGACAGCACAGGGTGACATCTGGAGATGTGTTTGGCAGTAAGGGGGAGTGGGCGGACATCTGGATGCATCCATATCATCTCCTTCTCAAAGTCCATTTGTCATCATCTCTGTCTGCCTTATCACTGCTATCGATTGTGGTGGGTGGGCGAAAAAGGAGATGGGTGTCAATAGACGTGTCACGGCAAACAGGAGGCAGATAGGAGCATAATGAAGTCATCGTACAGCAGCTGTCAAGGCCTGACTGATTTGGCTTAGTGACAGCCGATGGCGACTGGAGGCCTGCAGGAATGTGCGGAAGGCAGAGATATCTGCCAGGGGTCGGCCCGGGGTCAGCCATCTCACTGCCAGCTTCAATTGGACTGTAAAAAGACATCTCACTATGAGTTCATGAAGGGCCATAAATGATTCAGGGCCGGCTGACTGCGGTGAGGATCCATAACAATGCATTCAGACACAAAACCCGCAACGGGCGTCTATCATTAGCTTCACATTTATGTAAGTAAGCCTGGATTAAATATTTAAGACTTTGATTGACCTAGCAACTGAGTTAATGTCAGTTGAAGGCAAGAATCACTATCTATCTATCAGTGATCGGCAGTAAATTTCAGTTTACTTAATTTTTCTACCTTCTGGATTCTGAAATTCTGCATTATGTCTGCTAGGAATCAATTCCAATTCAATTCCAATTCTGGAAATTAACTGGAATTTAAAAGGCATCCTCGATTCAGTTTTGAATGATGCACAACCCTCCTAGCAACCGGTGTTGTTGTTGAAATTAAGCTCAAATAAAATAAAATATAAATATTAGATTGAAAAGCATTAACTTGATCATCACAAAATTAGAAATGTTGTCTTGGCAACTAACTGAAGTAAAATAAGTTGAAGTACTAAAATGACTAAAACTGAAATAGACATAAATAAAACAAAATATAAATAAAAAACAAAAACTAATAAAAACGACAAAAGCATATAATAAAATAACTAAAACTAAAATTGAAATGAAAATTGAAAATATAAAAATAAATGCTAATTCAAAATATTGTAGAGATTAATTCTTATATTCTATTTTATAAGATAAAATAGACTTTAACTTAAAAAAAAACTTAAGTGAAAATCAAAAATGTTGCCTAATTACTAACCCAAAACAAGTAAACTAAAATTACTTAAACTACAACTGAAATAAATTTTAAATAAAATATTTATGAATAAATAAATAAATAAATATAAAAACACAACAAAATTACTAAAACTAAAATGGAATCTGAAGATATAAAAGTAAAAGCTAATTCAAAATATCATAGAGATTAATCCTTATATTCTATTTAATAAGATAAAATAGACTTTAACTTAAAATAAAACCTTCAATGAAAATCAAAAATGTTGCCTAATTACTAACACAAAACAAGTAAACTAAATTTCTGCAATAATTGTATAAAAAATCTTTAAAAATAAATAAAATTACTACAACCTAAAATTAAAATGAAAATTGAAAATATAAAAGCTCATATAAAATATCAATAAACACTAAAAATAATATAATTTAACACCATAGAAACTACATAGCAACACCCTTGCAACTACACAGAACACTAGCAACACCCTGACAACCAAAACCCCTGAACACGTAAAAATGTAAAGTATTTATAAATATTATAACAGTAGACCATAGTAACCACTAGAAACACTCTGGCAAGCACACAGAACACCCTCTTATTGTGACAAGAATGACTCGCATTTACTTTTAGAAAATGTAAATATCTAGTTAAGCATTTGATGCCCTTGTCTGCGGCCCGTCAAAACTGATTCAGATACGAGGTTTATTAATTAGCATTCATTTGATTCAAAGTGATAGTAAGTACATTTATAATGTGGGATTTTAATGTAAAATAAATGCTGTTCTTTTGAACTTTCTATTTTCTATTCATCAAAGAATCCTGAAAAGAAAAGGTTTCCATAAAAATACTAAGCAGCACAACTATTTTCAACACTGAAAGTAATAAGAAATGTTTCTTAAGCAGCAAATCAGCATATTAGAATAAATTCTGAAGGATTATGTGACACTGAAGACTGGAGTAATGTTGCTGAAAATGCTAAAATATAAAACAGTTACTTCAAATTGTAATATTTCACAATATTACTGTATTTTTTATTCATGACATCAAATTTTCCTAGTCTGATCCGGGTTATACACATATGCAACAGGTGTGAACGGCACACTCAAGAGGAGGTTAAAATGAGCAGCATTTCTTCACTTTTCAGTCCATGTCAGCTCCTTCATGCTCGCACAAACTTCCATAAGCCTCCTGCTTGCATGAGAGAACGTGATGGATTTCATAGTCAAGGTGCTGGTTTAATCCAATTTTAATCCATCTCCCCGGGCCGGAGTTTGAGATGGCTTTTATTCCTTTTGTCAGGTTACTGCTGAGAATGCAGCCCATTCTCATTTTTCATTCATACTAACATTTACAAAAGAGTTGTGTGCACACAAAAGCGCATTAAAAGATACATAGTAATTCGTTTAAGAAGGGATAGTGCAAGCTATCAAAACCATATATATACCGAGCCACACATTGTATATATTTAATCTATATTTAAATAAAATGTAAACAAATTTGTTTTATATAATTGTTAAAAAGAAAATAGATTTTAAGTACTATTTAAATATATTTAAATCATATAAAACTTTATATAAATTTGATGTATTATAATATTTATTTATCTTTTTTTAAATTTATCAATCAAATTTATTTAAATTTTATTTAAACTTTGTATACCTTATTTATTTATTTATTTATTTATTTATTTATACAAATGTATATTAAATAAAAAAATAAAAACATTCATATGACTATTAAATATATTTATTTATGTATGTATGTATGTATATATGTATGTATGTATGTATTTATTTATTTATTATTTTGATATGTTTAAATATATTTAAATGATATACTAAGCTTTATATACATTTTATTTATTTACATAAATTTGTATATTAAATAAAGAAAAAGAAATACATTTAAATCATATATATCTTTATATAAATTTGATGTATTTATACATTTATTTTCTTTGTTTAATATATAAATTTATGTAAATCAATTTTATTTACATTTTATTTAAATATTAAATTTTTATTAAATTATATTTAAATCATATACTAAACTTTGTCAACATGATTTATGTAATTTTGTAGATTAAATAAAGAAAAATGAATATATATACAAAGCTTTATATAAATTTTATTTAAATATTAAAATTGTATTAAATTATATTTAAATGATATACTTAACTGTATAGATTTTATTTATTTATTTATTTATTTATTTATTTATTTATTTACACAAATGTGTATATTAAATAAAGAAAAGGAAATAAAGGTACATTATATTTATGTAAAGTTGTATAAGATTATCAACTATTTTTAAATAAGAAGAAGAAGAAGAAGAAGAAGAAATAATAATTATTGTTATTATTATTTAAATATATAAATTACAAATATTTATAAATGTATATATATTTACAATTTTGCTATATTAAAATAATAAACAAACAAACAAATATTTAAATAATATACCAAACAAAAAAACAAACAAATAAATAAATAAAAACTGCATGTAAAATTTACTTTTTTTGCGGGAAAAAGTACAGAATAAGACAGATGGCTTATTTCATTGGAAACAGCTTTATCTTGTTGGATGTCTATCAGGAACAAGCATTCATGTATTCAATGGCAATCTTCATTACTAAAATCATTTCTATAACACTAAACTCTAGCCTTCCACTAAAACTGCTTTAAAATATGGCCCTCTAAAGTGAGATATGACAAGCTTCTAGACCTCCCAGGAGCCGAGACACAGATATAAATGAAATGTGCTGAACAGCTGTCAGAGAGAGTATACCATGGTATTAGTTACTATCACCAGTGAGATAAAGCTTTCAGTACATGCTAGTCAAAGACCTGCTGACGATTAGTAGCTCAAGACATCATTTTACATAATACGGCAGAAAAAGTTAACTTCATTTTGGTCTCTAAGTCTCTAATCAAGTCCAAATAAGCATCAACTCCAACTTACATGATAAAACACATGACAGATTTGCTTTAATCATATGCTACATTTACTTCTAGCTGTGCTCAACGAGTGTGTAAAGCGGCCTGGAGTTACAGAAGTCCTCCTCACGAGACACAATCTGCCACCGCAAACGTTTTATCATCGAACCCACGAAACACACACGGCACGGCGGCAATGAATACGTCACAAGCACACACTGTTAAAAAATATCGTCAAATAGAAAGTGTAATCTCTTTGTGCTCTGCTCTTTTTGTCCCTGAGCTCACATGCATCGCCCAAGTCACGTAGCATTCAGAGGAAGACTGAATTTTAAGGAAATGGAAGTGGCGAATCCTGCAAAAAGACGAATGGATATAGAGGAAAGTGTCCATGCAGCAAATCTTTTTGTAAATGGGAATCAGAGGCACAATGCAGGCTGAAGTATTTAATCCATCAATAGCGATTCCAGCAGACAGCGGCGTAGTGCTTTAACATGAGGGTCAGGCCTCTGACTACCAAACAAACTGTATTTACCATCTACGTGATCGGCATGCACAAGCGTTTTGTTCGGACCAACAACAGGAACTGTCCGTCGAGTCTCGGAGGAATCACGTATCGCTCAGATGTTGCTCAGCAGACTCGATAGAGATCTCAGACAAAGAAGACAATTGTTGAGTATAGAGCTATAAAATGACTCCATGTCTCAAATCATTCATTCATTCATTCCTTTATTTATTAATGTTTAGGACCAATAAAGTCAGACATCTCAATATGATTTATTCAGGACTAAATGATGAGATCTCATGAGTAATTTTATTAAAAAAATTTTCAAGTTATAATGTCCTATATATGAATATTCATCATCAAATTCTTTGAGGACGAAATTATTTAGGACATTATAAATTGAAAACGTGAAAAATGACTAATGAGACTAAACTGTATGTATACGTATATATATATATATATATATATATATATATATATATATGTGTGTGTGTGTGTGTATATATATATGTGTGTGTGTGTGTGTGTGTGTGTGTGTGTGTATATATATATATATATATATGTGTGTGTGTGTGTGTGTGTATATATGTGTGTGTGTGTGTGTGTGTGTATATATATATATATATATATATATACACAATTTTTTATTACATTATAATTTATTGCTATAATTTATAATTAACAATGACATTAAATAAAGAAAAAAATAGATGTTTCCTTATTTTTATTTATATTATTTTTTATATTTATATTTAATCCTATAATCAAATTCTTCCCATAATAAATGATCTAGGATATCATTATATGAAATTACTGAAGGGATCTTTTTAATATTATCTCAAAGGGGTCATATGATGCGATTTCATGTTTTCTTTTCTTTTTGGAGTGTTACAAGCCATTTTTTGCATAGATAAAATCCTTTAAGTTGCATGACTAAAGTCTCAAAACCAAAGAGATATTCTTTATGAAAGTTAAGACCCGACCACGCCCCCCTAAAACAGCTCATTCAAACATGCCTCCACATCTCTACGTCACGGTGTGGGGAGATTTGCAAAATACCGCCCAAATGTATATGCAAAGAAAGAGGGCGGGACTTTTATTCTCGCTGTAGTATTGTTACTGCCTCCGGTGCCATGTCCTGGAGACACTGTGTTTCGTTGTGAAAGCGAAACTACTATGTTTGATCAGAAATCAGTGGTTAAGTTGTATTTACAACACTGTTCCAGAACAGTTCAACCCAAATATTTGAGTGTGTGCACTGTGCAGCACATTTTACGGAGGACTATTTCCTGAACCTGGGAGTAGCCTGGCAGCTGTGCACAAAGACTATTTCTATAAAGTGGGGCAATTCCAACTTGGCAAGGACAGTCTGGTGCTTCTGACTCACAGCCTGTAAGTATGATTTCATATTTAAAGAATTTGCCACTGATGATTCAAACACGAGTTTTGAGCTGTGTGGAGTAGTGCTTGTTGTTTGTTGTTTCTCTGATCAGAAATGCAGACATGGTAATGTTTAAAAAGACAGTATAAGTCATTATAATCAGTAATTATGTCCCCACTGGATGCAACAAATGCCTCGTTTGTAATGGGTTTTATTGTTTTAATGTCGTCGCGCCGGGACACGGCATCACAATATGGTAAGGGCCGTAACATTTCCATCTCACGCTTGAGGTATTCGGCCAATCACAACACACTGGATAGCTGGCCAATCAGAGCATGCCTCGCTTCTCAGAACGATGAGCTTTGTAAAAATCGGCGCGTTTCAGAAAGGTGGAGCATAGAGGAGCAACAATAAGGTACAGTATGTGGAAAATAATGTTTTTTAAACCTTAAACCGCATAAACATTGCATTACACCAAATACACAAAATAATGTTCTTTTTAGCAACGTCATATGACTCCTTTAATTGTTTTGCTTAAAAGCAATTATGAGATTAAACTTAGAACAAATGGAAATGCTTGTTTCTCATTTGCTAAGACACCAAAGTCTTTAAAAGTCAGAGGTCTCAATATGATCTATTCATATTTATAAATATAAAAGTATTACTTTCTTAAAAAAAAAAAAAAGAAATACAAAAAATACTATTTTTTGACCCCTGGCTATAACTGTGGTAAAATAAAATAAAATAAAATAAAATAAAAAATACTGAATCCTTGGCTAAAAGAATTACTTTCTTAAAAAAAAATAATAATAATTTAAAATAATAATAATAAGTTTTGACCCCTGACTATAACTGTGGTAAAATAAAATAAAATAAAATAAAATAAAATAAAATAAAATAAAATAAAATAAAATACAATAAAATAAAAAAATAAAATAAAATAAAATAAAATAAAATAATTTTTGACCCCTGACTATAACTGTGGTAAAATAAAATAAAATATTTTTCAATTCAAGACTAAATGACCTGGGCTATTATAATTTGAAAATCTATAATATAAGATCTCTTTAAAATCTAAAAAAGTTTCTCCTAAAAAGCAATGAGTTTAAATGGAGAAGTCCTGCTTCTCATTTAATATGCCAAAATCTTCAATCAAAAGTCCAAAATCTCAAAATGAAGAGCTTGTTGTCTTGACAAATCTGAGCACAGTTTGAGACATATTTTTTTTTTCCTGAAACTGTGCATGTGAATTTACTAGGGTCTTTTACACATAAATAAAACTCCAAAAGGCCCTCCAATCTCAAACAACCAAACAACTGAGATATTAAAGAGATTTCATTTGTTATTTTTCTTTCATATTTGCTGAGTTTGTGTTTGGAGTCAACAGATCTGAAGTTGAATAGCAAATACACAAAAAAGCAAAGTACAGCTATTAGAGAAGCAAACATCTAACGGAGCGTTGCAGCGTGTAAATGAGATGCATTTGTCGGGGCTCGCCGCAATCACATCAGACAGGTACACTAACTAATGCCGAGCTGTTAAAGTACGCCACTAATTTTAGCAAGCTGTCAAGTAATAATTGGGGAGGAGGTGTTCGCTGTGCCAGTGCGAATATGCACGCTAACATAATCTATTTGCGGAAATTATTTTTACAGTTGAGAGAAGAAAAAATAACTGCCTGCTTCCCGCAAGAGACGGTTTAATCGCTGTTCCAGGCCTTCGCTGTTTATGTGATTGAGTGGATGCGAACGAAAAAAGGTGGCAAAGTTCAAGTAAATAGCTTGCATTATTCGCTGAGAATACATATAACAAACAGTAATTAGAGGGCAAATGCAAAAGGGGATACTCATTATCTGGCAGTTTTACTGCGGTACCGCTTGTTGACTTGCATTGAAAGCGCACTTCAGTGAATTATGTATGTCCCATTTTCTAGCTTTCAGGTCGTAGTAAATGTGCTCTCTGTACAGAAGGAAATCCATTTCATTTGAGCACCTTTATGACTGTACAGTCATTCACAAACTCTCTCCATCTCTCTCTCTCTCTCTATCTTGCACTTTCTTTCTCACAGAGGAAACAGACTTAACACCTACTAAGTGCCAAATTGGAGTAAAAATAGTTCTGCAAGTAACTTTATTAGCAACTGCAACATAATACATTTAGACTGAAATATTATCACAATTTAAAATAACTGTTTTCTATTTGAATGTAAGCTAAACTGTAATTTATGCCTGTGATGCAAAGCTGGATTTTCAGCATCATTACTTCAATCTTCATATTAATTAATTATTTACCAAGTAATTAACACATTAATTGTATCTAAAGAATTATTTTCTTTAAAAAAAAAATTAAATACTGACCCAAAAACTTTGACGATATTTCTGACCCCATAACTATGGTAGTGTAAAATAAAATAAAATAAAGGTACATTAAAATTAATTAATTAATTAAACATTAGTGCATCCTTGAATAAAAGTATTACTTTCTTTATATAAAAAAAAAAAATAATAATAAAATAAAATAAAATTTTGACCCCTAACTATAACTGTGGTAAAAATAAATAAAAAATTAAAATAAAAAATAAAATAAAATAAAATTACATTAAATTAAACATTGCATAATGCATCCTTGAATAAAAGTATTAATTTCTTCAAATTAATAAATAAATAAATAAATAAATTACCCCTGACTATAACTATGGTAAAATAAAATAAAATAAAATAACGAATGAAATATTGGATAGTGCATCCTTTACTAAAAGTATTACTTTCTTAAAATAAAATAAAATAAAATAAAATAAAATAAAATATATAATTTTTTTTTTACTCATGACTATAACTATGGTAAAGCAAAATAAAAAATAATAAAACAATATAATAAAATAAAAATCTACATTAAATTGATTAAACATTAGATCCTTGACTAAATGTATTACTTACAGTATATTAGGGCTGTAAACGTTAACATGTTAACGCATGCGATTAATCTAAAACTTTTAACGCGTTAATATTTTTTTTTACCTCAAATTAATGGTTTGATAAGGTTTGACCCCAACTTTTTACTGTCATTGCAGCGCGGAAGGTTATCTATCATTGTGTGATAAGGGTACAGCGAACCAATGTTGCCAGGGTCACGGTTTTCCCGCACAATTGGGCTATTTTGAAAATACAATCGCGGGAAAAATTACAGAGCCGTGGGTTGCGGTTTTTTGGGCCACTTTTATAATGTACCGTGGCCACCCAAAGTGTATATAGACAAATAAAAATGAAAATAGATCCTTTTACTAATGTGTATTATAATTGGAATGTATACCTGGCAACTTAAGAACGGAGAGGCGGCTGTAACATCACATACAACGTGAGTTTCAGCAGAGCATACATATTAAGGCTTTTACACAGCAGAAATAAACATGACAACACCCACTATAGATTATACAAGATAATAAACACACGATTACGATAGGATATGGTTTGCATGTGATTTTCTTGAGATGAATGTGTACATCTGAAATGCTAATTTGTACAGTGAAAAAAAGGCTATAAATAGCATATTTTAACAACAGTAAACGACCAAATTCCACATGTGATCGTAAAAGGAAGTTATTACAAACACTCGATGGTGGTTTAAAGTGAGTTCTGAGTAAAAGTGTACTATTAATATAATAATATAAATGTGATAAAAAATATATTTTTAATTTAAAAAAATACTGCTAAATGTTAGAGACATAACCTGGCAGTTAGTAAGCTCTTCTAAGTGATCAAACTTACAATTTCCACCTGCTGTACGATAGTCTCACAGCCCAATAGAGTTAGTGAAGGAGGGACTTGAGTCATATAAGAGCAGAATACTGTACCAACCATCCAGAACAACACAGCAACACACTAAAAACACTTAAACACCCCAAAACAACCTCCAGATAACTATCCACGACACACGGCAAGCACTAAAAACAGATGATTATAAACCTTTTCATTTCCAGCTGAAAGACTCTGCCGCTTTGATTTGAGGAATTTACTTGCGTTCCTCCAGCGTTAAACATGAGACGATAATGGAGGCATTGTCACATCAGCGGCTGCGACGTGTCGCGCAGTTTGCTAATTGTCGCCTCACTCTGAAGGACATCACACCGCCGTCAGCCTCTGACAGTCACCCGCGCTAATTGTGACAGTTCAACGCTTAGATCACTTTGTGCACCGCTAATTCAATACCCCATGCATCATTTTCTCCATTAGAATATGCAAATGCACCCAACTCTGAACATCGCCTTGCTTTTTTCTTCTCCTGCTCTGTCCTCTTCTCTCCTCACCCACACACACACACCTCTGTCTCTCTCTCTTTTATGGTACGGCTGAGAGTGGTTGAATAATGTGTCAAAGGGACAAGTGGGACAGAGGAGTTTGGGATTAGGGAAAGAGAGTGTGTGTGTGTGTGTGTGTGTGTTTGTGTGTGTTTGTGTGCGTTTATGAGACCAAAGCTTATGGCAGCAAATAGGTTGTGTGTTATATATATATATGTGTGTGTGTGTGTGTGTGTGTGTGTGTGTATGGAATTTTGATTCTTTTAGGACCATTTGATGAATAGAAAGTTTAAAAGAAGAGCATTTATTAGAAAACATTATATTGATATTAAATTAAACTAAATATTATATATCCTTTGAATAGAAAGTATTAATTTCTTTCATAAAAAAATAATAATAAAACAAAACCAGACCTAAAACTTTGATGGTATTTTCTGACCCTAAACAATAACTATGATAAAACAAAACAAAACTAAACTAAACTAAATTAAATTATGTTGGAGACCCAAACTATTTTAATATAGTTCAAATACATTAGAATATAAACCAGTTCTTTTAAATTGTAATAATATTTCAATATTTTTAATATTTTTGTTGCATTTTTGGTCAAAGAAAAGCAGCCTTGATGAGCATAACAAATATCTCTCTCTCTCTCTCTCTCTCTCTCTCTCTCTCTCTCTCTCTCTCTCTCTCTCTCTCTCTCTCTCTCTATATATATATATATATATATATATATATATATATATATACACACAGTGGTGTGAAAAATAGTTTGCCCCTTCCTGATTTTTTATTTTTTTGCATGTTTGTCACACTTTAATGTTTCAGATCATCAAACAAATTTAAATATTAATCAAATATAACACAAGTAAACACAACATACAGATTTTAAATGAAGGTTGTTTAAAAAAAAAAAAAAAAAAAAAAAAAACTTCCAAACCCACATGGCCCTGTGTGAAAAAGTGTTTGCATTTCAGAAAAAGAACATTATACCAACAGTAAAATATGGTGGTGGTAGTGTGATGGTCTGGGGCTGTTTTGCTGCTTCAGGACCTGGAAGACTTGCTGTGATAAATGGAACCATGAATTCTGCTGTCTACCAAAAAATCCTGAAGGACAATGTCCGGGCATCTGTTCGTGACCTCAAGCTGAAGCGAACTTGGGTTCTGCAGCAGGACAATGATCCAAAACACACCAGCAAGTCCACCTCTGAATGGCTGAAGAAAAACAAAATGAAGACTTTGGAGTGGCCTAGTCAAAGTCCTGACCTGAATCCTATTGAGATGCTGTGGCATGACATTAAAAGGCGGTTCATGCTCGAAAACCCTCCAATGAGGCTGAATTACAACAATTCTGCAAAGATGAGTGGGCCAAAATTCCTCCACAGCGCTGTAACAGACTCATTGCAAGTTATCGCAAACGCTTGATTGCAGTTGTTGCTGCTAAGGGTGGCCCAACCAGTTATTAGGTTTAGGGGGCAAGCACTTTTTCACACAGGGCCATGTGGGTTTGGATTTTGTTTTCCCTTCATAATAAAAAACTTCATTTAAAAACTGCATGTGTTATCTTTGATTAATATTTAAATTAGTTTGATGATCTGAAACATTAAAGTGTGACAAACATGCAAAAAAAAAAAAAAAAAATCAGGAAGGGGGCTATATATATATATATATATATAAATATATATTTTATATATAAACATTTATATATTATACATTTATACATTAATATACATTTATAGATATACACATTAATATATTGCAAACTGGCCCAATTTAACCCCTGTGTAAAAAATGTTGTTTCACAGGTGAATCAAATGATTAGATTTTGATGAATGATTACAAGGACCTTTGGAATTATTCTTCTTCAGAATAATATGCACCAGCTGTTCACAATAAGACCAATAATGTAAACTGAGAACGTAAACAGGTCATTTTTTTTATATCATGCTGACTTTAAAGCTGTATGTAATTTATGTAATTTCTGAGCCACCGGCTCTAACGCTGCCAATAAGACAGTTTTGATAACATAGCCTACTCATCATAAAACTGCATACACTTACAGCACATCGTGCAACAGAACGCAGGTTTCCTGCCAGCGAGAAATGGGTGAGGGGAGGCGAATGAATATGACTAAACAAGCCGATCTGAAAGCCAGTCGGCTTTAGCTGGAGAAGCAAGTTCATTCACTAGTGGCATTCAAAGGAACTGCAAGAACAATCGCTGATTTCAAACAATTCATCTGCCAATCTTACACCACAGGTTGAAACACAATTTGACATGCTGAAAAGTTGAATGAAGCCACAATGTTTACACTCTTTAGTTGCATCTTCTCTTAAATAAATACACATTCATTTTTATACACCATTTTTAAAACAACTTAAAATTTCACAACACACAAACAATAACAAAAGAGCAAACGTTTCTTACCCCATGTGAAGGATATGTGAGCCAGCCCCAGTCTCCTGATATTTTGGTTGTGTCCAGGAGATTCACTGTAAAGTGAACATAAAACATGTTACAACAGCTTCATCATAATTACTGGAACTCCATTATCTTGAATCACATCCAATTACATGAGCTGATGCACATCTGAGTTCATTTTGATAGACTGCAAGGATACACTTCTCATTCAGACAAACTGCTCACCTGCTACAGTGCTCACCTTTGACCTCATCACATGATATAATCTGTCTGGCACAGGACAAAATGGGTCACAAGTATCATTCTCTCCATGCAAGAGTCAGCGCCATTACAAATATTCTCCTAAATGTTTGGCTAATGGCCCCTCAATGAATTTGAACCCCTTAACAGCTGGATCAATATGACAATTTCACCCAACGCTAAACACCAACGTCTACTGAATAAGAAATGCACAAGATGGACTGTTTTGCTTTATATTAATGATAGTTGCAATAATAATAATAATAATAATAATAATAATAATAATAATAATAATAAATTGTTCTGGCATTTTTGTGGTCCATTATCATTACTGTAATTGTTTGTTTTATTATTTTTAATATGTATTTATTTACTGAACATTGTTCACTGCCATTTTCTTTGCATTCTAAACCTTCAACTGTGATAAAAATCACTGTAACAAATTACTTTTAGTTGAACACAAATATAATTTATTAATCAAGTATGTCTTGTTTTTTTTAAATATAACAACAACAATAATAATAATAAAATTGTTTATTTGTGTGTGTGTGTATATGTGTCTATATATATATATATATATATATATATATATACGTACATATATATACACACGTGAATATTACATGTATATAATTACATATACATTTTACCACTTTATATTTTTTCTTTTAAGTTGACATTTAAAATTTGTGAAAACTTTTAGAAGAATTTTAGAACTTTTAGTTTAACACTACAATATATTTTATTAATCAGGTATGTCTTGTCTTTTGTGAAAAAAATAATAATAATAAAATAATAATAATAATAATAATAATAATTTATTTATTTAAAAAATGTATGAAAGGGCTAAGAAATGTAAACTTATTTTAAGAACTATCATCTGAAAACAAGAGTTTGTCTACAGATAATATACTTTCTTGCAAGTAAGGTTATATACACTTCTAGTTTAAAAGTAAAAATATAATTTTTTTTTTTGTGAAAAAGGATCATGTGGCACTGAAGACTGGAGTAATGATGCTGAAAATTCAACTTTGATCACAGGAATAAATTACATTTTAAAATATATTCATGTAGAAAACAGTTACTTTAAATAGTAAAAATATTTAATTTTTTTTTTCAAAAAGTTTTGCTGTATTTTAGATAAAATAAATGCAGGCTTGGTGAGCAAAAGAGACTTCTTTAAAAAATATTTAAAATCTTACTGTCCAAAAACTTTTGACTGGTATATACAGTATATATATAAACAAGAAAACAAGAGTTAGTTTATTTACAGATAATATAGTTTCTCCTAAGTAGGTTTATCTTGTTTTAAATATAATTGACTGCAACAATAAAAAATGAACAAGACGACAAAAATAACAATTAAGACAATGATTTCTTGCGGTGTAGTTTATAGGCTCAAAAGTAGCATGATGAAGCATGTAAAGCCATAGCATTGGCATATTCAGTGGGGCGTCCCACGGCTTTATTGATGACCATACACCTATAGCCTGTTTTCGGTACGAATCAAGGTCACCACAAAACAAGCATTTTTTTTTCTTCATGCCTGTAGCCGAGGGCCAAATCATGCTAGAATTCTTTCACGGATAAACACGGTAAACTATATTTTCCTGCTCCCATCCATCTGGGAAACACGAGAGGTGCTGCACGCCTGGCCCTGAGCTGCCGGCAGGACACTTGACGCGGGAAGCTGTGACAGATGTGCCCATCTGTGCACGAGGAGGAGCCGGCGCGAGCCGTTCACCTGACCCAGTTTTACCCCCCATAAGCCCAGAGACCCTAATGCTGCTTTACATTCAGTGCACCCATCTAGTTGGAAATGGGTAAACAAGGAGTCACCTTCAATTGAAAAAATGCCAGCTGCCACATGGACGTGTGTCGGGTAGTGCGCTAACAGATAACACAAACCGGCTTCAGCGTCCCATAGGTACCACAAAACAACAAATTAAGCTTACCAAATTAAGCCGTTACCTTCACATTCCACTCATTATGCCCAAACGTGGCTCAAGTGCAATGCTTTTTTTTTTTTTTTTGCTTTTTTTTTGACAATGTCGCAGAGGTCACATTCGGGTTATCATTGCAATCAGGTTCAGGTTTAACTGAGACCTTTTTATGTTTAATGTTAAACATTCACAATACAGCACACCTGCTTGATAACAGGACTATGTCATCAAATCTATACAGACAGCTGTCAAGAGACATTTCCACAGACCAGTGATCTGTCTGACTACTGCTGTGTCTGTCATTATACAGTGAGAAACACACGACAGATTGATCTTTATTTGAGGGAAAATGTTTTAACTATGAAACTTCACAATTGTTATGAGCCAAGCAATGCTCAAAGTCAGCAAACACGTGTCATAAGAGAAATCTATTCATTACTTGACCACTGGAGTAACAAAATTGTTATAAATAAACAAATAATTAAAATATACACTATCAGTCAAAAGTTTTTGAACAATAAGATTTTTAATGTTCTTTAAAGTAGTCTCTTCTGCTCACCAAGCCTGCATTTATTTGATCCAAAGTACAGCAAAAACAGAAAAAAAAATCAAATATTTTTACTATTTAAAATAACTGTTTTCTATTTTAATATATTTTAAATTGTAATTGATTGCTGTGATCAAAGCTGAATTTTCAGCATCATTACTCCAGTCTTCAGTGTCACATGATCCTTCAGAAATTATTCTAATATTCTGATTTGCTGTTCAAGAAACATTTATTATTATTATTATTATTATTATTATTATCATCAATATTTAAAACAGTTGAGTACATTTTTTCAGGATTCTTTGATGAATAGAAAGGTCCTAAAATCAGCATTTATCTGAAATAAAAAGCTTTTGTAACATTCAAAAGCTTGTAGCAAGTACAATTTTTTTTTTTTTTTGGAAAGAAATCATTTAAATTAATACTTTTATTTAGCAAGGATGCTTTAAATTGATCAAAAGTGATAATAAAGACATTTATAATGTTACAAAAGTTTTCTATTTCAGATGAATCCTGTTCTTCTGAACTTTCTATTCATCAAAAAAACCTGAAAAAAAACTATTCAGCTGTTTTCAATATAATACTAATACTACAACTACTACTACTAATAATAATAATAATAAATGTTTTTTTGAGCAGCAAATCAGAATATAAAAGCTGTTAAAAACTGAAAGCTAGAATTGTTCAGAATGGCCACACATGTGTAACACATGCACACACACAAATACAAACACCTGCTTATCAGTACGAAATACGAAAATCGGTATGCAAATGGTTTTGGTTCCCATTGGCGTCCATGGAAAAAAATACTAAGGAAGTCAGTGGGGCCTGAAATGGTTTGATTAGACATTCTACAAAGTCATAAAGTTTGGATTGACATGAGGGGGAGTAAATAATAGGAGGGCTCATTTTTGGGTGGACTATCTCTTTATTTAACCAAAGGTCATTATTTCTCTGCTTTTACAAAAGGAACTGAATGCATGACTGTACTAACAGAAGAACCACCCGTGTACATCAGGCCCCAGGTGTGCTCTTCTTCTTCTTGTATTTTACATGTAAAAGCAATACAGTACTCTAGGGAACCTTTCCATTCTGTTCATTAACAGGTTGTCTGTGCAATTCTTTTAAAGTTTTTTTTTTTAAATGTCATCACTTTGGTTAATTTTCTACTTAGAGAACTTTATTTTAGCTCTCTCTGATCTCTCCCTGTCTCTTTCACTCGCTCGCAGGCTGTAATCAGCAGCAGTATTAGTGCACTTGGTGATTGGACTTCTAATTTGGAAAGGCTGTTTCTGATGAGAGCACTGGGTCAGAAAGAAGGAACAGATGGCCTCTCTCACTCTCTCCTTCTTGGTTTCCTTCCCTCTTGCTCTTTGGCTCCTTCCTAGAAACCAGTACTAACTAAAAGTAGCGCTGCTACTAACTTAACATTTATCCATGGCATGACAGTAGCACAGCTGCTTTCAAAATAGCGATGCCAAGTACACACTACAGCACAGAAGCTCTAGCATCTGCATGTCAACATGTTTCATACACTGGAAGTGCACTGGCAATGACACTGTGCAAGTTAACTACATTCTGGGGCTTTTTGTCACAGACAAAAACTGAGGGTGACAAGCTTCTGTATGTGTGTGTGTGTGTGTGTGTGTGTGGGGCAGTGTAGCATGACAAAACCTTGCTTTTTTGTCACTCTGCATTGTGCACATGCAGCTTTACAGGTGAGCAATCTCACATAATAATCAAAAATGTCCTCCTCAAACGTTTAGAATCTGGTTTGTTTTAGAAAACTGGTTTGTCATACATACTGTATAAATATATAGTCTCCTTCAAAAGTCTGGAAATACCATAGGCAAAATAGGATTTATAAAGTCATTTTGTGATGACATTGCATTGATAATGGACAATACATTAAAATAAATAAAGTATGAATATACTACATAAAACACTACAGCTAGAAGAACCACCTAAACACTAAGTAAAATCGGATGGACCAATAATCTTCAAAAAAGGAATCTGCTCTTACTGTGAAATGTATACAAAATGTGATTACTATGCAAAATCATTATTACTGATGTTCAAAGATAGCTGCCAGTTATTTTAACGCATTTATGCAATGCTACTAGTGTGATATTGCGTTTATACAACAGTTCGATGGCAGGAGTGTAAATAAAAAAAGAGAAAACAATGGAGTGTAGTTCTGCACAAAAGCCCTCTTTTGTGCAGAACTACTTTCTTCGCCACAGATTCAAATCTAAAGTTGACAGTTTAACAGCTGAGCCCGAGCCTCCCTTACTAATTCCAAAACCTCACTTTAGATCTAGTAACTAAGGAACATATTAAAAGCTTATGTGTAGTAGAGTATTATGAGAGAGATTGACTGAGTGAGTGTGATTACCTGCATCATTCGTGTGTAATGAGCGTTGAACAGCAGTGCTACTAGTGTGATATTGCGTTTATACAACAGTTCGATGGCAGGAGTGTAAATAAAAAAGAGACAACAATGGAGTGTCTTTAAAAGCCACAGCCACATCACCCTGCAGCCCAATACTGGTTGCCCACTGAAGCTAAGCAGGGCTGAGCCTGGTCAGTACCTGGATGGGAGACCTCCTGGGAAAATTAGGTTTCTGTTGGAAGAGGTGTTAGTGAGGCCAGCAGGGTGTGCTCACCCTGTGGTCTGTGTGGGTCCTAACGCCCCAGTATAGTGACGGGAACACTATACTGTCAAAAAGCACCATCTTTCAGATGAGACGTTAAACCGAGGTCCTCACTCTCTGTGGTCACTAAAAATCCCATGGCACTTCTCGTAAAGAGTAGGGGTGTAACCCCGGTGTCTTGACCAGATTCGCTCCACTGGCCCTTATCAATCACAGGCTCCTAATAATCCCCATCCACTTGATTGGCTCTTTCTCTCTCCTCTCCACCTGTAGCTGGTGTGTGGTGAGCGCACTGGCGCCCTTGTCCTGTGGCTGCCGCCCCCCCACTACGCAGTTGTTGAAAGTAAAGCAGTTGTTGAAAGTAAAAATAACTTACTTGTTTACAACCCTGCTAGCTACTAAATACTATTAAATACTACTATTAATTATATAAAATATTTATTTGATAATATTTAATGAACAACAACATCAATTGCCATCATAAATTTTGCTAGGCAATTCAGTCAAAAGTACAAAGGCAGTGCTCTGACAAACAGCATTACATACAATATAATGAGTGATGAGTGATATAGTGATGAGATTTTCCCCTCTGCCAAAACTATTTGCTATGGAACAAATAATAGATTAATGAGACCAAAGATTGCCGTTAGATTTACCCAAAATGAATTACATTTCATGTTTAACCACTAGAGATATCAGAGCCAGTGGACGCAATGAGGCGCTCTCGGTGGGTGTAATGAGCGCTGAACAGCCACTGACGCCCTGGAGCTCACATCTCCCAAAATCTCAAAGCAAATTTTGAAATTAACTTTAACTTTATCTAAACTGCATATTTAAAGTTTAAACAAGCACATTCTTGCCAAAAAAAAAAAAAAAAAACTCTTAAAACTACATTCTATGACACAAAAACAGTATTATTTATAAAATTATAGTCGATTTGGGCTATAATTGGGCTATAATTATAAAATTACAGTGGATATATATATTGCTGGGTAGCAACAGATTACATGCAATCTGGATTACGATCTCCGGCGCCGGGACACCACGGACCCTGAGTGCAGCAGCAGCGGAAGACGTGAGCCAGGCCCCGCGCGAGGACCTCTCCCCCTCCGCTGCCTCCGGTCTTCGAGATCTCCACCCGGAACCGCTTCGCTCCCCTCCGCGTGATGGAACGCGACGCTGTGATCGGAGACTCCATCGTCCGGCACGTCCGTGCTACGTTAGCTGAAGGTAAAGAGCACACTCACTGTTTCCCTGGCGCTCGTGTTCTCGATGTTTCTGCGCAGATACCCGCGATCCTGAAGGACGACGAGAGCATCGGCGCGGTCGTGCTGCACGCGGGGGTGAACGACACCAGGCTGCGGCAGACAGAGACACTGAAGAGGGACTTCAGGAGCCTGATCGAGACGGTGCGCAGCGCATCACCCGCGGCGACGATCATCGTGTCAGGACCGCTTCCCACGTATCGACGAGGACACGAAAGGTTCAGTAGACTGTTTGCTTTAAACGAATGGTTATTGTCATGGTGTAAAGAACAGAGACTGCTCTTTGTTAATAATTGGAATCTTTTCTGGGAGCGTCCTAGGCTTTTCTGCGCTGATGGCCTGCACCCCAGCAGAGTCGGAGCAGAACTCCTGTCGGACAACATCTCCAGGACTCTAGGCTCCATCTGACTAGTAAACCCATTCTCAAATAACTGCTATGATGACTTTTGTTCTACCCACTTAAATGACAGAAGTACTTCTGCTGTCCAATCTATAAAGACTGTGTCTGTTCCCCGAACAGTGAAGCCAAAATATAAATTTAATATAAGATCTAGAAATAATCTGATCGTGATTAAACCAGAAAAATGCAAAACAAATAAACAAAAGCAATTTTTAAAGCTTTGGCTCCTAAACATCAGATCACTCGCACCCAAAGCAGTTATTGTAAATGAAATGATCACAGATAATAGTTTTGATATGCTCTGCTTGACTGAAACCTGGCTCAAACCAAATGAGGTCTAATATTGGTCTAAATGAGTCTACTCCACCAAGCTACTGTTATAAGCATGAGCCCCGTCAGACTGGCCGTGGCGGTGGTGTTGCAACAATATATAGTGATATTCTCAATATTACTCAGAAAACAGGATACAGGTTTATCTCATTCGAAATACTTCTGCTTAATGTTACACTGTCAGATATGCAAAAGAAATCTCTCCTATCTCTTGCTCTGGCTACTGTGTATAGACCGCCAGGGCCGAATACAGATTTCTTAAAAGAATTTTCAGATTTCCTCTCAGACCAATTTTACTGTTGATAAAGCGCTAATTGTCTGAGATTTTAACATTCACGTTGATAATACAAATGATGCGTTAGGACTTGCGTTTACTGACCTAACAAATTCTTTTGGAGTCAAGCAAAACGTCACCGGGCCCACTCATCGTTTTAATTATATGCTAGATTTAATTATATCGCATAGAATTGATCTTACTGACATAGATATCGTACCTCAAAGTGATGATGTTACTGACCATTTCTTAGTATCGTGCATGCTGAGTATTACTGATATTAAGTATATGGCTCCGCGTTATCATCCAGGAAAACTATTGTTCCAACCACTAAAGATAGATTCAGAAATAACCTGCTTGATTTATCTCAACTGCTCTGTGTACCCATAAATACACATAAACTAGATGAAATGACTAGCAACATGGGCACTATCTTCTCTAATACATTAGAAGCTGTTGCGCCCATCAAATTGAAAAAGGTTAGAGAAAAATGTACTGCGCCATGGTACAACAGTAATACCCATTCTCTCAAGAAAAAAACTCGTAAACTTGAGCGCAAATGGAGAAAAACTAACTTGGAAGTTTTTAGAATTGCATGGAAAAACAGTATGTCCAACTATAGACAGGCTTTAAAAGCTGCCAGGGCCGAGCATATCCGCAAACTCATAGAAAATAACCAAAACAAGCCAAGGTTTTTATTTAGCACAGTGGCTAGATTAACAAATAAACAGACGCCACCCAATCTAAATATTCCCTCACTGTTTAATAGTAATGACTTTATGAATGTCTTCACTGATAAGATAGATAACATCAGAAATACAATAACAAATGTAGATTCTGCAGCGTCTAGTACATCAGCTCCATTCATCACACCCAAAGAAAAACTGCAGTGCTTTACAACTATAGGACAGGAAGAGTTAAATAAACTTATTACTGCATCTAAACCAACAACATGCCTATTAGATCCTGTACCCACTAAATTACTGAAAGAGTTGTTACCTGTAGCAGAAGAACCGCTTCTCAATATTATTAACTCATCAATATCTTTAGGTCACGTTCCAAAATCATTCAAGCTGGCGGTTATTAAGCCTCTTATTAAAAAACCACAACTAGATCCTAATGAACTAGCAAATTACAGACCCATTTCTAATCTTCTGTTTATGTCTAAAATTTTAGAAAAAGTTGTGCCTGCTCAGTTGTGCTCTTTTTTGCAAAAAAAAAAAAAAATTATCTCTATGAAGAATTTCAGTCAGGTTTCAGGCCCCACCATAGCACAGAAACCGCACTTGTTAAAATTACAAATGACTTTCTTCTTGCGTCAGACCAAGGCTGCATTTCATTGCTAGTTTTACTTGATCTTAGTCCTGCGTTCGACACTGTAGATCATGATATACTCATAGATCGATTACAAAACTATACGGGTATTCAAGGGCAGGCTTTAAGATCAGATGGTTTAGATCATACCTGTCTGATCGCTACCACTTTGTTTATTTAAACAGGGAGTCATCTCAATTATCACCAGTAAAGTATGGAGTACCACAAGGATCTGCCCTAGGTCCTCTGCTATTTTCAATATACATGTTGCCCCTTGGTAATATTATTAGAAAATACGGGACTAGTTTCCATTGTTATGCTGATGATACTCAACTATATATCTCAACAAGACCAGATACTTAGAAACTTTAGAAACTTTTAAATTATCTAAGCTAACATCTAAGCTAACAGTGTGCTGAAAATGTAAAAGATTGGATGACCAATAATTTTCTCCTGTTAAATTCAGATAAGACAGAGATATTACTTATTGGACCAAAAAACAGTACACAGAATCTCTTGGATTATAATTTCCAACTAGACGGATGTACTGTTACTTCCTCTACAGTCAAAAATCTGGGTGTTATATTAGACAGCAACTTGTCTTTTGAAAATCATATTTCCCATGTTACAACAATAGCATTCTTCCATCTTAGAAACATTGCCAAGCTACGAAACATGTTACCTGTTTCTGATGCAGAAAAGCTAGTTCATGCATTCATGACCTCTAGACTGGACTATTGTAATGCACTGCTAGCTGGTTGTCCTGCATCTTCAATAAACAAGCTACAGATAGTCCAAAATGCAGCGGCTAGAGTCCTTACCAGGTCAAGAAAATATGATCATATTTCCCCAATTTTACAGTCTCTGCACTGGCTACCTATTAAGTTCCGCATCAGTTACAAAATATTATTACTTACCTATAAGGCCCTTAATGGTTTAGCTCCTGCATACCTAACTAGTCTTCTACCACGCTACAATCCATCACGCTCCCTAAGGTCGCAAAACTCTGGACTTTTGGTAGTACCTAGGATAACAAAGTCAACTAAAGGAGGTAGAGCCTTTTCACATTTGGCTCCCAAACTCTGGAATAGCCTTCCTGATAACGTTCGGGGTTCAGACACATTCTCTCTGATTAAATCTAGATTAAAGACATTTCTTTAGCCAAGCATTCACATAATGCATCTCATAATCTTGTACTGCAGTTATATCTGATCAAACACACATTATTGTTCTTTAGCTTGGATTGAACAAATAATTTTTGCTTGGTTGGAACAGCAGCTATGCTAATTATGTCTCTATTTGTTTCTCTGTTTCTGCCACGGGATTAACATCCCGTGGTAACTAGGATTTACACAAGCTTCAGTCTGGATCCAGAACACTTGAGAAGAGATGATGCCAACCCCTCAGAGGACCTCAGATGATGCCTACCCTCAGACAACATACAGAACTACCAAATTTCGCAATAAGTTAAATATATTAAGTTTCTACAATATATAAATATATTGTAGAAACTTAATTTCCTATAAAGCTGCTTTGCAACAATTTGTATTGTGAAAAGCGCTATACAAATAAACTTGAATTGAATTGAATTTCTCCTGAAGTCCACGATCATCTCCACAGTTTTGAGCGTGTTAAGCTCCAGGTTGTTAAGACTGCACCAGACAGCCAGCTGCTCAACCTCCTGTCTGTAAGCAGACTCGCCCCCGTCCTGAATGAGGCCAGTGACTGTGGCGTCATCTGCAAACTTCAGGAGCTTGACAGAGGGATCTTTAGAGGTGCAGTCGTTCGTGTAGAGGGAGAAGAGCAGTGGGGAGAGGACGCAACACTCGGGGGCACCAGTGCTGACTGTACGGGTGCTGGATGAGAATTTACCAAGCTTTACTAGCTGCTGCCTGTCTGTCAGGAAGCTGGTGATCCACTGACAGACAGAGGTGGGGATGGATAGCTGAGTTAATTTGGGCTGGAGGAGTGATGGGATGATGGTGTTAAAAGCGGAGCGGAATTCTACAAACAGGATCCTCACTTAAGTCCCTGGTCTGTCTAGATGTTGCAGGATGTAGTGCAGTCCCATGTTGACTGCATCATCCACAGACCTGTTTACTCTGTAGGCAAACTGCAGGGGGTCCAGTAAGGGTCCAGTGATGTCCTTCAGATAAGCCAAAACCAGTCTTTCAAATGATTTCATGGCTACAGACGTTAGAGCCACAGGTCTGTAGTCATTAAGTCCAGTAATTTTGGGTTTCTTTTTGATGGGGATGATGGTGGAGCGTTTGAAGCATGAGGGGACTTCGCACAGCTCTAGTGATCTGTTGAAGATCTGTGTGAAGATGGGGGCCAGCTGGTCAGCGCAAGTTTTCAGACAGGCTGGTGCTCCTCTCTTGTTCGCACATCATCTTCACTGATATGCAGTGCAAGAGGGGGGAGAGGGGGGTTGCAGGAGGTGTGAATGGTGTTTTTTCAAACCAGCAATAAAACTCATTCAGATCGTCTGCCAGTTGTTGATTCTCCACAGTGCTGGGGGACGGTGTCTTGTAATTGGTGATGTATTTCAGACCTTTCCACACTGAAGCAGGATCACTGGAAGAGAATTGGTTCCTTAGCTTTCCAGAATAATTCCTCTTTGCCACTCTGATCTCCTTTTCCAGTGTGTATTTGGCCTGTTTATACAACAATCTGTCCCCATTCCTGCGAGCATCTTTGGCCTGACGGAGCTGTCGGAGTTTTGCAGTGAACCACGGTTTGTCATTGTTGTAAGTTAGATGAGTCCTAGTAGGAATGCACATATCCTCACAGAAACGATATATGATGTTACAGTCTCTGTGTGCTCGTCCAGATCGGTGGCAGCAGCTTCAAAAACAGTCCAATCAGTGAGGTGGAAACAGGCTTGTAAATCTCGCTCTGCTTCATTAGTCCATGTTAAACAGTCCTTAATACAGGTTTAGCTGATTTCAGTTTCTGCCTGTAGGTTGGTATGAGATGAACCAAACAGTGCACAGAGAGTCCTAAAGCTGCCCGTGGGACAGAGTGATATGCCTCCTTTATTGCGGTGTAACAGTGATCCAGTATATTACTGTCTCTGGTGGGACATGTGATGATGTGCTGTCTGTATTTTGGCAGTTCACGGGAGAGATTTGCTTTATTAAAGTCCCAAGAATGATTAAAACAGAGTCCGGGTGTTGTTGCTCAGTCTCTGTGATCAGATCAGCGAGTTTCTGTAAAGCTGAGCTCACATGTGCTTGTGGAGGAATGTAAACACTCACGAGAATGAACGAGCAAAATTCCCGCGGCAAGTAGAACGGCTTACACTTAATGAATAGAGCTTCTAGATCTGGACAGCACATCTTCTGTAATATAATGTTTAATGTATTTCATGATAATGATAAAGAATATAATTTTTTTTTCTCTTTGTTTTTTTTTGGTTTTGTTTTTTTCATTTTAAGAAATTACAACTTGTTCAACAAGGGAACATTAAATTGATCAAAAGTGAATAAAATTATAATGTTACATATAATTACTGTTTTTTTTTTTTCTATTGATCAAACAACCCTGAATATATATATATATATATATATATATATATATATATATATATATATATATATATATACATATATATATACATATATACATATATATATACATATATATATATATATATATATATATATATATATATATATATATACACATATATATATATATATATATATATATATACACACATATATATATATACACACATATATACACATATATATATATATATATACACACATATATATATATACACACACATATATATATATACACACACATATATATATATATACACACATATATATATATACACACATATATATATATACACACATATATATATATACACACATATATATATATATATATATATATATATATATAGGTAGGAAAACTTCAGCACCCATAATGCACTGGGTACATTGTTGTCCAAGGCCGCTCCCAGTCTGCTCCTATTGGATAGGCTTGACCAGAGTCAAATCCATGGGAGTGAGGTTTTATTCTGACGGTTTGCCATTAAGACATTTAAACTGTGCCATTTATTCACACAGAGACATGTAGAACATGCAGACTTCATATCTAAAGAGTCTTTTGTGATTTAATATTCCATATTGTGTTTTGCATCATCCGGCAGACTTTTGCTGACAAATAAACATGAATTTCTCAGTGCAGGTAACACAAACAAAGAAAAAACTGCCTTTCACATTTGTGTTTTTTGTAGTGCTATCAGTCAATCAGTATTGTCGTTTTCCTCATACTGACAGATTTATCACATTGCATATCAGGGTAAAGTGATTTCTACAGGTATTTTAGACCACCCTGATAGCTTCACCAATACTAATAGCAACGTCCTGCTGTTTACCACAGCCAATTTCAGAAGGCCGTGTCACAATTACACATGGAGATGCCTGTCAGCGGTGACGAATGCCTTTCCTCAACAAAAGCTTCTCTCCAGGGAATTAGGTGTACACTTTTTAAAACAATTTTTAATCTTTTGCCTCAGAAAATATAATTTTAAAGAGTCTATCCATCAAAACCGGAAAAGTCACAGACCTGTTGTGAAATAAGTTTACAGTTGTGCTCATTCACAAACGGAGACGTCCCGCAGGCAGTGGTTAACTTTTCCATCTTTTCCTTTTACACTCCGAAAACTGTTCTCAATTTTCGGTTCTTCTGGCTTTTCAGGCGGAAGCGTCTATCAGACCTGAGGATTGATGGAGGGCCGCTGTGGCCCAAACACTCGGGGTCACTGACGGAGAAATTACGGTGTCTAACACGACACAGGGTGAAGCATTCGTTTTAGCGAGTTCAGAAAATGCAGCACCGTACTCTCAGAGTGATTAAGCACAATGCATTTTGAGACAGAAATGTAAAGCTTTTCCTAATGAGTCAGGAATATGTACAGTATGCCATCCTGATGGGAATAGGAACATAATGTTTATCATTAGCATGGAATGTATTTTTAATGAACAGACGTCTGAATAATGCAAACAGGAGGATTCTATAATACATACCTGTGTTTGTTTGTTTCCTTTGGAATATTTAATTACCAAAAGCACGTTTATTAATGGGGTTTTCTAAGCACTAATCGTTATTATTATTGTTTACACTTAAGGTTAGGGATTTGTACAAAGTTTAATGCTAAATATTAAACTTTGGCACATAACTCATATGACTCAAGTGATCAGACTTGCTATGTTATTCAGAAGTATCTAGTAAATCTCTGTTCTTTCGTCCTTTCTTTCTTTCTTTCTTTCTTTCTTTATTTCTTTAAATAAATCGTAGATAAATAGGATGAGCAGAAATTCTGCTATAAATGTAATTTTGAACCAACTATCTGTTCCTTCGGTGTCTGTTCCAGATGGAGCAACGTCAACAGATGCAGTTTTGCGAAGTACTGATGAAGATTTTAAGCTGAATTTTGATTGGCAGGACGTTCATATGACTGTAATTCCACAGCTGACTGATTCCATTCTGAATAGTCAAATTACTAATCTATCTCTTCCTCCTTTGCTCTTCTACTCTATGAAAGAAACACATGTAACAGCCTCAAAAACAAACAAAGATGTAGTTCCATCCCTTCTTCGGGATAACGCTTGGAAAATATCATTATTTCTTCCTTTCTAATTGGCCATGTTCATGGCTAGATACAATGGTCACTCCTTCTGAGCTCTTAATTCTGTACGAAACACACACAATTCAGATATTTACAACCACATCCCACTTCTAATCAATATAACAAATAAAAACAATAAACCTATACAGACTATAATGTACTGTAAATTTATATTTACATTATTAGGAATCTAACAGCATTGCCAAGTATTGAAGTCAAAATGAATGAATGAATGAATGAATGAATGAATGAATGAATGAATGAGTGAGTGAGTGAGTGAGTGTGAAATATTCAAATGTTTCCTAAATAATTACAAATATAACAAAAACAATAAAACAAAGATTATAAATGTAAACTGATCTTTAAATGATTAGGAATATAACAGCATTGCATAAAATAAAATAAAATAAAATAAAATAAAATAAAATAAAATAATTTTTTAATAATTAAATTAAATATTTTTAAATAAAAAAAATATTCAAGTGTTTCTCAAATAATTACAAATATAACAAACAAAAACAATAAAACAGATTATAATTTAAACTGATCCTTACATTATTAGGAATCTAACAGCATTGCCAAGTACTGAAGTCAAAATAAAATAAAATAAAATAAAATAAAATAAAATAAAATAAAATAAAAAATTAAATTAAATTAAATTAAAAACCTTTCTTTCAATAAAACATTTCTTTAAAAAATAGAACAATTAAAATGAAAAAAAAAAAACAGATTTACCAAGTATTGAAGTAAACATTCACTGTAAACATTATATGATCAGCAAGACAACTTTTTTATAAGTTATTATGAAATTCAACTTGATCTTTGAAGTCAGTTTAATATAATTTAAGTTGAAATGTCTTGTACAAGTTGATTATACTTAAAAATTTAAGACAGCAACTGAACTTAAGTTTTAAAGTTGAAATAAGTGGAAATTTTTTACAGTGATCAGAAAGTCCTGACTAGTTACTAAACTGGTCACAAACTAAACTAGTCTAAACCATTGTATTCAGCTGATAAAAGAAATAAAAATATAAAAAATATAACAAAACATCTTTCTCAATTAATAAAACACTAAAGAACAGATCAAAATGTCAAGTATCTAACAGAATTATCAAGTACAGAAGTAAACATTCAGAAACTGGAGAAAAACTTGACTTGTTACCAGCTAAACAGACTTACCCAGCTTAACCAGGCCGTTGTTTTCAGCTGCCTAGTTATCTATCCTCTCAGTATGCTGCGACTGATTAAGGCAAATTTCACGTTAGGACTCCTAACCAGGAAGCCGATCTGACAAATATTGTTTTTCCATTATAATTAAGTTGACTTCGGATTTCACACAGCGACTATGTGCCAGTGCTTTTGTTTCTCAGATGGAAAACCGGCCATCTCGCTCCGTTTGAAATGACACATCCTTTCAACACTTCAGAAGGAAAACAACAAACGTAGGACGTCTAAACATCCTCGCGCTCGACAGAGAGCTGCTGCGGGGAGTCTGCGAGCTACACGACGCGTGCATTTAAAACAACGTTCTGTTTCAGCTCATCATCTGAAGCGGAGAAATCCTTGAGGACTCATTTCATGATCTTTCCTCAAGGCCCCAAAGAGGCCCTCCACTGCAAACGCATCACGCTTGTAGGAAACGGTCATTAGATCGGCACTATTTGCCAGCGTTTGATATCCGGCTGCTTTTAGTCGCAGGACTACTTCAGTGAACTGTAATGAATTGTTGATGGTGTTCAGAAACGGAGATAAATTCCCCCGCTGCACGACATGCGTCTGTCTGTTCTCCTCACACTTCAATTATTTCAGGAGACTGTCTGTCTGACGGATCGGTTTATGCTGGCACTTGGTGTTCTCCTCGGCCTGAGGTGAGGGCAGACGTGAAGATACATGAACACAAGCGTCGTCGCTCCCCGGAGGATGCGGTGGCACAAACGGCCATGCGGCATCAAAGCCGGACGGTCCCTGAGGAGTGTTTGCGCACTTGTTTTGCTGGAGCTATTTTTGGACGAGGGAAAGCACAGCAGTGCTACTATGTGGAACACAGTTCAGTTAGTAACCTTTCAGTTAGTTAGGAGCAGAGATGGGGATAAATGTTCACTGGTGTTCAAAGGGGTTTTAATGGTAAAGTCCACTGATGGGCTTATGTTCAATTTGAGGGAAAAATAAAACAAAACAAAACCTGAGTACTAGTAGTCTGTAACACCCACTTTCACAACCCAATTAATTCTCAATCGATAAAACCAAATCCTGGCCTACACTGTTCCAAAACTACTGATCAGACAAAGAAAAAAAAAAAAAAAAAAAACTCAGATTTTTTGTACATTTCTATACTAATGCCAGTAAAATGTCACTATACACAATACTATTGAACACTACTTTATTTACAAATTTAAAAAAATTAATTTATGACGTATCCTTCAAAATGTTTCTGTTAACATGACTAATTTATTTAATTACATTAAAATAAATTAGCAATGTTAACAGAAACATTTTGAAAGATAAGTCATAAAAATTAATTAGTAAAAGTTAAATAAAATAATATTTTAAAAATACAAACAATAGAAGACGGAATAAGTGAACAGAAGCTTTTCAGAAAAAAAATAAATTAAAATAATTTAAAAAATAAAATTGATAGAAGAAAGAAAAAGGTAAACAGAAGTTTTTTACAGGTAAAATAAAAAATAAAATAAATAAATAATAAAATAATAAAAATAAAGTAAAATTAAATTAAAGAAATAAAATTGATAGAAGACAGAAAAAAGTAACAGAAGGTTTTTTTACAGGTAAAAAAAAAAGTAAATTAAATTTAAAAAAATAATAAATAAAATACAATAAAATAAAATAAAATAATAAAATGTGTCCTTTACGTGTTTAATTAAACATGGCTTTAAGAAAAATAACAAACAGAATAACAACAACAAAAAGTAACAATCTAATCAACTGCCCGTGGATAAAGTCAAGTCCCATCCTCAATTTTTTTTCCTCCAAAAATTGCATTTCATATACAGTCAAATCAAAACTTATAAAGACACCAGACACACACACATATATATATATATATATATATATATATATATATATATATATATATATATATATATATATATATTTACTAGTGGGTGCAGGACACTATAGTTCATTTATGTAAGTGAGGATAGCAAAATAAAGTAAACTGTGACATATTATACCCAAAAATTATTACTACCAGTAAAATTGATAAAAGTTTGGGACCAAAAGTTTGATTTGACACTTTAACCTGACCATGTTTTGTTACATACCTTTCTATCAAAATTATCTGACATTATCAAGATGAATTTATTCTGACACAGTTTAACTCTTGAGTTCTTGTCATATTTTATTACCATTTTCTAAACTATAGTGAATAAACTGTGATAATGTGAGAGATATTGAAGGTGTCTGAATAAATTTTGGTTTGACTGTAAATATCACACTACCAAAGTTAAACTACTGACTAGTTTCACTCTGTATAACACCAGCACACTACTAGTAAAACAAGCACTGCATCGGTTTATACTGTATTATAGAAGTATGATTAATCTTTATAATGCGGAAATAAATGTGCCTGACTTGTGAAAACAACATTTTAACTCAAAAGTTGTATTTTTGCATACTAAGCATCTGCCAAATTACTACCAGAAAGAACCCTCTTAGATGAATTAAAGATAGTTTTTCTTGACATTTGATTTAAAGAGAGTTGAGAAGTGAACCTGCTGGGGTGATTTTTATTAATCATATTTGTGCAAATAACATGTTTAAATTCACATCAACATCATTCCAAAACCAAAACAATAAAATACTATTACCAGATCACTCAAATAACTGGTCCCGCCAAGCTCTCTGATAATTAATGTGTCCGTCTGTTTGTAAAGGATGCACATCAAAGTCACAGAAAGATCATCTTTACATTCTTTCGTGGTGTTGCAGCGTCTCTGCGGGGGACAGACATCTGCATTGCCTATAAATTCATAAAACAGCCTCTTTATTTAATTTCTTTTAAACTTCACTTCTCACTCAGTTTCCAAACATAAACCCGACTGGTGTTTGCATTCAGCACATCAGACAAAATTATTTGACTAAATCAGTAAATCCTTCACAGAAATGCATGATTTCTCATATAGCATTATGTCAGGATAAGTCACGACAGGAGTCTTTCTCACATGAACAACGATAAGTCTTTTTTGACAGTCATAGATAGACATATTTTAATCCATATAAAAGGCTTTAGAGTTGGGCTGCCATTCATCGGAAGCACTGAGGTGAATCTATACACTCTGATAGCATTTAATGGAAATAAGTCCAGTACAATAGAGCGGATACTAAACGATATACTCACATCTGCGTGTGACAATTTCAGCCTTTCCTCGTGAAATGACAAGAAACGCTCGACTGCAAATGGCCAATGCATTTCAAAACCAGTGATATGACATTATGACACTACGCTTCTCAATAAAACGTCTAAAAATAAACGACGACGCTTGGAAAAAGAGATTATTTCTTTCATCATTGAACTATAACTTGATTTTCCACAAGTCTAAGGCCTCGGAAAAGCGTGTTGTTTAAGTAAACAGGTGATTATTTAACGTACGTTCGCTTGCGAGAAATATCAGGCCTCACTCAGACCTCTATTAAACCTTTAGAGCGCAAGCTACATAATTTTTCCAATAATCTGGGCCGCAGCCTAAAAAACTTGTTGTATGCTGATGCAACGGGTTGAAAGAGATATTAAATAAATCTTTTTTTCTCAGAATGAGCTCTGTTTGCTGCTCTTCTCTCCTTCAAATAATCTTTATTAATTTTTCTACCTTCGGTAGCATCTGCGCTTGCTTTAAATGATGAATTTATTCGTCACTTTTTAATGTGATGAATATGCGAGCACGAAGCATCGATATTGCAGCGTGCGTGTTGCTTGTGGAGATCTCGCTGTAGACTTCCACCACGTTCACCCCATCACTGAATTAGGTTAAACCTTTGATTTATGTGCAGATTATGAGGTTTAAAATACATTTCCACCATGAAAAGAGGGGGAGAAATCCATCACCGAGGATCAGAGAGAGTTTGAGGAACACTGTATCACACTGTTTGGCGTCGTGACGCAGAGTGAAGTGGAACACAGAGGATCTTCCAGACTCAAAATATTCCCCAATTCAATCTCAGACAGCAGAGAGCACCTGAAGAGCACCCCAAAAAAGACTAAATAGGACTTGATGTCACAATAAATCCGTATTTAAACTCAAATCTTGTTTCATGCATCTGCAAACCTTTATAAACGCATCAATGACGTCAAAGATGATGAAAAGAAAAGAAAAATGTACTTAGAAATTAACTATTAGAGGTGAAATATTTATATTCATGTTGGTCTCATTTGGTTAAGAAACACTTTTGGAATATTAAATTGTAAATGTCAAAAAGTAAAAAGTAACGGAATATTCTGTTTTTTAAACAAATAAATAATTTTATGATGTTTTCTTGAGGTCACACTATTTTGCCATGGTGAACACACACACACACACACACACATATGTGTGTGTGTGTATATATGTTATATATGTGTATATATGTTATATATATGTGTGTGTGTGTGTGTGTGTGTGTGTGTGTGTGTGTGTGTGTGTGTATATGTTCACCACGGCAAAGTATTTATAAATAATATGAATAATATCTTTCTTTCAACAAAGCAAAATAGTATGACCTTAAGAAAACATCATAAAATTATTTATAAATAATATTTTTAAAACTATATATATATATAGTGACATTTTTAAGAAAAGTACCAACCTTAACATCATGAGCTTTTCTGTTACAATAATATTTTAACAACAAAAACAACAATAACAAAAATAATATTTTATGTAGACCCTTATAATATTTAATAATATTGTAAAAGTATTGTATTAATAAATATTAACACAGAACATATATATATATACATACATATATATATATATATATATATATATATATATATATATATATATATATATATATATATATATCTTATATTTTATAAATTGTATATATTTTGTATTGTATTTATACTATTGTATAGGTAAATATTATAATTGTCACGTCAAAATATTATATTAAAATTATACCTATTTATCTATATCTAAGCGTGTGTGTGTGTGTGTGTGTGTGTGTGTGTAAAATATATATTTTATATATATTTTATGTATTATAAAATTATAAAATAATATAAAATATAAAATAAACCCTATAAAAAGGAATCCTATCTGTTTCTTCTCTTTTTTTTTTAAAGAATTTCAGTCTTCTCAGACATTTTTTCTTTATTATGAGCAATACATCTCTTTGATATGACATTTTTTTATTAATTAAACATAAGAATGAATTTCATACATTTAATACAGTAAATACAATAAAATATATACATTTTTGTATTTACATTCTTATTGTAAGTCACTGTATGTATAAAATGTATTCTTAAAGTTTTAAATATTTTTTTAAAAATCTATATGAAAGTGTGTTAATGAGATTTTGCATAATTCTGGCAAAAACAAAACTTTAAAAGGTGTCTGTTCAGATAACGCCTAATCCTGGTCTGGCACAATTAATGGCGACTGTCGGTTTAATAAATGTTTGGGACTAAACCTAATCCAATTATTTCCAACCAGATTAGTTCCTTCATCTAAGAGCGGGCTGATCTCTAGTTTGAAGAAGCGTCTCTGCGGGGTGAAGAATCATTATTTGAGGGCTCCTGCAGCACAAGTGGAGTTTGGGCTTTCTGCTCCGCTCTCCATCACGCAGAGAGGCTGAGGTGCATCTGGTCAGCGTGACAGAAACGGGCCCTCCGGCTGGAGCAGTAGATTGTCACGGCACAAGCACTGCCATGCCAAGTTCAACACAGGCATTCGTTTATGTCTGCTGTGGGCCACTCCATTTTCCACCACGTTGAAACACCATCTATTTCCTTACATTCTCACGCTCTCACGCTCTCTATCTCCTTCCCTTCCTCCTAAAAAACAGCATCAAGTGGCTCTTTTTTTCTCCCTATCAGGCATCAGATCTGTTTGTTTCTTTCAACTGGCAGAGAGCAAATTGCACAGACTGACACATCATTTCATTATAGGGTCGGGAACAAATGCAAAATACATTCAGCAGGACCAAATAACGTATACTATTTCTGTGAATCCAGTCTCCAAAGCGGAGTCTTCTCATTGTTTAGCGATCTGAAGCTCTGGCTGCTGCTAAACACGAGTGGCAAACTGCCTGTATTGATTTCGAAATCCTTGTAACACAAGTTCAGTGTTGCAAACCCAGACAGTCAACAGTGTTGTCTGATAAAGATGCTCTATCGTTTGATGCTGCACAGATAACATTGTGTCTTAGACAAACATTTCAGCAAAGCAAGATCCTGGAATAGCTGGTGAACTTTAAGTAAATAGCCTATATAATTGCTCTGTTTTAATCAAATAACACACAAGTCATGCAAAGAGAACTAACATACATTACCAGCCAGACCTTTGCACGTTTGAGTAAATTTATCATGATCAAGATTATGATTTTCTCATGATCTTAAACTATGCTTAAATGCTTGTCTTTACAAAAGTTGTGGACAAGCATAAATTGCCTATATATGAATTTCCTTACAAATTTAAAATGTAAAAGTTTGGGGTGAATATTGAAGGAAAAGCAGCCAAACAGTGCAGATGTTTTAGATGTTTCTCCTTGAATAGTTTTTAAAAAGCATCCCAGAATCCCATATCATGAAGGAAATTGAGAAAATGTCCAGAATAAAAGGCAATCTAGAAAAAATAAGATCATAAGAGAATTGTGACATGTTTTAGTCACCAAATAACTCCCATAACTCATAGTTACAACTCATCATTTTTTTTCATAGTTTTTATAACTTCAGTATTGTATTAAAAATATTGATAATAAATGATAGTAGATAGTAGATTTATGCCAAATAATAATGTGACCATGTCACTTTACTACACAAAATGTCTTAATAAAAAGAAAATTGCTAACCTATCTTAAAAAAAAAAAAAAAAAAAAAATATATATATATATATATATATATATATATATATATATATATATATATACACACATATTATATAAATATATATATATATATATATATATATATATATATATATATATATATAGCTTTTTTCCATTACATTTATTTTTTTTTACACAATTCAATCATATTTCTCTTTTTTTCTTATATTAAAAAAAAAAAATCTTCTTTTAAAGGATCTACACTTCTATTCAAAAGCTTGGGAATGGTTAGATTAAAAAAATGTATATGATCAAATATTTAATATTTTTGAAATAATATTACAATTAAAAAAATGTTTTCTAATATAATATATTGTAAAATGTAATTTATTTCTGTGATGAAAAGCTGAATTTTCAGCATCATTACTCCAGTCTTTAGTATCACATAATCCTTCAGAAATCATTCTAATATGCTGATTTGCTGCTCAAGAAACATTTGTAATTATTATTATTATTATTATTATTAATTTTAAAACAATTGTGCTGCTTAGTATTTTATTATTACTATTATTATTTTTGATACTTAAAGAATTTTTTTTTTTTTTTAATACTGAATAAAAGTATTAATTTACTGCATTAAAATTACTATCCCCAAACTTTGGAGCAACTGCAACCAAAACCAACTCTGAGTAAGATGATTATATGCAGTGTAAATCTTTACAGGATCTCAGTGTCCCTCTTGTTCTCCTCTGGGAACTGAACCCACAGCCTTTTGTGTTATCAGTCAGATGCTAAAGCACTACAGCCTCCCTTGAAAAGCCTAGTGTCTCTCACCCATTGCTGAATTCCCACTTATCAAAGTCACAAACGGACCACAATCAATATCAGATTCCCTAGACGGTGAGAGCCACATGCAAGTTTCGGCTCTGCTTTTTCTCCACGGCGAGGACGGACATGTAAGAAATCATAAAGCATCTCACACACTGCATACCTGTCATTTTAAAAAAAGAAGGTAGTACGAGGCCTCAAAACAGCAGGACACATCGGGGAAATTGTGCGTAACCCACCTGAAATCGTGCATGAACCCTGTGATGCTGAGACTCCAATTACAGAGCAGGACTGCCTTCTCTTTCCTCGGCCTCCCGCATGGATATAAAGAGACGAAAGGGATTTGACAGTCTTGTTCGGGAATTGTTTCCTTCGTGGGAAGATAAGGATTTGCTTTGGGAACTTTTTTTTCCACTGTCACACTTCAACAGTCACTTTTCTTCCCTCTTTTTAAGGCATCGAAGCTTTGATGTAACTTACATGCAGAAACGCAAGTGTGTAGAATTTAGATCGCATACTGCACAAGTATAAAATATAAAGTAGAACGTTCTGTTGAAAGCTAGAAAATCAGCAGTTTTGTTCATTGCACTGGAAGATGTTTCACTTAAGTCTATTACACTAAAATCAGAAAACTGTAAGCACTATACACTATACACAATTTAAATATATATATATATATATATATATATATACACACACACACAAAATATATATACACAAAATAACAAAATTATCAGATTTTACAAACTTAATGCATCAACTATGATTTTATGATTTAAACACTTAAAATTAAAATGTATTAAAAAAAAATAACCATGACTTTAACTCATGAAATGTGATATTTACTATAATCTATCCAGGGATATTAGTTGAATAAAAATGGAAACTAAAACTAAAACCATTAAAAACATGTTCATGACTTGAAATGAAATAAAATAAAATATTTATCTATTTAAATTTCAGCTAGTTTCTCATTTTAAATTAACATTTCTCATTTTAATGTAGTTTAACTTGATGTATTACAATAACTAAAACTGAAATAAGAATTAATAAAAAAACAGATAGACATACATAAAATAAACAAAAATTACTAAAAAAAAAAAATAAAGAAAAACTAATTGACCAAACATTTAACTAAAATTATAACGAAAACAGAAAATATAAAATTATAAACAGATACAAAATAACAAAATACAAAAACAATAATAGTATCTCTACTAAATAATACAATAATAGTACAATAATACAATAATAGTATCGCTACTAAAATAAATGCTTTAAACTTGCGAGGACTTTTTCTGTTTATTTGCCTCTTATGATGAATCGCTTGTTGTGTTCCTCATTTGTAAGTTGCTTTGGATAAAAGTGTCCGCTAAATGAATAAATGTTATTGAATCTATCTTATGTTGTTCGTATTTATAGTAGGAATTATAAAAGTAGGAACTCTAAAAGAGTAGCTCATATACACAAAAAAATAGCAAACAATTAAATTAAACGTAATATTCCAATAATATTTTATTGTGAATATAATTTTTTACAGTGTACTGTATGAACTTCTACTGTCAAACTCTTTATAGAGCATTAAGATGACTACATCATCTAACAGGATGAATGAAGTAATAACATAATTTTATAAAAGAAAGAGACTGTACAACTTGTTTGGGATGAGCTTTGAATGTTCTGTAATGCATTTAAGAGAAGATTCTCACTAAAGCGATTCAGATATTGAGGGTTTCCCCACATCTGTAAGCCCTACAAACCCCAAAAGGTTGATGTTCAACACTTCAGTGTGCTGTAAAATCATCAGAGCAGAGCATTAATATTTGACAAAACAACATTCACGCTAATCTTTTCTAATCAGAAAGGTGCCAATCACGTAGGGGAAAAGAGTCTTCAAACAAGATTTCATTCATTTATCACCATGCAAAGGGTCTTTGAGAAGCTGTCTGACTAAAATTGATTTGGTTTCTAATATGGATTGCACAGATCCACTGATAAGTATTCCAATGATGTTCTGGATTAAGGGCCAATCTGGAAAATTACACAGCGCAGAACTAAACTCCAGATGAGAAGGCACTTAACAAAAAACTTTTGTCTCTTAATAATGTTTTTCCTTGCACTTGTCCTCCAGTCAACAGGAATGTTAAATTAATTGGGTATATCTTACTCTGTTAATGTCTTTCAGCATAAAATAAAAAAGAAAGAAAGAAAGTAGACCAAAGACTTTGAACAGGGTCTATTTATCAATCAAACTCCTGATCTAAGCTGAAACTGTAAAATTATCCAAATCTATAGTTATGAGTATGTTTGATTGGATGCCTGAAAATAAAAAAAAGTAAATAAAAAGTACAATTTTTCTTATTATTATTGTGCCGTGTCTTCATAATCACTCCTCTCCCTCTCTCTGTTAGTGCATTTGATGTCAACATTTTCTAATGTCCTTTTAATAATGACAAAACATGCATTGAGTTTTAGCGTCTCGGGCAAAATGATTCATTTTAACAAGAATATACACAACAATTGTCACGACAGAGAAAAATCACTTGGATGCTTTATGCACTGCACAACTCCAGTTTAATTTTGCACTTGCACAAAAGCTACAGTACTTTATAAGGCAGGTAAAAATGCTTTTCGACAGGGATTTTCAAAGGACTTTTGTGCAGGTTAATGGAGCAATTCGACAAAACACCAAATGCATCAGCAGCAATGCACCGAACAGCATAGCATTAAAGAACACAGTTATTTTGAATTTCAAACTTGAGCCTCATCAATTGAGAGCTCAAAATAGGTGTCTTGTTTTCTTTTGTCACTGCAACTCGTTCAGACCAGATTTTGGCAGAGAAGTCTTTGAACGCATCGGGTGTTAAATTAAAGGTGAAATCGAAAGGTTTATTTGTTTTTATACTGCATAGGGAAGACCGGGGCTAGTTGTCACATGTTCTTCCTTTCCAAGGAAGGCTTGTTTCTGAAAGCCAGTTCCTGTAAATACACAAACCTTAAAGTCTTGATATTAAATATAATTTATGCATTGGATTTTTGTGAGAAGTTTCCTGCGTGACAACTAGCCCCGGTCTCCTCCGTTCTCTTGTTTGGCAGCACAACTCTCGTCTGGAGTGTTTTTCAGACTGCCTCTCTGGCTCTCTCTCACCTCAGCGGTCTTTACGCTGTATTGAACTGTTTGTGACAGTGACTGGAGAGGCAGAAATATCACGCGAACTGTGTGTTCACTTAGTGTGTCTGAGCGGAACATCCGTGTCAAGCTGCAGCCTCCGCCACACGCAAACCCTCTCCCTGAGATCAAAAACATGCTATGGCTGGAAACGGGGGAAAACAGTCACGTATCCAGAGGCTGGATAAGGTCACGAGGTCACAACCATTTCCTGTCCTCATAGTAAACAAATATGATATGACAATAAAACAGAACTCAACCACTGATGACTGCAATATTCCACAGCCTGGGTTTTCAATAATGCAAGTCTGTGGACTGATATTTAAAACACAGGAATTTCTTTGGAAAAAAATATCTTCAACAAGATCTATTAACTGGTCGTAACACAATATCGACAAGTTATCTAGAGATGTGCAACTGTTTATGAATCTGAACTTTGAGGTCTGTGATTATATTCTACAATAGAATAGAATAGAATTCATAGTATGAATTCATAATATATTTATAATATATTTTAATTTATAATATATTTCATAATAAATTAGTCATTAAATATTAAATAAAGAATTATTAACAGCAATTAAAAAACTTTATGTATTAATTTAACTAATTTAGAGATGTACAACTGTTTATGAATCTGAATCAGAGACTAGTAAACAGAAAATCAATAGAATAGAATAAAATAAAATATAATTCATAGGATGAATTTATAATATATTTGTAATATATTTAAATTTATAATATATGTCAGAAATTAGATTAATTAAATAAAGAACTATTAGCAGCAACTAAAACACTTTATGTATTAATGTAACCAATTTAGAGATGCACAACTGTTTATGAATCTGAATTGAAGACTTTAGTACACAGATTAATAGAATAGAATTTAGTACAAATTAATAGAATAGAATTCATAGGATAAATAATATATTTTAATGTATAATGTCATAATAAATTATATTAATTAAATATTAAATAAAGAATTAATTACAGCAACTAAAACACTTTATGTATTAATTTAAATAATTAATAAACTGTTTATGAATCTGAAGCAGACTTTAATACACAGAAAATCAATAGAATAGAAAGATTCATAGTATTAATTTATAATATACTTGAGATATGTTTTAATATATAATATATTGTATTTCATAAAAAAAACTCAATTAAATATGTAAATGTAAATATGTGAATAAATTAAATAGAGAATTATTGGCATCAACTAAAACAATTTATGTATTAAACTAAATTAGATAAATATCCATTTTAAGTAAAAAAATAATTAGTTTTACTCAATGTTTATAAACCTGATTCAGAGACTTCAGAGAAAATCAGTAGAGTAGAATAGGACATAGGAATCAAATAGAATTAATTTATAGTATATTTGTAATTTTATATACATATATTATATGAAATATACATATAATTAATATATCATATTTTAAAATAAATAAAATTCATTAAATATGTAAACGTAAATATATACATAGGATGCTGTCAATATATTGATAATGAATATATTAGATTCTATCCAAAAGTACTAAAAGAAAAATGCACATTTTATGAATAAACACCTACAATTACGCATGAGATTATCATGCTGACATCAGACTGTAAAGCCATTGTTAAATAATTTTAAATGTGACTATATGAAACCAGAACATGGTAAAATAAACTGTAACTGAGAAATTACAGCCAGGCTTGTCTAATACTGTGATGTTTGTTAATATAATGAATTACTAAAATAAACAAGGAAATAAGCTGGTGGAGAAAAGGTTGATAACCTCTGCTCTAGACAAATAACACAAATGCAGGATTATTAATTTTGAAAAATCAGTTATAATGAGGGAACAACCACACAGCCGGAAAGAGCACACAGGATACTGCCAAGTTAACAAGACAACAATGCACAGCGTGTTTGTGTGTGTGTGTGTGTGTGTGTGTGTGTAAAAGAACAACTCAAGCGATGATCTGATGTTAGATATGATGCGCTGTACATCATTAATACACAACCTAATATATTCCTCAACAGTGCTCTTTTTGCCAATTTAATGCTCAAAAATATCAGATGTAGTGTGTGATATGATGGTCGACTTCTATCAGCAACCCTAACAAGAATCAGAAACGCTCTCTTTGTGTGTGTCATCGCACCGATGAGCCCAGCAGAACTCTGAAAAAGTGACGGCATCAGTTCAATCACAATGACAGATCCGAACAGGCAGTGTGTTCCCTCTTTCACAGCAACAGATCAGCCCACACACACTTACATCTATATGATTATATGATTCACAAGGACTTTCCATGAGCATAATCGTTTGTTGTTGCTGTTTACGCAAACATGCACGTCTCTCTCAAAAGAAGTTCCCTGGCATTTGCACTGATGCATACAAATACTTAAGTATCAAGCGTCACTAAAAAGAGACTGGGGTAAGTTGTCACACTTTGAATATATTTTTCATAGAAGGTTTATATTTCAAAGTCAATATTTTTTAAACATAAAAAGCTATTTACACCATTATTGGGCAGTTTTTTACCTTTAGTCATAACGGGGCATGTTGTCACACTATATAGACTAAATAGTCACAATGGAAATCTACCTTTAAACAGCCTATTAGTGGAATTCAATCCAAATTATGCAAAACTAGAAAATGTACAGTTGTTGCAACATCTAAACAACTTGGGACAACCTGCCCCAATTCGATAGTTATGAAAAATAGCCTCGTCCTAAAAAACAATTCAAATCTATGTTCATTATATAGCTGGATTTTAACATTTTAACGTACGTCACTGTTGTTTTACTGTGTTTATCTAACAGCTGTAATAAAATATGATAATAAAGGAATTTTAGTTTAGAGGACAGAATAAAAACTGTTATAATTCAAGACCTTTTGCTAGATAAAACACATTTGATTAACTTTACACTCAAAATTGTGTGACTACTAGCCCCGGTCTCCCTATATATATCACCCTGTCATCTGAAAGCAAGACTACATAAATTCCCGTCTATATGATGCACTTTCACACACACACACACACACACACATCTACACTTACCTTCATTATTAGACGTTCCTCTGGAGCCCAGGACCTGCATTGATATAGTCCACACTAAGAGGGGCAGCAGCCCTGGATCTGATGCCATCGTGCAAATGTGGACCCGGCGCACGGGGAGAAATCTCTCTCTCTCTCTCTCTCTCTCGCTCGCTCTCCCCTCTCCCTCGCTCACTCCCTCTCTCGTTGTCTGCCAGTGTAGAATCGGAGCAGTAGTCTCTATCAGGAACTGCTTTCAAAACTGCCTGCCTGCACTTGGGCACATGCAACACCACCAGGCGCAGCATGGGGGCGTGTCCAGCACTGCCTGTCAAAGAGAGCAGCCAATCAGAAGGCAGGGTTTAGAATATGCACATCCCTAGCTTTACATCCAGCATACCTCCTATGTCTCATCTCTGGCCACATTCCTATGCATATATTAATTGATGAGTTTTTTGTTTTTTTTTGTTTGTTTGTTTTTTTTTTTTTTTGAAAATTTGATTGCTTTTAGATTTTAATCCATGAAAAAAATAATAAAAATAATATATATATATATATATATATATATATATATATATATATATATATATATATATATATATATATATTCTTTTACAGTAAAAAATAAGGAAAATGACTTTTGTTTAGGTAAGGTAACTCAATGTTAAAGTAATTCAGTTGATTTTTTTTTCTTTCTTTTTTGTAATTATCAAAAAATATAATTATTAAAAATGATATATAATCATAAAAGAAAACATAACAATCAGATAACAAGAGAGCACAAACAGATTTCTGCAGCCCAATGCAGTCGAGTTTATTCAATCATATTAAATATCTATGATAACAATTAGTTTCATTTAATTAATGAATTAATTAAATTAAATTTGGGATTACAAAACCTTTCATACAGATTTGGATATAAAAAATATAAATGTAAGTTGTGTTTTATATATATATATATATATATATATATATATATATATATATATATATAGCGCTATATAGCAACAGGGTAAAAATTGTTAATTTTTGGAAATTTAATGCTTAAAATGTATATTTTCTACATAATAAAGACTTTAAGTTTGTTAAGGTGCCAAAAATAATTATTGCCTTACCAAGGGGCAATATTTTTTACCCTTATGATACCATATTTTTTTCTTAAAACATAGCACTGCAAATAATGTCAAATGATTCAATTAAACCCACTACTAATATACACCATGCAATCTAATCTGATTAGATATAGCAAATGTTAGAACCAGAAACACCTATTCAGCTTTTTCTGCAGTATTTTCAATATCTGGATCAGTTCCTGTGTAAGTTTTTATCCCAAATGGTGTCTACTGTACAACTCTTTCCCAATACTCCTAAAATACCGCACTATTTTATTCATTTAATGCTCAACAATACCGGATAACTGAGTGATAGTACTGTAAATAATAATAAATAGTACAACTTTATCAGAATCTTTACAATCTCAAATTGATGCTGCGCATCGGATATGTTTATCAAAAATCCTTCCTCCCTCATTTCAGCAGATAAAAAAGCAGGACATTCAATTTCAGATCAGTGTGTTATTATTTATGAACAAGAGGCCACCTCCGTCGCCCTCGTCTGATGGATTTTCTGATTAAGTGCTTCAGGTGCAGATAAAATGATGTCTGCGTATCGGCTTGTAGCTTCATCTCTTCTCAGAGCATTTCTCATGGCAATATCTGATTCAGTTAGACCTCCAACCCCCAAACTGGAGTCACTATTTGCTTTGCTGACATTGATTCAACTTAATCCATATAAAACTCTCCATATCTCACAACAGAACACTACTTTTCTGCTCGTATCACTCAGATTTTGCATAACCACTTTCAGATTTCTGCTGAAATACACAAACTTTTTAGCCATGGAAAATATATTTTTACACATTACGCCAATTTGCAGTATACTTCATGCATATAGCTTATTTTCCCCAATGTAAACAATCCGCCAACCAATAAGTTTGATTGTTTGTATACAGTACGGCTTGTATAGAAAATTGGTCATAATCATGGTTTCATGACATTTCTAAGTGTTGGAATATGCATTAATGATCCGTTAATTATTATAAAGAATATTTAAGGGATATTTCACATAATTTGAAAACAACTTGATAGCCTATTTTTTTTGCAATTACAACCAGCTGATTTAACTACACACCAAATAAACATAAATATTAACAAATATTGATTTGAGTTGAAATTGTTAATGTTAGTGGATTAGTCAACACGAACCAAAAATGATCATGCATTACATACAGAATTTATTTGTTCAGAATTTTTGTTAATATTAGTTAATTAGTGGTTTATTTGTGTTAGTTTACAGTGCATTAACTATTTTTCATAGAACTTTTGTTTTGAAAAATGTATTAATAAATTTTAAAAATTAACATTAAGATAAAGTATTGTTCATGTTACCTAATGTAATAAATTAATGTTAATAAATTGAATTTTATTGTAAAGTGTTACCAAATTATTTTACTATCCAAAAAGAAAGCGTATGAGTCGCATAAGAGATATGAAACTTTAAAAACTGTTGCCAGAACAACGATCATTATTTAAAAATATTTGACCAAAGAATATCGCAATTGACCAATCAAAGTCAAGTATTCCACAGAGTCATGTAATAAGCAGAATTTCACAGCTCTTGAACCAGAACTGGAATTATTTGTTTTATAGTAAGCATTGTAACATTTAAAAATGTTTGTCAAATGTCATTAACATAAGTTTAAAGTAAAACAGTGCTAGCATAAACCGGTCTAGCTCCATCTCTGGCTCTGCAGCTGGGCGGGAGAAACTGATAGAAGATGAGAGGAAGAGGGAAGGAGAGACACTGGGGGAATTCGGAGTAAAAGCGAGGGTCTGCGTTTCGCCTGCCAATGTCTTTCCTGCTCAGGCTGAGAACACAGGGAAGATGTTGTGCTGGGTCACAGCTAGCGCTGTTCAGCCCCTCCTGCGAGCAAGATGCCTACGTGCAAGAGGGCCAAGACATTTGGATGAGTCTATGAGCCTCTGTTTATAACTCCAGAGCTTATATGTTGTTCAAATGCTATCATTGCTCAGTTATTATTCCTCATACTCAAGATTAAAGAAACAGTTCACCCAAAAATGAAAATTTTTTGAAAATTTACTCATCCTCAGGCCATCCATCCATGATGTAGATGAGTTTCTTCATTGAAATAGATTTGGAGAAATGTAGCATTGCATCACTTGCTCACCAATGGATCCTCTGCAGTGAATGGGTGCCGTCAGAATGAGAGTTCAAACAGCTGATAAAAACATCACAATAATCCACACCACTCCAGGTGACATCTTGTGAAAAGCTGTGTTTGCAATAAACAAACTCACGTTTTTAACTTTAAAAGTTGCTTCAGGAAAAAGTACTAGTCCATAATCCATTTATTATCAGCTGTTTGGACTCTCATTCTGACGGCACCCATTCACTGCAGAGGATCCATTGGTGAGCAAGTGTAATGCTACATTTCTCCAAATCTGATGAAGAAACAAACTCATCTACATCTTGGATGGCCTGAGGGTGAATAAATTTCCATTTGTGGTTGAACTATTCCTTTAATGATTTGAATAAACATCTAAATCAAGGCATTAAACATCTGAGCTACACACATCATGATTTCTCAAATCATGCAGATTTCAAGTGTGGTTTGCTGTTCATTTTTAGTAATCAGACTTTAATGATATTTGCCTGGCAGACAATAAACCTTCCCAAAGATATTATAAAAGTGTCATGTTGCTTGACAACAAGGAAAAAAACAGCTGAGCATGTAAAACGTCAACTTTAAACCAGATGGTAATGTCTGCAATGTGCAATGCTCAGATAGATTTTTTTTTTTTTTTGCTAAATGAAGTGTATCATCATGTAATAATATACATGATTCAAAATGATAATAGTTGTAATTGTTAAAAAAAATAATATATATATATATATATATATATATATATATATATATATATATATGTATATATGCATGTATGCAGAAAACATGTTCCCCTTTCAGTCGGTCACTCCGAGTCACGTCGGATGACCGACGAAATTGGGATCTCGCCAGAGAGACCAATCCACTTCGAGTGTAACTAAACGAGCCAATGGACATTGGCATGCGATTATTGCATCCAGCTGCCGCTGATCACAGCGTGAGCATAAGAGGCAGCTGATGCACCGCATCAATCATCCTTTCGCTTCGGAGCCGAGCGGTAGTGGTTGAAGCTACTGCTCTCCCTTCCAAGAGAGTGTTCTGCGAGCGAGTGCGGGCGTTACGGCGCGGCAGCGGTGGTCACGGTGTCCGGGAGAGAAAGATCGTCTTCCTGCTGACAGCCACACTGGGAGTGTGCGGTGGCCAGTTCCCCTGCGTGCTTCAGCACTAAAAGAGCATTTCTCTGAAAGAGCAATTTCTCTAAAAGAGCAACACGGCTGATCGCGTCTTTTTAAAGATGTCTTTTCACCTGTGCGTTTCTGGGTGTGGTCGTTTCCTGGCACCTCAGGATGGTCACGATCGCTGCCTCACGTGCCTGGGCATTCAGCACGCTGAGGTGGCTTTCGTGGATGGTTCATGTTCTTCTTATGGGGACATGACCATCTCGGAGTGCGACTCCGCTATGTCAAACATGGCGGAGTCCCTCTGCCTGCCGCGATCCGGCGTGCACACTGGATCCGGTGGAGTCAGAGGTGATTTGAGGATTACGGTGAGGGCTTCCCCAAGTGGAGCTCCTCACCCCTCAAGCACTCCGCAGCCGGTGGAGCTGCCGAAGGAGCGCGCTGGCCACGCGTTTCCTTCGGTGCCCCCTCTGATGACCAGATGTCGATCACTGCATCGGAGGGCGGGCCCTCTCTCTCCGGGGATGATGACTCGGCTGCGTTGCCCCCTTCGGGTGTGGTAGCGTTGTCCGTGCCAGACCCAGAGATGACGGCTATGCTTTCCCAGGCCGCCGAGAATGTCTGGCTCGTGTGGAATCCTAAAAAGCCACCGTGTCCCGATCCTTCGAGGCTGGACGAGTGGTTTCTCGGTGGGGGTTGCGCTGGTTCTCAGCGCCCCCCTCCGGTGCCATTCTTTCCGGAAGTGCATGAGGAGCTTACAAGGTCGTGGAAGGCACCTTTCACTGCCCGAAACAAATCTTGTGGTTCCTCCGCTCTCACCACCCTCGATGGTGGGGCCGCTTTGGGGTATGCGGCATCCCCTCGGTGGAGCGTCTGTGGCCATGCAACTGTGTCCAACAGCCGATTCCACCCTGCGGGGTGACCCGTGTCTCCCCTCACGGGCCTGTAAGTATTCGTCAGGTCTAACTGGCAGTGCTTATAGAGCCTGTGGGGAGGCGGCTTCTGCCCTCCACGCCATGGCGTTACTGCAGGTCCATCAGGCCAAAGACCTGAAAGACCTGCACGAGGGTGGTCACGACCTGGCGGTTCTACATGAGCTGCGTGCTGCGACGGACCTCGCGCTTCGAGCGACGAAGGTGACCGCACAGTCTCTGGGTCGTGCGATGTCCAGGAGCGCCATCTCTGGCTGTGTCTCGCTGACATGAAGGAGCAGGAGAAGGTACAGTTCCTGAATGCTCCCGTGTCACAGACCGGCCCTTTCGGCGACGCTGTCGAGAGCTTTGCCCAGCAGTTCTCGGCAGCCCAGAAGCAGACTGAGGCAAACACATCATGCGCCGGAGGAAACCTGCTGCTTCCACTCCGGCTGCAGCCACTCAGCCTGCTCGTTGCCGTGGGCGCCCCCTGCGGCCGCCCCCGCTCCCACGCAGCCGCAGCAGCCTTTCACCAGGCAGCGTCATGGAGCCGGTCGCAGGCAGGACGCCCAGCCCGTCCAGGCCCCCGCCAAACCTGGCGGCAAGCGCAAGTGCAAGAGGCCCTGGGATGGTCGACCCAGAGATGGAGGAGACTGCTCATCAGGAGATGGTGACTGCACCACTCCCTCCCCCGGAGGAGGCCCGGGTGGAGTATCTTTGTTCATTTTGTTCCACCGCTAGCCCAGCAGCCAGCGGTACCCAAAACATCAGAAAAGAGCGGTCTCCTCAATCTCTGGGTCTCAAGAGGAGGAGAGTGGTGATCCGTGCATCACAGGATCGCTTCCCTCCTCCTCTCTCGCCAGCAGGCAGCGGGTGGTTGCCCAAGAGCACCCCTCCTGCCCATTCGTGGAACCAGGTAAGGGCAGTAGCACTCCAGTCCCCACTTCAAGTCGTCAAACGCCGGGCTGTCACAAGCCTCAAGCCGGGTTCCTGTGTCTCCTCCCACGCGAGGAGAAATCAGGTGAGTGCTACACTACACACCCAGACCCCGCCCCCTGCCGTCACAGGCCAGGCCGTCACAGGCCCTGGGGCCGGTCCCTGTGTTCCACCTCGCTGCCCTACCGCGGGCATGTTGGTGGGCCCGTTGGCCCCGCTGGTGCGGTCTCTCGGAGCCTGGTTAGTGCTCCCCAGTCCGTCCCGGTGGCTCCTGCGGACCATCAGACTCGGCTATGCGATTCAGTTCGCCCGGTGTCCCCCCAAGTTCAGGGGCATCCGGTTCACTTCAGTCAAAGCCGTCGATGCCCCTGTCTTGCTCGCGGAGATTGCAGTCCTACTGGCGAAGGATGCAATAGAGCCGGTCCCTCCAGCCGATATGAGGTCGGGGTTTTACAGCCCTTACTTCATTGTGCCCAAGAAAAGCGGTGGGTTACGACCGATCTTGGATCTGCGAGTTTTGAACCGTGCACTTCACAAGATGCCGTTCAAGATGTTGACGCAGAAACGCATTTTTGGATGCGTCCGTCCCCTAGATTGGTTTGCAGCAATTGACCTGAAGGACGCGTACTTTCATGTTTCAATTCTCCCGCGACACAGGCCATTCCTGCGATTCGCGTTCGACGGTCGGGCATATCAGTACAAGGTCCTGCCCTTCGGGCTGTCCCTTTTCGCCTCGTGTCTTCACCAAAGTCGCAGAGGCGGCCCTTGTTCCCCTGAGAGAACGGGGTGTGGCTCATACTTCCACAGTCTCGAGAGCTGTTGTGCGCACACAGGGACCTGGTGCTCAGGCACCTCAGCCAGTTGGGCCTTCGGGTCAACTGGGAAAAGAGCAAACTCGTGCCAACGCAGAGGATCTCTTTTCTCGGCATGGAGTTGGATTCGGTCAACCAGACAGCACGCCTCACCCAGGAACGTGCTCAGTCGGTGCTGAACTGCCTCAAGACTTTATCAGGCAGGACAGCGGTCCCACTGAAACTCTTTCAGAGGCTCCTGGGGCATATGGCTGCAGCTGCGGCCATAGTTCCGCTCGGTCTGCTCCATATGAGACCGCTTCAGCACTGGCTCCATGGCCGAATCCCGAGGTGGGCGTGGAAACGCGGTACTCACCGGGTTCAGAGTACACCGGCCTGCCGCAAGACCTTCAGCCCGTGGTCAGATCCTTCGTTCCAGGCATGCTGTGGTATCCAGGCATGCTGTGGTATTCACGGGTGCCTCGGCCACCGGCTGGGCTGCCACGTACAACGGGCACGCAGTATCAGGGGTTTAGACGGGCCCCCTTCTGCGTTGGCATATCAATTGCCTTGAGTTGCTGGCAGTACACCTTGCCCTGTGCCGCCTCAGAGGGCGCCTTCGGGGCATGGACGTTCTGGTCCGTACGGACAACACTGCGACCGTTGCGTATATCAACCGGCAAGGCGGTTTGCGCTCCCGTCGCGTGTTGCAACTCGCCCGCCACCTCCTCCTCTGGAGTCAGAAGCATCTGAGGTCCCTTCGTGCCATCCACATCCCAGGAGTGTTCAATCAGGCGGCCGACGAGCTGTCTCGAGCGGCACTTCTTGGGGAGTGGAGACTCCATCCCCAGGCAGTCCAGCTGATTTGGAGTCGGTTCGGAGTTGCTCAGGTAGACCTGTTTGCATCTCCAGAAACCACCCACTGCCAGTGGTTCTACTCCCTGTCCGAGGCAACGCTCGGCACGGATGCACTGGCACACAGCTGGCCCCAGGGCTTGCGCAAGTATGCGTTTCCCCCAGTGAGCCTGCTAGCACAGACATTGTGCAAGATCAGGGAGGACGAGGAGCAGGTCCTGTTAGTGGCTCCATATTGGCCCAACAGGACCTGGTTCCCGGAACTCATGCTCCTCGCGACAGCCCCTCCCTGGCCGATTCCTCTGAGGAAGGATCTGCTTTCTCAGAGACGGGGCACCCTCTGGCACCCGCGTCCAGACTTGTGGAAACTTCATGTGTGGTCCCTGGACGGGACGCGGAGGTTCTAGGTGACCTGCCCCAGGAGGTAGCGCTCACTATCGCTTCAGCACGAGCACCGTCCACAAGACAGGCCTATGCGCTGAAGTGGAACCTGTTCGTCGAATGGTGTTCCTCTTACCAGGAGGACCCCCGGAGATGTTCGATCAGAGCCGTGCTTTCCTTTTTGCAACAATGGTAGGCTGTCCCCCTCCACCCTTAAGGTATATGTTGCTGCTATTTCTGCCCACCACGACCCCATAGAGGGGAGGTCGGTGGGGAAGCACGATCTGGTCGTCAGGTTTCTTAGGGGGGCCAGGAGGTTAAATCCTCCGAGGCCTCCCTCCCTTCCCTCTTGGGATTTGGCTTTGGTGCTAAGAGCCCTACAAACTGCCCCCTTTGAGCCATTGCAGTCAGTCGAGTTGAAGTTTCTTTCTATGAAAACCCTACTCCTGACTACATTGGCCTCAATCAAGAGGGTGGAGGACCTGCAGGCATTTTCGGTCGACGAGTCGTGCCTTGAGTTTGGGCCGGCTGACTCCAGTGCAACACTGAGGCCCCGGCCCGGCTATGTGCCCAAGGTTCCTACCACGCCCTTCAGGGACCAGGTAGTGAGCCTGCAAGCGCTGCCCCTGGAGGAGGCAGACCCAGCCCTAGCTTTGCTCTGTCCGGTATGCGCACTGCGTCAGTACGTGGATAGAACTCAGAGCTTCAGGACCTCAGAACAGCTCTTTGTCTGTTACGGAGGACAGCAGAAGGGGAAGGCTGTCTCCAAGCAGAGGATGGCCCACTGGATAGTGGATGCCATCACCTTGGCCTACGAAGCACAAGGTGTGCCCTGCCCGCTCAGGTTGCGTGCTCACTCCACTAGGGGTGTCGCATCGTCCTGGGCGCTGGCTCGTGGTGCCTCGCTAGCAGACATCTGTAGAGCTGCGGGTTGGGCGACTCCCAACACGTTCACTAGGTTTTATAGCCTACGTGTCGAACCGGTTTCCTCCTGTGTTCTCACCTCAAACGGGTAGTGGCACTGAGAGGGCCGGCTCAGAGTCGGCTTGCGGCGTCCTTACGCCTAATTCTCCAGAGAGTTCCTTAACCAGGCAAACCCTGTTGAGTCCTCCAGCACTCCGGCGTCCGGACGCGGCGGGGCGTCCGGCGCCAGGCCTTCAGCCAATGAATTCCTGAAATCTGGTGCGAGGCTAGTGCCCATATGAGAGACCCTGCCGGGATCCCATATGTGTATTCCACGGTATACTTATTAGAGCCGTGTTTCCCCTGGCAGACCACGTTCTGCCATCTCTAAAGATGCAGCCTGAGCCATCTCAGAGACTTCCATGTGCAATAGGGCCCTTCGGGGTTACTTCACATGTTTGAATGTCACTTAACCCCCTCTGGGAGGAGGTGACTCCGCAGTGTGCCTCTTCCAAGTGGAAGGGCACGCTTCCCAGTGTTATCCTAGTCCTACTGTTGGGTTGCTCAAGGAACACCAGTAGTTGACCTTCTCTGTGTAGAGCCCGGTCCTATCGTCTGCCTTATAGGAAGGGTCAGGAGGCCTACACAGGGCACTGGAAGGGGCAGCTCCTGTGGCGCTTTGGTAGGGATCCCAATTTCGTCGGTCATCCGACTTGACTCGGAGTGACCGACTGAAAGGGGAACGTCTCGGTTACGTATGTAACCCTCGTTCCCTGAAGGAGGGAACGGAGACGTCACGTCCCGTCGCCACAGTCGCTGTACCACCGCTGAGCTGCCGGGTCGCCGGCTCGGCTCCTCAGCGAAAGCATGATTGATGCGGTGCATCAGCTGCCTCTTATGCTCACGCTGTGATCAGCGGCAGCTGGATGCAATAATCGCATGCCAATGTCCATTGGCTCGTTTAGTTACACTCGAAGTGGATTGGTCTCTCTGGCGAGATCCCAATTTCGTCGGTCATCCGACGTGACGTCTCCGTTCCCTCCTTCAGGGAACGAGGGTTACATACGTAACCGAGACGTTTTTCCAAATACAGCAGTGTTTAAAAGTCTGGGGTCTGTACAATTTTTTTTTTTTTTTTTTTTTTTAAATAAATTAATCATTTCATTCAGCAAGGATGCATGAAATTGATCAAAAGTTGATCAAACAGTAAAGATTTTTATATTATTAAAAAAAAACGTTTTTAGAGCATCAAATCAGCTTAATAGAATGATTTTTGAAGGATCATGTGACACTGAAGACTGGCGTAATGATGCTGAAATTCAGCTTTGCTTCAAAGGAATAAATTACATTTTAAAATATATTCAGATAGAAAACAGTTATTTTAAATTGTAAAAATATTTAACAGTATTACTGTTTTTATTGTATTTTTGATCAAATAAATGCAGTCTTGGTGAACATAAATCTTATCAACCTCAAACTTTTGAATGGTTGTCATTCATTTAAAGCTGTGTATTTGTGACAAAGAAATAAAAATGCAAACAACATAATATACTACATAATACACTATCTTTCAGGCCAAAGCTCTAACAAGGAAAAATACCTTCCTCTATACATGCCTATTTTAAGGCCAAGAACATCTATTGTGCCTCTGCGGCGTGGAAAAGAGACTAGAACATTTTAAGGATGGGTGACTAAATCATATGGACTGATTTCATACTTTCAGATACATTCCTTTATGCATTCAGCACCTAGAATATCCAGATAGTGTTCAGATTAACAGAGGCACACAAAATGATTTCATTTCCTCAGCAGTGTGCTTTTAGACGCACTAGAGTTAGTGTTTTACCAGCAGAGGCTTCTTTAGCACTTTGGAGCTTTACAGCTGTTCGCCTTTCACCAGACATGAAGAAACACCCACACAAATGATGCTGCCCAAAAACTTAAGAACAATCACATGATTAGAGCTTATAACTATATTTCAACATCAAAACTACTTTAGCGTTGACAGCATTATGAATGTGCTCAATGGTTGTTTGATATATATAAATACATATATTTCTACACTATTAATGCTTGAGCAGTCATTGACGTTAAACATCACCTGTATGACTTATGAGTTCACAGCAATTTTGTAGAATCTAATAAACAAAAATCTGCACATATATGCTGATTTATCATCATTTCTGGTTCTGCCTGATTTTAGCTCAACAAAGAAAGATAAAAATAGAAGACTTTTTTTTGTTCCATTTCAATGGCTGAACATAAGCAACACATATATGACAGGCATTCTCAGAGAGAGAGAGAGAGAGAGAGCGCGCTTGTAATCAGCGTAAACCATACGTCTCACAGCTCATATGCAAAACCTCTCATTAAAATCAAGAATATTTCATTTGTCTTCGAGTGCAGCTCTTTGTTTCCTAAGAAATTGTCAATGGGACATCATTAAGGCACGATCAAAATTACATGCGACAAGTGGTATTTTGTGGAAGAAACACTGTGCTTCTGTGAGATGGAGCTGAGGAGATCTGAGAAAGAAGAAGTCACACATCGATGGATCACACGGGACTGAAACGTCTCTCGTCAACATCTTTTTCCTCATAAAGCTACTGAAGTTTCCCTGGCAGAGCACACGGATGTAATCTCCCAAAAGAATGTCCAGGTCATATTCATATTCACATATTAAAAATATGTGAAAAAAAAACAAAAAGTGCTGTGACAAGTCTCAGTTAGTCTAACGCAGTACACGTAGCAAGCTTTTTTTATTATTATAAATAAAAAGAAAACAACAAGAAGAGGGAATAGAAAAAGTATAGAGAACGTACAAGTATAGAGGGTCCATTTTTTAAAAAGAAAAAGAAAACTAGTACAACAGAAATAGATTATAGAGTGTTAGATGGCCAAGTTTTTTTTAAGTAAATAAAAAGAAATTAGATAAAATAGAAATAGAATAGAGAGTGCAAGTGTTAGAGGGTCAAGTTTTTAAAAAAAAATAAATAAATAAACGAAAAAGAAAAGAAGTAGATCAAATAGAAATAGAATAGAGAGTGCAAGTGTAAGGGGCCATTCACACAGAACGCGTTTTTCCATTCCGATGCGCTACTTTTCCATTGTTTTTCTATGTAAACACGCGCTTTAAGGATGTGCATGACCATTACGCTCACGTCTCACATCTTTTGCAGCGCCGCGTTTTTAAGATGCCGTGTCAAGTTGAAATTATTTCAACTTTTACACGCAGCACCGCTCATCAATGTCAGTTCCAAAGCAGTGGATCAATCAGAAGAACTCGGAGGCGGGGCAAGTGTTGCTAGTTTCTGTTTACAGTAGCAAGTTGGCATGACAACTGTTTTATTTGACGGCAACATGGCGGGGAATGCGCTCTACGCTGCGCTTTTTTAAAAACCATTCCTCAGCGCTGCGTCTCGCGTTTTTAGATGCAAAGACGCGTTCTGTGTGAATGGCCCCTAAGAGTGTCAAGTTTTTTTTTAAATAAATAAACAAAAAAGAAAAGAAGTAGATAAAATAGAAATAGTATAGAGAGTACAAGTGTTAGAGGGTCAAGGTTTTTTTTTTTTAATAAATAAATAAAAAAAGAAAACAAGTAGATAAAATAGAAATAGAATAGAAAGTGCTAGCGCAATAGTGTAAGAGGGTCAAGTGTAGATGGAAGAGATGTGTATTGGCTAAGGTGGCTAAGGACTCAGTTACTATATATAATGTAATATATATAATGCATAACCATTTATTTTTAATAAGATATAATTTTATATTAATTTTAGATATAATTTTATATACATTAAATACAAAAAATGCATTATATCATTATATATACAGTGCCCTCCATAAGTATTGGAACAGTAAAGACAAAATTGCTTTCTCTGCTGTGGAGTCAAGACATTTGCAAATATGATTAAAAGATGAATATGAGACAAAACTACAGAATGTCACATTTTATTATTAGGTCTTTCGACACATACATGTTTTACCAAATAAAAAGGACAGCAATTTTAGAGTTCATCCCACTATTTGATGTGAGCATAAGTATTGGAACAGTTGAATTTAAGGCAGATGTAAAAGATTAAAAGCTAATATTTTGTTGCAGATCCCTTGCATGCAATCAGAGCAGTGAGTCTGTGACCCATAGACATCACCAGACTCTTGGTCTTATGCTTTGAAATGCTTTTTCTCAGCCTTTAATGCTGCCAATTCCAACTGTTGCTTGTTTTGGGGAGTTTCTGTTTTTGGTCTCCTCTTCAGCTGGTGAAATTAATGTTCAGTCGGATTTAAATCTGGAGATTGATTCGGGCAATCTAAGACTTTACATTTCTTTGCCCTGATAAACTCCTTGACTGAACTGGCAGGGTGTTTTGGGTCATTGTCCTGATGCAATATGAAGTGCTTTCTAATGAGTTTGGTGTCATTTTCTTGAATATTGGTAGCCAAGATGGTTTTGTACCCTTCCAAATTCATTCTGCTACTGTCATCATACATTAAATCATCAGTAAAGTTGAGAGGGCCTCTTCCAGAGACAGCCATGCATGCCCATGCCATGACACCACCTCCACCAAGCTTTACAGATGAGGTTGTATGCTTGGGATCATTTGCAGGTCACTTTTTTCTCCACACTTTTGCTTTCCCATCACTTAGATAAAGGTTCATCTTTGTCTCATCGGTCCATAAACACAGATCCAAAACTCTTCTGGCTCACCTTTGTGCTTTTTTGCAAACTCTAATCTTGCCTTTCTATTTTTGGTGCTGGTCAGAGGTTTGCATCTTGCTGTGTAGCATCTGTAATTCTGTGTCAAAGTCTCCTGAGGACAGTAGATTGTCAGAGCAACAACCCCCAGCTTTCTGGAGGTTGTTGGTAATTTTACAGACACGTCTTTTAGGGTTAATTTTCACAGCTTTTATGATTTGTCTGTCATCAACTACTGTTGTTTTTCTCAGCCGATTAGATCGTCATTGGTTTCTGATGTCACCGGTGTTTCCAAACTCTTGATTTCTCCATGCCCTTTGTTTTTCCTATAGTTCTAATTAACTTCCTCTTTTCTTTTAGCATCCAAATTGCTTGCTTTTCTTTCAGAGTCAGCTTCCTCGTCTTCATCCTGGTTTGTGTGTGTCATCATCGAATGCAAGATTCAGAATGCAGAAGCAATGGATATAACTGATAAGACACATTCCCTGCTTTTAATATCTGAAGAATGAATGCAACATCTGATCACTTAGAAAGACCTGTGTGGCAACTGTTCCAATACTTATGCTCACATCAAATAGTGGGATGAACTCTAAAAGTGCTGTCCTTTTTATTTGGTAAAACATGTATGTGTCGAAAGATCTAATAATAAAATGCGACATTCTGTAGTTTTGTCTCATATTCATCTTTTAATCATTATTTGCAAATGTCTTGACTCCACAGCAGAGAAAGCAATTTTGTCTTTACTGTTCCAATACTTATGGAGGGCACTGTGTGTGTGTGTATGTGTATATATATATATATATATATATATATATATATATATATATATATATATATATATATATATATACACACAGTGCCCTCCACTAATATTGGCACCCTTGGTAAATATGAGGAAAGTTGGTTGATCTTTCATTCAAAAAATTGTAGCCTATCACTGAAGTAAAACAACTGAAAGTGGGGAGAAAATCTCATGATAAAATAAATGTTTTTCTCCAATGCATGCTGGCCACAATTATTGGCACCCCTCGAAATTCTTATGAGTAAAATATCTCTGAAGTATATTCCCATTCATATTTACATTTTTTAGCATACCAGGGAGACTAGGAGCATGAAATTGTCCAGCTATGACTTCCTGTTCCAAAGGATTATAAATATAAAGAAAACAAAGGCCAAATTCCCTTAATCATCCATCACAAGGAGTAAAACCAAACAATAAAGTTCTGATGTGCAGAACAAGATTGTTGAGCTTCAAAAAACAGAAAGTTGCTGTAAGACAAAAGCTAAAGCATTGAAAATCCACATTTCCACCATCAGGGAAATAATTAAGAGGTTCCAATCAACGAAAGATGTTACAAATCTGCCTGGAAGAGGACGTGTGTCTATATCGTCTTAATGCACGGTGAGGAGGAGAGTTTGAGAGTTTTGGCCAAAGACTCTCCAAGGACCACAGCTGGAGAACTGCAGAGATTAGTTGAGTCATATGTGTGTATATATATATATATATATATATATATATATATATATATATATACACACACACACTATATTGCCAAAAGTATTGGGTCACCCCCTTCTAATGAACAGGTTTGACTACTTTAGTAATTTCCATGAGTACAAATCTTAATGTTTAAGCATATAATGATATTCTAGGGAATTGTGTGCTTCTAATTTTAAAGCAACAGTTTGGACAGGACCCTTTTCTATTCTAACTTGACAATGCCTCTGTGTATAAGGCAAGTTTCAAAAAGAAATGATTGATTTAGTCAGTGTGGAAGAACTTGACTGGTCTGCAGAAAGCCAAGTCCTAATCCAAGCTGAACACCTCTGGTGTGACTTTAAATGCAGACCTTGAGCCATAAACTCTTTACCAAACACCAATGACTTGTACATACACTATATGGACAGACGTATTGGGACACCCCCTTCTTTAGAACAGAAAAAGGCACTTCCAAAACTGTGGCAACAAAGATGGAAACAATTCATGTATTTAAAAATTGTATTTCCATCTCTGTTGCAATCGTTTTGGAGGCATCTAAAATGACTGTACCCATATGTACAAGTCATTGGTGTTTGGTAAACAGTTTTTGGCTCAAGGTCTCCATTTAAAGTCACACCAGAGGTATTCAGCTTGGATTGGGACTTGGCTTTCTGCAGACCAGTCAAGTTCTTCCACACTGACTAAATCAATCATTTCTTTTTGAAACTTGCCTTATACACAGAGGCATTGTCATGTTAGAATAGAAAAGGGTTCTGTCCAAACTGTTGCTTTAAAATTAGAAGCACACAATTCCCTAGAATATCATTATATGCTTAAACATTAAGATTTGTACTCATATATATATATATATATATATATATATATATATATATATATATATATATACACACACACACACAGTGGGTACGGAAAGTATTTAGACCCCCTTAAATTTTTCACTCTTTGTTATATTGCAGCCATTTGCTAAAATCATTTAAGTTCATTTTTTTCCTCATTAATGTACACACAGCACCCCATATTGACAGAAAAACACAATTGTTGACACTTTTGCAGATTTATTAAAAAAGAAAAACTGAAATATCACATGGTCCTAAGTATTCAGACCCTTTGCTCAGTATTTAGTACAAGCACCCTTTTGATCTAATACAGCCATGAGTCTTTTTTGGGAAAGATGCAACAAGTTTTTCACACCTGGATTTGGGGATCCTCTGCCATTCCTCCTTGCAGATCCTCTCCAGTTCTGTCAGGTTGGATGGTAAACGTTGGTGGACAGCCATTTTTAGGTCTCTCCAGAGATGCTCAATTGGGTTTAAGTTAGGGCTCTGGCTGGGCCATTCAAGAACAGTCACGGAGTTGTTGTGAAGCCACTCCTTCGTTATTTTAGCTGTGTGCTTAGGGTCATTGTCTTGTTGAAAGGTAAACCTTCGGCCCAGTCTGAGGTCCTGAGCACTCTGGAGAAGGTTTTCGTCCAGGATATCCCTGTACTTGGCCGCATTCATCTTTCCCTCGATTGCAACCAGTCGTCCTGTCCCTGCAGCTGAAAAACACCCCCACAGCATGATGCTGCCACCACCATGCTTCACTGTTGGGACTGTATTGGACAGGTGATGAGCAGTGCCTGGTTTTCTCCACACATACCGCTTAGAATTAAGGCCAAAAAGTTCTATCTTGGTCTCATCAGACCAGAGAATCTTATTTCTCACCATCTTGGAGTTCTTCATGCGGGCTTTCATGTGTCTTGCACTGAGGAGAGGCTTCCGTCGGGCCACTCTGCCATAAAGCCCCGACTGGTGGAGGGCTGCAGTGATTGTTGACTTTCTACAACTTTCTCCCATCTCCCGACTGCATCTCTGGAGCTCAGCCACAGTGATCTTTGGGTTCTTCTTTACCTCTCTCACCAAGTCTCTTCTCCCCCGATAGCTCAGTTTTGCCAGACGGCCAGCTCTAGGAAGGGTTCTGGTCGTCCCAAACGTCTTCCATTTAAGGATTATGGAGGCCACTGTGCTCTTAGGAACCTTAAGTGCAGCAGAAATATTTTTGTAACCTTGGCCAGATCTGTGCCTTGCCACAATTCTGTCTCTGAGCTCTTCAGGCAGTTTACATTTACATTTATGCATTTAGCAGACGCTTTTATCCAAAGCGACTTACATTGCATTCAAGTTACAGGTTCTACATTTTATCAGCTCTTGCTTTCCCTGGGAATCGAACCCATGACCTTGGCGTTGCTAGCGCTATGCTCTACAATTTGAGCTACAGGAAAGCCAGTTCCTTTGACCTCATGATTCTCATTTGCTCTGACATGCACTGTGAGCTGTAAGGTCTTATATAGACAGGTGTATGGCTTTCCTAATCAAGTCCAATCAGTATAATCAAACACAGCTGGACTCAAATGAAGGTGTAGAACCATCTCAAGCATGATCAGAAGAAATGGATAGCACCTGAGTTAAATATATGAGCGTCACAGCAAAGGGTCTGAATACTTAGGACCATGTGATATTTCAGTTTTTCTTTTTTAATAAATCTGCAAAAATGTCAACAATTCTGTGTTTTTCTGTCAATATGGGGTGCTGTGTGTACATTAATGAGGAAAAAAAAATGAACTTAAATGATTTTAGCAAATGGCTGCAATATAACAAAGAGTGAAAAATTTAAGGGGGTCTGAATACTTTCCGTACCCACTGTGTATATATATATATATATATATATATATATATTTTTTTTTTTTTTTTTTTTTTTTGCATATTTGTCATAAACTACTAAAGCTTCCTCATGAAAGTTATCTCACAAAAGAGGAAAAAGAAAAAAAAAACCTTATCCAGGTCAAATACTGTAAATATATAATAATATAAATATAAAATATTAGATATTAAATATAAAATTTATAAAATATATTTTTATGTTTTATTACTCATATGTTTGCATTTAGTGAATATCTTTAAAATGTCTAAGTCATGATGCAACGAAAGTACCGACAGAACTTTTCTTCCGTACTGTGATGTACAAACGGATTATCAAAAAGAAAAAAAAAAAAAAAAAAACAAGAAAAATGTAGGACAGGTTGTTGCTAGAATGGACAAAGTCATTTTACCAGGAGATCAACACATGACAGTCTGATTAAAAATTACAAGGTCAAAAAATGTTAATAATTAAACTAATTCACCCACTAAAATGAACTTTTCTTTGGCCGTATCCCTCAAGCAACAAGCACCCAGAAGTCCTCTCTCATCCTGAAGTGCTGTGATGCGGGACGGCCCGCGCTAACCAGCCGCGTGTCTGCCTCCAAGTGTTTCATAAACTCCAACATACTGCAGCATGAGAGGCGCTGCTGGGGAGCTGACGCACGCTAGCACTTGATGGACGCTCGAGCGCTGTGGTTGGCACACGCCAGTCTTGAATTACCTGCCTGGCTACCCAGCGGCCTGCCATTTTGTGGCACTGTGTGGCAGCAGATGGTGCAGGTCACTACGCGGGTCCTGGACGCCGAGTGGCTGCTATATATAAACCTGCAGCAGCACGCTTGTGTAGTCTAATGGATTCACCTATTTATGGAGAAAACCTAATAAATGTAATTAGTATTGCACTGAATCATGCTCATGCCTAGAAAACGGATACGATGAATGTCTTTTACGAAAAAATATTGTATTAACAAAATTCTGCTCTGTATTAATGCATCATGGCATGCATTGTTGTCTTACGTCATCTGTTTTTGGCAGGACTTGTTGTTCTCTTGCTGCCATTACATCATCGCTTAGCTCTTTTTTTCTGAAACAAACTTGCAGACAAACACTTTTCAAAGACTTTTCCTGGTGTTTGGAAACTTTGAAAGAGTTTTTAATTAAATATTGCTATATATGTTTATATATATAGTAGTCATGTTTATATATATAGCAGTCAACATTTGAAGTGGATCAAAAAAGTTAATCATGAAAGGCTGAAAGGTTTTGACGACTGTATGTATGTATGTATGTATATGTATATATTGTTAAATGTGAGCCAAAATCATCACAATTAAAAGAACCAAAGACTTAAACTACTTCAGTCTGTGTGCATTGAATTTATTTAATACACAAGTTTCACAATTTGAGTTGAATTACTGAAATAAATTAACTTTTCCACGACATTCTAATTTATTGAGATGCACCTGTATTAGTGCTGTCAATCGATTAAAAAATTTAATCGCGTTAATCACAGTCACGATTAATCGCAAATTTAAAATACTAGGATTTACCTGTAAATGTGTTGAAATAAAGAAATGCATGACAAACTAGTTTAAGGAAACAGAACCTTTCACACCTCCACCCAGGGGCGCCGCTAGCAATTTTGGGCCCTATGAAAGAATATGAGGTTGGGCCCCCTACCGCACCAAACATACACAATATTGCCCAAAGTATTGGGTCACCCCCTTCTAATGAACAGGTTTGACTACTTTAGTAATTTCCATGAGTGCAAATCTTAATGTTTAAGCATATAATGATATTCTAGGGAATTGTGTGCTTTTAATTTTAAAGCAACAGTTTGGACAGAACCCTTTTCTATTCTAACACAACAATGTCTCTGTGTAAAAGGCAAGGTTAAAAAAAAAAAAAAAAAAGATTGATTCAGTCAGTGTGGAAGAACTTGACTGGTCTGCAGAAAGCCAAGTCCTAATCCAAGCTGAACATCTCTGGTGTGACTTTAAATGCAGACCTTCAACCAAAAACTCTTTACCAAACACCAATGACTTGTACATACACTATATGGACAAACGTATTGGGACACCTCCTTCTTTAGAACAGAAAAAGGCACTTCCAAAACTGTGGCAACAAAGATGGAAACATAATTCATGTATTTAAAAACTGTATTTCCATCTTTGTTGCCACAGTTTTGGAAGTGTCTAAAATGATTGTACGCATATGTACAAGTCACTTTGGCATTGTCGTGTTAGAATAGAAAAGGGTCCTGTCCAAACTATTGGTAAATTAAAAAATTAAAAGCACACAATTCCTTAGAATATCGTTATGTGCTTAAACATTAAGATTTGTACTCATGGAAATTACTAAAGTAGTCAAACCTGTTCAGTAGAAGGGGATGTCCCAATACTCTTGGCAATAAAGTGTACAAGCCAGCCTAGCTATTCAAAATCTTTGTCTGCAATTTAATAATATTGACCTATTACTTTTTTTATCATTTTTGACCATTAGGTATCAGTAACATAATTCATTCAGAACCTGTTCTATGGACATAGACTTTCTGTACCACACTATTCTGCTGATATGGAATGAGTTTGACTACTTAATCAGTTATATTAATAGAAATGCTTCCCTGGGGCAAACTAAAAAATCCTAAAATAATAAATAGGATACCCCATAACACCAGCATTTCCAGCAGTATCCAACATTTCTCAATCATGATCTTACTCAGCTAAATGTGACTATTAGCTTAACCGCTGTATTCCTTGTTTGCTAGCTACCTATGCACATACAGCATACAATGTTAAAAATGTTCTACATTATGAACCTTAACCCAAAAACCTTTAGCTTCATACACTGTAGATTATAGTGACTCTGCCTGTGGAAACCCAGCTAAAGTATTTATTTATTTATTTTTTAAACAGTGGATGAGTAATTCACTCCTTGATTTGCTTAATAAAAGCCTCCTTTGAGATCGTTTTGACAGACATGTTTATTGTGTATTATTTTCAACGTGTTTATTGCTAAATTTAGTGTGGCAAAATAGAAGCGCAGCCGTAATAACTCGCGTGCAGTGTATCTGGTTGCCATGACAACCTCCCGCGCTTCCTGCTGCTGTTCTGTGTAATCAGAGTGAATTTGTAGATTTTCTATAGCAAAACTAAAATGTGTTTAAAACTGCGACTGACCAAATCGTCCAGCTCGGTTTACCCCCCTCGAACTCGAAGACATAATTTGACAGTTTACCATCTGATCTCACTCAGTGACTCTAGGCTACGTAGGACGGGACGAAACCATGCAGTGAATGGAGGGAGATAATTTCGCCAGAGATGCAGAAATAAGCCGTAATTTTGTTTTATTTGTAACTCTTTGGTAGATACAGTTATACTTTCTATTACATTATTACTACTACTGTTACTACTATTAAAACAGATCTCTGGGGGTCCCAAAAGTGTGTGGGCCCTTAGAATCCTCCTAACTTTTCCCCCCTTAGCGGCGCCCCTGCCTCCACAAGTTATGAGACATAATCCTTATTATTCTTTTGTTTTTACTCAGGCATTTACAAGTTTTTTTACTGGCAATAAAACATTTACCAAGCCACATCGCTTCAATCCCAGTATACATTTACCCAACTATTATCAAAAGTATTTCTAAATAAATACAACAAAACATTTTCTTGCGACCTTACATGAAGTATTATGACAAAATGCATTATGAAGAACTGCACCTGTTTATTATTTTACTTAATCTATAGTGGCTGTTGTCATGTTTATTTCTGCTGTGTAAAAGCCCATTGCTCTGGCTAAAACTCAGAGATGGTCCTCACTGCAGAACACAAGATCCAGGGGGCGTGGTTGTATCTAGATCCAACTCCTCCCACCTTACATTTACCTAAACCTACCATCTCCACCCCCTAGATGCGGATCCAACCCCGCCCCCTGGATCTTTCTTCTGCAGTTTGTGATGTTACAACTGCCTCTCCGTTCTTAAGTTGACAGGTATACATTCCACGTATAATACACATTAGTAAAAGGATCTATTTTCATTTTTATTTGTCTATATACACTTTGGGCGGCCACGGTACATTATAAAAGTAGCCCAAAAAACGCAACCCACGGCTCTGTAAGTTTTCCCGCGACTGCATTTTAAAAATAGCTCAATTGTGCGGGAAAACCGTGACCCTGGCAACACTGGTTCACTGTACCCTTATCACACAATGATAGATAACCTTCCGCGCTGCGATGACGGCAGGAAGTTGAGGTCAAACCTTACCAAACGATTAATTTGCATTAAAAAAATATTAACGAGTTAAAATTTGTAGATTAATCGCATGCGTTAACGCGTTAATGTTGACAGCCCTAACATATATATATAAAGAGCAGTCATAATCTTTCTTTCTGGAAACAAAGAAGGCAAACACTTTTTCACACAGGGCCATGTGGGTTTGGATTTTGTTTTCCCATCATAAAAAAAAAAAAAAAAAAACCTTCATTTGAAAACTGCATGTTGTGTTTACTTGTGTTATATTTGATTAATATTTAAATATGTTTGATGATCTGAAACATTAAAGTGTGACAAACATGCAAAAAATAAAAAATCAGGAAGGGGGCCAACAATTTTTCACAACACTGTATATAAATGTATATAAGTAATATTATATATATATATATATATATATATATATATATATATATAACATCAAATATTATATAATATAAAAGTAGTAATATATACATATAAAATTTAAAATAAGAAATATTTTTTAGAAAATAATAATTACATATTTATTATACAATCATTATTAGTAGTAGCAGTAATAGTAAATATAAAGTAAAAGGAGCAGCCATATTCTTAAATTGTTCTTCTTTGAAAATAAATAAATAAATAAATAAATAAATAAATAAATAAATAAATAAATAAATAAATAATAATAATAATAATAATAATAATAATAAACAAAAAGAACACTTCATATGGACTGAGAGTGAGTACACTGACACCAGAACTCTCCCTTTAACAGTGTCTGGAAGGCATGTGAGCATGTCACAATGAAGATGATGGCCGTATGGTGGCCGGAGCTCCAGATGGAGCGTGCGCTACAAAGGAGAAGCCTGTTCTCATCAAAGGCTAATGTGAAGTTTTAATCAAACACCATCCGAACGCCAGACCAAACACTGAAAAGATGGAACGGACGGGTCAAATGCAGTTCAAACAACCACTCAAAGGCTTCCTAAAATTGCCGCCAACTTCAAACGCACCAGCAAATCACTTTCTCCATGGCAGGATTCAGAGCCGATTTTAAGCAAATCACATTGGGAAACCCTGCAGCTCTGCTAACCATGACGAAGGTACAAAAATCACCAGAATTTGCTATGACACACAAAACAAGCTAGTGCTAGACATGCAAGGTTAGTGAAAAAAATATCATGCTCAGTCACGTTTATCCCAAATGGCTTTAACAAAGAAGTAAATAAGCTGATATACTGTGCATTTAATTTCAGTACTGACAAAAGCCAAATTCATAGGAAGTTTGACTTGTTTGTTCAAAGCATTGGAAAACCACATATTTAAAAGAAGCAGTCCTTATAGTTTATAATAACATAATTTTAATTCAAATTACAGGGGTCATATGATAAAAATCCCAGGCTGGTTTTCTGGTCTATATGCTGGTCTCACATGGTCTCCTGGCCTGGTCAAGCATGTTTGTAAGCTGGATTTAGAGGGGTTTTTTCCCTACAAAGATTAAACCAGCTAAAATCAGCAGACCTGCTTAGGCTGGATTTTTTCTTTTCTTTCTTTCTTTTTTTTTAGTTTTTTCTTAACAGGAAAATCAGCTTTTCATGGACCTTTTGAAATGTCAAATTTTACTATTTTATATATATATATATATATATATATATATATATATATATATATATATATATTTATATTTGATTATGAAGTTAATATCATTTTTGATTTTTTTTTTAAATTTGCTATACATAAGCAATATTTCAAAAACATATTAATACACTGTTTAATTTGTGAATTTACTATTAAAATTACTATATTAGAATTTGTGTATTTACAATAAAAATATGTAACTTATAAGAAGTCATTATTGTTCATCACTATATATTTTTCTATATTATTTGCTGTACATATGCAATATTAATATACTTTTCAATGTGTGTATTTACTACAAAATACACTTTAAAATAGTCTTATTTTAAATTATGTAACTGTTTAGAAGTCATTTTTGTTTAATTTTATTCTTTTTATACTTTTTAGTTTAATCTATTTCATTTATAATTTTTATTTTATAATTTGATGAACAAGCAATATTTCAATGACATTAATACACAGTTGAATTTGTGAATTTACTATTAAAATATCAAATCTGTATATTTGCAATAAAAATATGTAACTGATTAGAAGTAATTACTGTGTCATTATTATATTTTTAAATAATTTTCTATATTTTTTATCCGATTTAAGAGCATTTTTGTTGTATATAAGCACTATTAATATACTCATCAATGTGTGTATTTACTACAAAATACACTTTAAAATAGTCATATTTTAAATTATGTAACTGTTTAGAAGTCACTATTGTTTAATTTTATTCTTTCTTATACTTTTTAGTTTAACATATTTGATTTATATTTTTTCTTTTATAATTTGCTAAACATAAGCAACATTTCCAAGACATATTAATACAGTTTTGAATTTGTGAATTTACTATTAAAATATATAATTTGTGTATTTACAATAAAAATATGCAACTGATTAGAAGTCATTATTGTTTCATTACTATATTTTATATAATTGTATATTTTTTATAATTTATGAGTATTTTTTTATAATTTGCATAAGCAATATTAATATACTCTTCAATGTGTGTATTTAGTATTTTTTTTAAATACTCATTTTAAATTATGTAACTCTTTAGAAGTCACTATTCATTCTTTTTTTCATTTTATTATTTTATACTTTAGTTTAGTTTTTAGTTTTAGTTTAATCTATTTGATTTATCATTTTTCTTTTATAATTTGCTGTACATAAGCAATATCTCAATGACATATTAATATTAGTGATTTTAATCCCCACTTCTACAAAGCCTCCATCTTCCGCTTCTCATAACTCATAATTGGGAATCAAGTATGAATGTGCGTAAAATAAAATGCTAATATGACTGTCAACTGCCCTTTAAACATAAATGGCACTATGGTAAAAATACACCGCAAGTCACAGATGCAATGCAGAACATCTGTACTCTTACCAGCGATGACAGTTTGAGAACATCTAAAACGACATTAATTACAATCCTGACAGCCGAATCAGCAAGTGTGATCAATGTGACATTCAAAGTTTAGCCCTCTGCACAAATCACACACCTCTAGCATCTCACATTAGAGGCCAAGCATGAAGTGTGTCGACGATCATGACAGGTTATCGCCCGCTGATCTTATGATGTTGTCTACAGCTCTGGAACGACATTGAGAAGACTTTATTTTCTTTCTTCAGACACAAAGAATTTATCAGTCACAACTTATCTAGCGAAACCATCTGTAATTTTCTTTAAAAAAAAGTTTATACACTTTTTAACCACAAATGCTGGTCTTGTCTAGCTCTGCGAGGCACATGCGTACTTTACCCTCACAATGCAGAGCACAGCGTCTTCTCCACAGGAATCCGCTACGGTGTTTGAGGGAGGTTCAAGTTTTCCCGGGTCTGCACATGCAACAAGTGGGCGGGCATAAATATGCTAATGTTTCATGTTGACGTCACATTGAAACAGCTAAAGATTCATTTAAAAAACAACTCGTTTTCATGACTCGGAGTCGACTCTTTCTTTTGAAAGACAATGACCGTTTCTCAATACAAGTTCGGACTTGCGTTCTCGGTAGTTCGGACTTGCAAGTTCGACTCGGGTGTGCGCACTATACTGAGGACGGGAGAACACAAGTCCAGGAATTCTGCAAATGGAACACAGCGTACTTGATAACGTCAGTCAGCTCGCCTAAGTTATCTACACTGTATTACAATACGACAAAATAGGATATCAAACACCACTGCCTCTTTTTGTTTTCATGTAAACATATTAATAGCCGCAAAAATGTAGTTCAGGGAACATACATACATTACAGTGAAACTAAATATTATATCAAACAGCGTTGCCTCTTTTTTGTTTCATTTAAAATATTAATATCCACAAAAATGTGGTTCATGCAACGCGTACACGCATTACAATAAAACGAAATATCAAACACCACTGCCTTTTCGTTTTCTTCAAAATATAAAACACAACCCTCTTTTCGTTTTCATTTTAAAAATATAAAACATATAAAACATTAATATGTGGTTTAGGTAATATGTGCACATATACTCTGATTCATTGTATATATAATAAAATGCAATATGACAAGCACAACTAAATGTCAGTTTTAATGAACAATAACAGCCATTATAAAAGTATAAGTATAAAGTATTTTATAGACTTATGTAATAGGAAATAAAGACAAAAGCAAACAATTCAGTCACGTTAACAAAGTAAGCGCTGTATCACGATTAATAAATAAATAATTTATGAAACATAACTTTGTGCTCAGCCAAAACGATATGACCTGGAAGAAATAATAGATTCATGAGACCAAAGATATACCCAAAACAAATTTTACCTCATGTTTAACCACTACAGAGACATCAGAGCTAGCGGCAATTGTCAGAAGGACTAGCCGTGGTGAGGCTGCTCTCAGCGGATACATGAGCACTGAGCGCCCGCTGATCGCGTGGAGCTCGCATCTCCGAAATCGGCGAAGAAATTTTCAAATAAGCGCTATCTTTATAAATAAACCATAGATTTGAGTTTTAAACAATTACATTCTTGACTGAAATACTCTTAGAACGGTATTTCAAGACACAATAACAGTAATATTTTGAAAATTTTGTGGTTTCCCCCTCCGCCATTAACGCTCGCTGATTGGTGCGAAATGCATTCTGGGATACCTGGCTGCCTCAAGTTCGCACAAGTCACCTCTGGATGCATGGAGGGGAATTCCAAGATGGCGGAGTGAGCGGTCGCATTTTATGCAGGCTCTGAGAAAAATAGCGTGAAAACGTCCTAAAACTGATATCTCTGACATAAAAACCAACCAATAGTTAAGTCACTTTCAAGTTTGATTCAACTTGTGGACTTGTTGCGCTACCTACACAAGTTTTCTCCTTTTTCTTAAATGTAAATAATGGCAAACATCAACCAAGCAGATACCGGGCTAGTTGACCATGATTACAACTTTAATGCTCTCGCAGAGGCATAAGATGAAGAAGAAATTGAAGATATGATGGTAGAAACTGCCTAAACAAGATATGACCATACACCTCTGCCCAGCCCAAACCCCAAGAAAGTAAGAACAAAGGCGAAAGACAAAGCTAAACAAACAGACGAAATAACAAATGAAGTGATTTTCGATGGAATTCAGACTCTAATTAAGAGATTTGACGAGCAAGATCAACGACTGAAAAAAAATTGAAAAGACAATGGAGGAAAATGCACATGCAGTTAAAGAGAATAAAGAAGACATTGGTGAACTGAAAAAAGAAGTAGCAGATTTGAGGAAAGAGAACATCTCACTGAGGCAGCAGTGTTTGGAGCACACCAGATACAAGAGAAGATGGGATCTCAGACTGATCGGTCTTCCAGAGAAGGAAACAGAAGACACAAGAGAAACGGTGATCGGAATTCTTACCCGGGTGATTCTGTGGACAGTGGAGAAGCTCCAGCAGTCGGTGGATACCGTGCATCGGTTAGGAAGAAGAAGCTACCAAGAAGTTACCCAGGCCAGTGATCATCCAGTCTGCAATGTGGACTGTGCGTGGTGAAGTGTGGAAAAAATCAAGAGAGGCAAGAGTGTGTAAAGAGATGAACATCCAATTCAAAGAAGACTTTTCAAAGGAAGATCGCGAAGCTCATGCTAAGTTGTGGCCAAAAGTGCAAGAAGCCAGAAAAAATGGGAAGAGAGCCTTCCTAAAAGAAGGCTATGCACTTATTGATGGACTCAGAGTTGACCCGTAACTGATGATCACAAGGTAACACCTGGACTCCTGATTAAGTATTCAAGGTTTCCGCATATCAGATGGAATTAATCTGATAAAACTGTTTAAGAAAAGGTGTTTAACTAAAGGTGGTATTGTATGTTTTAATTGGTATGGTTGGTTAAAGAGTTAAGGACAACATGTTCACTCCTGTGTAAAAATTTGAGTGTGTGCTGAGAGTTGAGAGTTAGTTTAATTTAATTTATGTCTATTTCTTTTCTATCTTTGAATGCCAGAGGTTTAAAAAACTGTGTTAAGCGTAAAGCTATTTTTTTTATTTTGCAAGGAACCAAAAGCGAACTGTGTTTTCTAACAAGAGACTCATTCTGCTTTAAATGATGAAAGATTTTGGAAAGTTCAGTGGGGTGATTTAGCCTTTTTTGCGCATGGATCTTCATTCAGCTGGAGTGATGGTATTATTTAACAGATTTGAAGGCTCTGTAATTTTTCATAAAGGGGACAGAGAAGGCCACTGGATAATGTTAGCAGTAGAAATTCATGACAAATGTTATATATTACTCTGTATTTATGGGTATAATAACAAAGTGGCTAATAGAGAAATGCTTGAGAAACTTGGTAATCTGGTTAATGAATGGGAAAAAAGTATAATGCAGAAAATGTGATAATAGGGGGTGACTTCAATATAGTCCCTGATTCATGGCTAGACAGGAGACCTCAAAGAGGTTCACATTCTGTGTATAATGATACTATATTGAATTTCTGTAAAACTGTAAAGGTGGTTGATTACTGGAGGGTATCTAACCCAAACGGCATTCAGTATACATGGTTTAACCTCTCAGGAAATGGACAATTTTCGAGATTAGATTATTGGCTTATTTCTTGTGAATTATGTAAAATTGTCTCGGAATGTAAAATTACAGCTGCCCCACTTACAGATCACTGTATGGTTACTCTGTCCCTATCACTCTTTAAGAAACCTCTAATTTCTCCTAATACATGGAAGTTTAATAATGACTTGTTAAAGAATGATAGATTTTATCAACAGGTGTTGACTCTCATTGAGGAGACTGAAAAGCTAGATACAGTGGGTACGGAAAGTATTCAGACCCCCTTACATTTTTCACTCTTTGTTATATTGCAGCCATTTGCTAAAATCATTTAAGTTCATTTTTTTTCTCATTAATGTACACACAGCACCCCATATTGACAGAAAAACACAGAATTGTTGACATTTTTGCAGATTTATTAAAAAAGAAAAACTGAAATATCACATGGTCCTAAGTATTCAGACCCTTTGCTGTGACACTCATATATTTAACTCAGGTGCTGTCCATTTCTTCTGATCATCCTTGAGATGGTTCTACACCTTCATTTGAGTCCAGCTGTGTTTGATTATACTGATTGGACTTGATTAGGAAAGCCACACACCTGTCTATATAAGACCTTACAGCTCACAGTGCATGTCAGAGCAAATGAGAATCATGAGGTCAAAGGAACTGCCTGAAGAGCTCAGAGACAGAATTGTGGCAAGGCACAGATCTGGCCAAGGTTACAAAAAAATTTCTGCTGCACTTAAGGTTCCTAAGAGCACAGTGGCCTCCATAATCCTTAAATGGAAGACGTTTGGGACGACCAGAACCCTTCCTAGAGCTGGCCGTCTGGCAAAACTGAGCTATCGGGGGAGAAGAGCCTTGGTGAGAGAGGTAAAGAAGAACCCAAAGATCACTGTGGCTGAGCTCCAGAGATGCAGTCGGGAGATGGGAGAAAGTTGTAGAAAGTCAACCATCACTGCAGCCCTCCACCAGTCGGAGCTTTATGGCAGAGTGGCCCGACGGAAGCCTCTCCTCAGTGCAAGACACATGAAAGCCCGCATGAAGGACTCCAAGATGGTGAGAAATAAGATTCTCTGGTCTGATGAGACCAAGATAGAACTTTTTGGCCTTAATTCTATGCGGTATGTGTGGAGAAAACCAGGCACTGCTCATCACCTGTCCAATACAGTCCCAACAGTGAAGCATGGTGGTGGCAGCATCATGCTGTGGGGGTGTTTTTCAGCTGCAGGGACAGGACGACTGGTTGCAATCGAGGGAAAGATGAATGCGGCCAAGTACAGGGATATCCTGGACGAAAACCTTCTCCAGAGTGCTCAGGACCTCAGACTGGGCCGAAGGTTTACCTTCCAACAAGACAATGACCCTAAGCACACAGCTAAAATAACGAAGGAGTGGCTTCACAACAACTCCGTGACTGTTCTTGAATGGCCCAGCCAGAGCCCTGACTTAAACCCAATTGAGCATCTCTGGAGAGACCTAAAAATGTCTGTCCACCAACGTTTACCATCCAACCTGACAGAACTGGAGAGGATCTGCAAGGAGGAATGGCAGAGGATCCCCAAATCCAGGTGTGAAAAACTTGTTGCATCTTTCCCAAAAAGACTCATGGCTGTATTAGATCAAAAGGGGGCTTGTACTAAATACTGAGCAAAGGGTCTGAATACTTAGGACCATGTGATATTTCAGTTTTTCTTTTTTAATAAATCTGCAAAAATGTCAACAATTCTGTGTTTTTCTGACAATATGGGGTGCTGTGTGTACATTAATGAGGAAAAAAATGAACTTAAATGATTTTAGCAAATGGCTGCAATATAACAAAGAGTGAAAAATTCAAGGAGGTCTGAATACTTTCCGTACCCACTGTATGTCTAATTTAAATAAATGGGAATGGTTTAAATTTAAGGTCAAACAAATAGCAATTGATTTAGGAAAAAAATTATCAGTGAGGAGAAAACAGAAACAAAGAGAACTGATTGGGGAAATAAATTTATTGGCAGCTAATTAAAAGATTCACCTGAAAATATAGCAAAATTACAGTCATTGCAATCTCAACTAGATGAGTTGTATTAAGAAAAAGCAAATGGAGCTTATATTCGTTCAAGAGTGCAGTGGATTGAAAAAGGAGAAAAAAGTTCATATTTTTTCGGCCTTGAAAAACAAAGACAAACAAAGAAGAAAATTTGTAAGCTTAAGATTAATGATATTATAACGGAGGATCCAAAAGTAATTCAGGATGAAATTTTGCTTTTCTATAGTAACCTTTATAAATCTAATTTTAAGAAAACTGACTGTGATTCTTTATTTGTGAATATAAGAGATAAAATACATAAACTGAATGAGGAAGACAAACATTTAATTGAGGATGAGTTGACTTTAGAGGAAATTGAGGTAGCTCTGAAACAAATGAATAATGGTAAATCACCAGGTATAGATGGTTTAACTACAGAATTTTTAAAACATTTTTGGAAAGATATTCGGAAATTATTATATAATGCATTTTTAGAATGCATTCAAAAAGGAAGCTTATCACCTACTATGAAAACAGGATTAATAACCTTGCTACCCAAAGCCAAAAAACAATTGATATCATTAGATAATTGGAGACCAATAACTTTGTTATGTACAGATTATAAATTACTTGCCCTAGTGTATGCCAATCGTCTTAAACTTGTACTTGGGAAACTTGTAGAGGAGTATCAATCAGCATTCATTAAGGGAAGATATATTCAAAATCATATTAGACTAATCCTAGATATGATCAACTATGAATCACTGATACAATCAGAAAGCCTTATTTTATTTATAGATTTTGTTAAAGCATTCGATACGGTTGAGCATGAATTCATATTTACAACACTTAGAATGTTTGGGTTCAGGAAAGGGTTTTGCAAGGTTATTAAAATGTTCAATAACAACATTTATAGTTATGTATCTCTTAATCCAGGTATGACTCCTAGAATTGAGATTTTGCGTGGAATTAGACAAGGTTGTCCAGTTTCTCCAAAACTGTTTATATTATGCAATCAAATGTTATCTTATTTAGTTATCAATCATCCTCAATTCAAAGGAATAACCATTTACGATTATGAGTATCGAATTAGTAAATTTGCTGATGACACAGTATTATTTTTAAAAGATAAATCTATAGTTAAGAAAGCCCTGAACATTATTTCAATTTTTTCTAGAGCATCAGGCCTATGCTTAAATTTAAAAAAAATGTGAACTATTTCCTCTATATTCATGTAATGAAGAAATTATAGAATCCATTCCTGTTAAATCTGAAGTGAAATACTTAGGTTTAATAATGTCTAAAGAATTACATACGAGAGAACTAGTAAACATAGAAGAGAGAATTGACAGTATGAAAAAATCTCTTAATCATTGGCTTATGAGAGATCTGTCTATTATGGGCAGAATCCTCTTGACCAAAGCAGAAGGCCTATCTAAACTAATTTACCCATGTTACTCTCTTTATGTTTCTCCTCAACTGATAAAAAAGGTTAATTCTATTATGTTTAGTTTTATATGTACTGTATTTTTACTGTATTTTTACTGTTTTACTGTATTTGCTGTATTATATTGGTATTTGTTGTACAGCACTTTGTTGTCTGTATTTTATGCCTTTTTACATACTGTATTTGCTGTATTACATTTGTATTTGTTGTACAGCACTTTGGCGCAACTCTGTTGCTTTTAAACGTGCTATAGAAATAAATTTTGACTTGACTTGACTTATATGGAAAAACAAAACTCATTATGTTAAAAAATCTCAGATCATTAAAGAATATAAAAATGGAGGTCTGAAAGCCTCTGAATTTGAATCAATGGTTGGAGTACTTAAACTGAATTGGATTAAAATGTATTTAACACAGCCTAACTCAATGTGGTTTCATATACCAAAGAGTGTATTCGAGAAAGTTGGAGGATTCGATTTTTTGCTGAAATGTTATTTTGAGGTTTCCAAATTACCACTTAAGCTTTCAAAATTCCACAAACAGATTTTGTATTATTGGAAAATGATATTCACCCAAAATTTTTCACCGCATTGTTCTACGTTGTGGAATAATAGAACCATCACGATAAATAAAAAGACAGTATTCAAAAAAGAGTGGTATGAAATATATGGTTTTATATGTTGTAGATCTTTTAGAAGAAATGGTCAAATTATTCAGCATAATGCATTCATGGAGAAATTTGATATAAAATGTTCCTTTAGAGAATTTAATACTTTGTGTAAAGCCATCCCTCTTGCTTTAAAACAGTTAATACAAAATACTCTTACATATTCAAAGGTATCTGTTAAACTGCCTGAGTTAAAGATTGGAGAAGTATATATTGGAGACAAAAAATGTAAGAACAAAGTAATAGGGAATGTTTTAAAATGTAAGATATTTTCAGATTTCAATACACCTTCAAAATTAAAACAATTTGAAAATGAAATATTTAAAAACAAACTCTGTAATTATCTTAAATGGCCAATTCTACCTAAAATGAAGGATATTCAGTTAGGGATTATTAATAATGTGTATCCAGCTGCTGAAATTTTACGGAAAAGATTCCGTTTTGAGGTAGATCCTTGTGTTTTTTGTTTAGAAGAGCCTGAAACCATTGAACATTTATTTTTTTCTTGTCCAATAACATTGAAGTTCTGACAGGATCTTTTCAGTTGGTTAAATATTGATATCAACACTGAGATTCCATCACTAAATGTGTTTCAGGTTTTGGTTTATGCAGATGGTCTGTCGAAAAAGATGTCATTAATGTTAAACATTATTATTACAATGGGCAAATATCATGTACACAAAAGTAAATGGAATAACAGTAAACCCTCATTAAATTGCTTTAAAAATGAATGTAAAAAATACTTTGAATCTTTAAAACACTTATCCAAAGATAATCAGGGGCGGAGCAAGAACACATCCGGGGATTTGAACTGTACTTGGCTAGATGTGAACTTTGAATTGGAACAGTACTTGGGCGACGACTGATGACGTTTCACAAGTCCACAAGAACGCAAGTACAGACAAGAACCCATATTGAGAAACGGCCAATAACTTTATACACGGTGCACTTTTAGATTTAAAACTTTGCAGGATGTATTCATTCACTTAGAGCTATGTTACACACTGCATGAAAGGTAATTTTCAAAAATCCATAATAGGGGCATTTTAATGAAGTTCCAGACCACATCAGTAAGAACTTGGTCCTTTGTTCACTTCATTTTACGTTTACAAACAAGGCACAATTCGATGCAGGATTTCCAGAAAGACTGTAACTAAAAGACAATGCTATGCCGACTATACTGGATCCAACAGTAATGTCGCAACACAAGTGTGAGTAACTGTTTTTATTAGTGATCACTATTGCTTTGTCTGTTTAACAAATCATTTGGTATGAGAATTTATGCGGTTGTAATGTAAATCGCAGCAGCGTCAATCTGTGAAGGCTGTAGGCTGTCAACCACACACAACTATTAGCCAATCATAGCAGTGGGCATTTACTTCCGAGGCTACAATTCGCAAAGCCTATTCAAACAGAGCGTTCTGATGAGGGGGGTTAAAAACAAGAAAGAAAATAGCTTATTACTTCAAAATTATGATTTTTTTTAATGTAAAAATCTTAACATTATAAGTGGACCTCAGAGAACAGTACAAAATAAAAAAAAGCAGTTCATGACCCCTTTAATATTTGACGAACTGAAAACAAAACTTCTTCAAACTATGTTTCATCTGTTAAAAAAGAAAATTCATCATAAGTGTAAATTTAAAGGCCATGGTTTATTTTTATTCTGTGTGGAAAATGTAACCTTTTAACAGTCTTAAAAAAAAAAAAAAAAAGCAATTAAAGAGACATAAAACTATATAATCTATCTTTTAAAACCAGCTTATTAAAAAAAACTCATACCTGTCTAAGAAAATAAGCTGAATTCTGTGGCTTTATTAACTTTTCTCTTTGATGCATATTAATGAGTATTTTCACTGTATGTTTCAGTTATAAAAGAGACACTTTTTGTTGTTGAAATGTGAATAAACATCACAGCAAATTAGTCTCTCTTTCCAGCTAAGCCGTCAGTGGAAAAATCATAAAGTGGCTTATCTTTCTGAGTTCAGAGATTTTCTCTTATGTAATTTTTTTATCTTATTGTTTCGCACATTTGCATAGAGTCATTCTTCGGCAAGTCCGTCGAAGCACTTAAGGTTGCTTTTATGAGTAATATACATTGTTAGCTATTTTGTAAATTAATGGTCCACTAGGCTGATTGGATCAAATCAAGGGTGGACAAACTCCTCGCCCTCATTTTCGATCTGCTTCATCCTCTCTCTTCTTTCCTTCTATTAGAGATGGTGAAAGATTGCCTTATCTCCCTCAAAGGCATGGAAAGCCGCCTTGCGTGAAAGTGCCAGGATTCAAAATTCAAAGTAGTGATTAATGTGGTCGTCCTCCTCACAGACTGTGAAAATTAGCTCCCGGCTCTATTGAACGTGACACTGCACTCAGGAAGAATCTTCACAAACTGTAAACACAGCGTAGTCATGTGTGCTCATCTGCAAGCTCTGTTCCTCTCATGGATTTAGCTGAACACCTGGGAATTTAATATTCAGTGCAACTGAAGACTTTCAGGCAAAAGGTTCAAAATTAACATCCACTGAAAGCCAAATAAGCGTAAAAGTATATTTCTTTGTATTGCTTTGTACTCAATCAGTTCGTTTGGAGAATTTATATAAATGAACAAGTTAAAAAATAATCACAGTCCTTTAATTATTATTTTTTTAATCAAGCTTTAATTTTTTTGCAATCCCCAGTTGTCCACTTCCTCATATTCGTCATCATAAAGGTGATGCACTTTGAAAGAGAAGATGATTAGGGGTTAATTATCACTTTATCAGAGGCAGAGACATGACGTCTTGCTATGAAGTATGACCACTAAATGGCTTCCTAATTATGATTAATCACTTTGAGAAGACACTCAGCTTTCATATTCATTCATCCAGGTTAAGAAAGACAGTTTCAATTAGCTTTTTTAGGATAGAATCACACTTTTACTTTAACTAGTTATACTGATCAAATTAACTTGGAAACTTTGGGTTCTTTTTGGGAATAATGAAGAAATAGTGCTGCATGCTAAAGCCTATTACTAGTGAACAAACCATTAACTCTAAGGCCAGATATATACTCTCCTCAAATAAGCAAACTTGTGCTGTATGTCATTTTATGACTGTACTAAAGTATAAAAAAAAACATAATATGTTTGCAGATATTTAGGAAACATCAACTTACAACGTAAGACTCATCACCTTCCATTGTCAACTGCGCTCATCCCTGTTGCAAGTCCTCAATCTGGCAACCCATGTGAGCATTTAAAAAAACGTCTGAACAAGAAAAAGGTCAGAATTGCGAGTTTATATCTCGCTATTTTGACTTTATAATTCAGAATTATGAGTTTACATCTCACAATTGCAAGATATAAACTCGCAGTTGCAAGAAAAATAGTCAGAATTGTGAGATTTACTTTTCAGAGATATCAGAAGCGTCAACATGTTAGCACAGTTCATGCTCCAGCCATTCATGGGTGTATGTGAGGTTATCCGACTTGTTTCCTATCGATTACGGCTCTCCAAAGCCCATGAGAGGATCTTAAGCATGTGAACTCTTCAATAATGAGTCAAGCTAATGAAGCAGACGGGGAGGCATGATGTTTGTGTTGTCTGAGCTAATTAGTCACTTGTTGCCCATGTTGTCAGCAGCTGTAGCTTTCAAAAGTACATTTTTACAATTTCTGCAGGAAATGGCACAAAAAGTTGGCAAGCAGAATGCTCAAGTGTTGTGAGCGGCTGTCTGAGTATTGCTATGTGGTTGCTAAAGTGTTCTAAATGTTTTCATTGCATTGCTATGTGGTTGCTAAGGTGCTATGGGTGTTTATTAGGGTGTTGCTATGCTGTTGTTAAGGTATTCCAAATGGTTTCCATGGCATTGCTATGAAAACCTTCTGAGTGTTTATTAGGGTGTTGCTATGCAGTTGCTAAGTGTTCCAAATGGTTTCCATGGCATTGCTATGAAAACATTGTTCTGAGTGTTTATTAGGGTGTTCCAAATGGTTTCCATGGTGTTGCTATGAAAACATTGTTCTGAGTGTTTAATACGGTGATGCTATGCAGTTGCTAAGGTGTTCTAAATGGTTTCCATGGGCGTTGCTATGAAAATGTTGTTCTGAGTGTTTATTAGGGTGTTCCAAATGGTTTCCATGGCGTTGTTATGAAAACATTGTTCTGAGTGTTCATTAGGGTGTTGCTATGCAGTTGCAAATGTCTTCTAAATGGTTTCTTTGGCACTGCTATGAAAACATTGTTCTGAGTGTTTATTATGGTGTTGCAATGCAGTTGCTAAGGTGTTCTAAATGGTTTCTATGGCGTTGCTATGAAAACATTGTTTCGAGTGTTTATTAGGGTGTTCCAAATGATTTTTGTGGCATTGCTATGAAAACATTGTTCTGATTGTTTATTATGGTGTTGCTATGCAGTTACTAAGGAATTCTAAATGGTTTCCATAGCGTTGTTATGTAAATATTGTTCTGGGTGTTTGTTAGGGTGTTCCAAATGGTTTCCATGGCGTTGCTGTGAAAACATTGTTCTGAGTGTTTATTAGGGTGTTCCAAATGGTTTCCGTGGCACTGCTATTAAAACATTGTTCTGAGTGTTTATTACTGTGTTGCTAAGCAGTTGCTAAGGAATTCTAAATGATTTCCATGGCGTTGCTATGAAAACATTGTTCTGAGTGTTTATTAGGGTGTTCCAAATGGTTTCCGTGGCACTGCTATGAAAACATTCTTCTGAGTGTTTATTACTGTGTTGCTAAGCAGTCGCTAAGGAATTGTAAATGGTTTCCATGGCGTTGCTATAAAAACATTGTTTCGAGTGTTTATTAGGGTGTTCCTAATGGTTTCCATGGCATTGCGGTGAAAACATTGTTCTGATTGTTTATTAGGGTGTTCCAAATGGTTTTCGTGGCATTGCTATGAAAACATTTTTCTGTGTGTTTATTAATGTGTTGCTATGCCGTTGCTAAGGTGTTCTAAATGGTTTCCATGGCGTTGCTATGAAAACATTTTTTGAGTGTTTATTAGGGTGTTCCTAATGGTTTCCATGGCATTGCTGTGAAAACATTGTTCTGAGTGTTTATTAGGGTGTTCCAAATGGTTTCCGTGGCATTGCTATGAAAACATTTTTCTGTGTGTTTATTAATGTGTTGCTATGCAGTTGCTAAGGTGTTCTAAATGGTTTCCATGGCGTTGCTATGAAAACATTGTTCTGATTGTTTATTATGGTGTCGCTATGCAGTTGCTGAGGTGTTCCAAATGGTTTCTGTGGCGTTGCTTTGAAAACAGTGTTCAGAGTGTTTGTTAGGGTGTTGCTATGCAGTTGCTAATGTATTCTAAATGGTTTTCGTAGCATTGATATGCAGTTGTTACGGTGATCTGACTTTTTATTAGGGTGTTGCTATGCAGTTGCTAATGTGTTCCAAATGGTTTCCATGGCGTTGTTATGAAAACATTGTTCTGAATGTTTATTAGGGTGTTGCTATGAAGTTGCTAAGTTGTTGTAAATGTTGTTTCTGGGTTTTCTGGGTGCTGTTCTGCGGTCACTAAGGCATTTTCATGTTATTAATAAGCTTATTTGAGTGTTTTAGGGCAATTACTATGCAGTTTCTAAGGTCTTCTGAGTGTTTTTAGGGTGTGGATATGCAGGTGTTAGAGTGTTCTTGTGGGTTCCAAGTCAAAGAGTCTCTATGACATTTTTGCTTCTATAACTCCCTCCTCTAATGAAAGTATGAGGGTTTTTTTTTTTTTTCTATTTGATCATCCGTCAAGTAAAAAAAATCATCAGGTGTCATTCATATCCATAACCACCAGGGGCACTGTTAGGATTTCATCTTGGTGTTCAGAACCCAGATCAAGCACCAGCCTAAAAATTCACAAAATATTTCTTAATATAATGCAGTATTCAGGAAGTTAAACACTAAAACATGCAGACTATATGATATGAACTTAGCATGGCTCCAAAAATCTGTTTACGACAGCATCATTAATTTGTGGAACTTGTTATCTCAGTCACATATGGCTGGAGCCAAGACACACTCAAACGCGCGCTCAAACAAGCCTATATGCACATATATTATGCAAAATAAAGGAAGAACAAAGTAAACAGACACTATAGGTGACAGGAAGGACTTCATTAGGAAGGGATTTCTGCTGAGCTGACGGAGACACCCTGCTCTCTCTCATTCTCTTTCTCGCTGTCTTAAACACACACACACACACACACACCCACTTATGCTTCCCATCTTGTGAGAGAAACAGTGGGAATGGGAAATGGGGGTGGACAAGGAGACAGACAGAACAAGGCCCGTCACCACACAGCAGAGGCTTTTTGTCACTTTCAGAGGAGGCCTGTAAGCGAGCTAGTGGCAGTCGCAGCGGTTGTGGGAGGCAGGGTAAGGGAAAGTTCATCTGGAGGCGCTTGGCTCCAAACGCAGCTCCAGAGACGCGCGTTGACTCCAGGCTTTTGGCAGTACGACAGCAGTTACCGCGTAGTGGGCTAATGCCGCACGGTGCTTTTCACAGACCTAATCTTCAAAACAACAGCGGTTAGGACAAAAACAACAGCAATATGAGTCATGTTTATACGTAGCCGTGCTGGTTTTGTTGCTTTGTTGCGCATTAGGGGTTATTTTTCATGCCTGTTTGATGGTGGGAAGGGAGGAAACCTGGAGCACTAACCGCATGTCACGGCCAATTAGAGCGCGGCACTTTTGGGTGGTGAAACACTTGGCGGTCAATTTGAGTTCACTGCAAACTAGCTAGAATTTGCTTTTGCTTTTTACAATATAGTGAGGTGGTCGTCCATCCACAGCTAGAGTCCGAAATTAACTTACTCTTCCGATGGGGGTAAATTGAGAAAAATTACCATTCAAAAATATTTCTGACCAGAAATATTTCATCAAGTGCACTTAGAAAATATATTTATTAAATAATATAACTGTCCACAATATAGTTTTACAAGGAAATGTTATTCTAGAGATACAGTGCACCACCAAAACGCCAACATATTTTTACCATATTCCACTTATTTCTGTGGATTCCTTCATCAGTGAACCCTGAATCAATCTATGAATCATTTATAAAGTTTTTTTTAATATTTTTTAATATTATTATTATTTACTCACTCGTATGTTATTATAAAAAGCATCATATTTTTTGTGCAAAAAAAGTAATATATAAGTATATGTAGTTTAGTTTAGTTTACTTTATTTTAGTTTAGTTTTAAGTTTGACAAGACAGGATATTGCAGCAAAAAACCCTCAAAAAGTTTGTGGTGGGTAAGATTTTTTAATGTTTTTGAAAGAAGTTTCTTTTGCTCACCAAGGCTGCATTTATTTGACAGTATAATCAGTAATACTGTGAAATATTATTAGAAATTAAAAGAACTCTAATCTATTTTATTTTAAAATATCATTTATTCCTGTGATGCAAAGCTGAATTTTCAGCATCATTACTCCAGTCTTCAGTGTCACATGATCCTTCAGAAATCATTGATATTCTGATTTACTGCTCAATAAATATTTCTTCTTATTATCAATGTTGAACACAGTTGTGTTGCTTAGTATCATTATGGAAACCATGATACATTTTTTTTTTCACGGTTTCCATATATGAGAAAAAAAAATAGTTCAAAAGAACAACATTTATTTGAAACAGAAATCTTTTGTAACATCATTTTGTATTTTTTTTTTCAACTATTTTGTAACAAATACTGTATCTCTACTGTCACTTTTGATTATTTAAAGGGATAGTTCACCTAAAAATGAAAATTCTGTCATTAATTACTCACTCCCATACAGTGATGGGAATAACGGTGTTATAAATAAACGGCGTTACTAACGGCGTTATTTTTTTCAGTAACGAGTAATCAAACACATTACTGTTTCCCCCGTTACAACGCCGTTACCATTACTGACAATAAAATACGGCGTTACTATAATTTATTATAATATTATTATAATTGTATTTTTCAGTTCATCTGAATGGAGGTGCAGTGTAGCTGTATTTGACGTACCGTAAACTCTAGTGTGAAGGCGCACGACTCGCAGTTGCTTTATCTCACACGCGCAAAGAAAGATACAGAGCGAGAGAGTCTTACATAACATGCAGAATTGATGCGCTACATGTAAACGATATTCTTTGTTGTATTTTCCTATCAAAATAAAGGAGTTCCTTTGGAATTCTTCAGCTTTTAAGAACTGCTGGGTTCTCTGGTAGTGGGCGGGACTAATGCACAAACGACAATCTCATTGGCTGGCGCTCACCTATTATCATCCCTGTCTTGATTTCAGCAAATCAGTTTGAGCGAACACAGACTACATGATTAATATTCATGAACCCAGAAGCTTATTAAACCTTAGTGCGTTTTATATTGTTATTAGTAGTAGAATTCATAGTAGTTTTGTTATCTTATCAATTTTCCCCCCTTTTTTTTAGAAACTCTAAATGACAAACAACATCTTAAGCACCACCACCAGTCCTAAATTCAGTCAACATGACAAATATGCATTCATACTTGGAGATTCTAATTACTAAAGTTCAATCATCATATAATGCTAAATTATCATAATATCATATTATAATGCTTGACTGACTGATGCTAAGTGTCAGTGGATAAATAGTGTAGATTAATGTACAATGTTTTATAATAATAATTCATTCTGTTTAGAGTCCATTTCATAAATTTAACATATTTAATATTGGGGGCATCCAAGTTATTTGACATTTGAACATTTTTTAAAAAAAAAGTAACAATAGTTACTTTCCCTGGTAATTAGTTAGTTTTATAATGATGTAACTCAGTTACTAACTCAGTTACTATTTGTGAGGAGTAACTAGTAACTATAATTAATTACTTTTTTAAAGTAATGTGCCCAACACTGCTCCCATGTCGTTCCAAACCCGTAAGACCTTCATTCATCTTCAGAACACAAATTAAGGTATTTTTGATGAAATCCGAGAGCTCTCTGACCCTGCATAGACAGCAACGCAACTGACATGTTCAAGGCCAAGAAATATAGTAAGGAGATCGTTAAAATCGTCCATGTGACATCAGTGGTTCAACCATCATGTTATGAAGCTACAAGAATACTTTTTGTGCACACAGAATGTGTCAGTTGCATTGCTGTCTATGCAGGGTCAGAAAGCTCTCAGTTTTCATCAAAAATATCTTAATTTGCATTCTGAAGATGAACAAAGGTCTTACGGGTTTGGAACAACATGAGGGTGAGTAATTAATGACAGAATTTTTATTTTTGTGTGAGCTATCCCTTTAATGCCTCCTCAATTACTTAATTTCTTTGAAAAAAAAAAAAAAAAAAAAACTTACCCAATCTACCCCAAAAGTTTTGAACAGTAATACATAATATTAGGACATATAATGATTTTGTTCCACATAATGCGAGGAATATCCCACAAATGTGTCACCACATGCAGTTCTGTAGGAGGGGGAACTAAATTAGGCTTCCTAGATTCAAAAATTGGCAATTAAAACCTGCAATGTTTGCAACCTCAAATAAAGTCACCAGCCAACAGGCGAGTAAATAACAGCTGTTCCACAGGCTGACGTTTCTTAGCGCCTACAGCTATAACTATCGCTGCGAAGAGGTTTGCTAAACAGCCCCAGAGCTAAAAATGAAGTTGAGATGTTGACACGCAGGGAATTCTCAGAGGGCCGGTCATTTAAAATACTGTTTCACACGACTCAAAGTTTGCCATCATCCTTCATCAAAAACAAATTATTAACCTTTAGAAACTAGCGCGGCTGGCAGACATTCCCGAGTTCAATCCAGGCTGCAATATCTGCCAAAACTTGGCTGAAAATACACACAGGGACCATTTTCTTAACAGCTGGGAGTTCAATTAGCAGCTGATAAGCGAGCAGGGGTTGGACCCTCCAGTTTCCGATTCCGCATGAAAGAGGAGCAGAGCAGGCCGACTCGGCACCGCAGCAGAATAGAAGAGTAATGTTCCTCCATGCACAGCTGCTAACTGACAACAAAGGACTTGTCATCGTGATTAATGGCTTGAGGAAGCCTCTCTTTGTTACCAGGGCAGCACTGTACTATGTTAAAGGCTTTTAACGTGGGGAAAAGATGGGGAAATATATAAAAACCGAAGAGGAAGGGGACATTTATATACAAAAATGGGTACAGGAGGTGAATAAAGGGGTAAAAGTGGCTGAGTTGGAGTAAAGGGGAATCCGTAATGTAGTACGCCGGGATCTTACCACGCTGGCAGGTATAATGTGGGGCGTAAGACAAAGAGCTATTTGTTGAAATCACTTCATATCATTTGCGGTGATAAATACTTAAGGCTGGAGATTTGACGCCTTCGGCGTTGGATTTAGGAGTGGCCGATGTTCTTTCTTTCCATCAGCTCTAAATGAAAAGAACTATTTACAGAGGCCATGATATGATGTACTGTCAGGTAAGAAAGAGTGAGAGAACCAACTTTTCACATTGATTTTCATGTCAGCTGATAACAAAAAGGTTTTGGCTCTGATGCTGCCATGGCAACTAGAGACAAAAATGCTTTCAGATTCGGCTTTGGTGATTGAGCTCCTCCTGACACAAAAGTTGGGCGGGTCTTTTGGCGGACGAAGAAGACGGGGCATACTGATTGGTTAGCTTTTAAACATGCAAATTATTTTGGACCCCAAAATGAATATGCAAAACATAATATGATGCAGTGTAAATTTTTTATGTTTTTATTTATTGTATTTTGACTTACGCCAAGTATTCTGTTACGCCATATTCATTGATTTCAGTCAGTTTTACTCAGACTGAAATTACATACAATTTTAATCAACGAAAATAATTTTTTCAATCAACGAAAATAAATTTTAGTTGACAGTGTCCAAAAAATAAATAAATAATTAATTAAACAACAGTATGTTTAAAATCGTCCACTGCCATGATGCATGTTTACTCTCATCTTTGTTAATAAAAAAGCAAGAAAACTCTTCAGCAATTAACACTTTTGTCTGAATAAATATTATGCAGTTTTTGATGTTTAGATCTTCTATTGGTCAAATGTTTTTTCACTAAACAATTCACAGGTCAACCTGAACTTCAGAACACAGTGAAATATTGACTCTTAAGTTTATCACATGCATATGAATGGAGCACAAAAGCCAGTGTGACAGTACCTCAGATTTTTCACAAATCATTTTCTCTCATGCAACAAGTGCGCCAGATTTTATCTTTTTTAAGCATACAGCACAATCAAATGTCTCTGTTCTTTTTAGACAAGGCCTTTCTATAAAAAAGAAGTGAATTAAAAAGAAAACCTTCACTTGTTTCTACTACACAATAAGAGAAAATGAAGAGTAACAAAGATACATTTTCCTTACGTCTTCTGATTTTCAAATTCTTTTCCTGCAAAAAAAAAAAAAAAAAAAACTGACTGTGAAAATGCTAGTGTGAAAAACTGCATTCCCAGAAACATCTGTGTGATAGCTCACATTTAATGTTTTGTTGTTGTTGTTGTTGTTTCATTCAAAACTAAGTTTCTACTTAGTTTTACTTAGTCTCTATTTAGTTCTACTTAGTTTTTTCTCAGTTCATCAGTTATGTGCATTAGGGTTTTATGTTCCCCTTTCAGTCGGTCACTCCGAGTCACGTCGGATGACCGACGAAATTGGGATCTCGCCAGAGAGACCAATCCACTTCGAGTATAACTTAACGAGCCAATTGACATTGGCATGCGATTATTGCATCCAGCTGCCGCTGATCACAGCGTGAGCATAAGAGGCAGCTGGTGCACCGCATCAATTCATCCTTTCGCTTCGGAGCCGAGCGGTAGTGGTTGAAGCTACTGCTCTCCCTTCCAAGAGAGTGTTCTGTGAGTGAGTGCGGGCAATACGGCACAGCAGCGGTGGTCATGGTGTCCGGAAGAGAAAGATCGTCTTCCTGCTGACAACCACACTAGGAGTGTGCGGTGGCCAGCTCCCCTGCGTGCTTCAGCACTAAAAGAGCATTTCTCTAAAAGAGCAATTTCTCTAAAAGAGTAACACGGGTGATCGCGTCTTTTTAAAGATGTCTTATGACCAGTGCGTTTCTGGGTGTGGTCGTTTCCTGGCGCCTCAGGACGGTCACGATCGTTGCCTCACGTGTTTGGGCATTCAGCACGCTGAGGTGGCTTTTGTGGATGGTTCATGTTCTTCTTGCGGGGACATGACCATTTCGGAGTGCGACTCCATTTCGGAGTGCGCTATGTCAAACATGGCGGAGTCCCTCTGCCTCTGCTGCGATCCAGCGTGCGTGCTGGATCCGGTGGAGTCAGAGGTGATTTGAGGATTACGGTGAGGGCTTCTTCAATTGGAGCTCCTCACCCCTCAAGCACTCCGCAGCCGGTGGAGCTGCCGAAGGAGCGCACTGGCCACGCGTTTCCTTCGGTGCCCCCTCTGACGACCAGATGTTGATCACTGCATCGGAGGGCGGGCCCTCTCTCTCCGGGGATGACGACCCGGCTGCGTTGCCCCCTTCGGGTGTGGTAGCGTTGTCCGAGCCAGACCCAGAGATGATGGCTAAGTTTCCCGGACCACCGAGAATGTCGGGCTTGTGTGGAATCCTCCACCGCGTCCCGATCTTTCGAGGCTGGATGAGTGGTTTCTCAGTGGGCGTCGCGCTGGTTCTCAGCGCCCCCCTCCGGTGCCATTCTTTCCGGAAGTGCATGAGGAGCTTACAAGGTCGTGGAAGGCACCTTTCACTGCCCAAAACAAATCTTGTGGTTCCTCCGCTCTCACCACCCTCGATGGTGGGGCCACTTTGGGGTATGCGGCATCCCCTCGGTGGAGCGGTCTGTGGCCATGCAACTGTGTCCAACAACCGATTCCACCCTGCGGGGTGACCTGCAGTGCAGTGCTTATAGAGCCTGTGCGGAGGCGGCTTCTGTCCTCCATGCCATGGCGTTACTGCAGGTCCACCAGGCCAAAGCCCTGGAAGACCTGCACAAGGGTGGTCACGACCTGGCGGTTCTACATGAGCTGTGTGCTGCAACGGACCTTGCGCTTCGAGCAACGAAGGTGACCGCACAATCTCTGGGTCGTGCGATGTCCACGCTAGTGGTCCAGGAGTGCCATCTCTGGCTGTGTCTCGCTGACATGAAGGAGCAGGAGAAGGTACAGTTCCTGAATGCTCCCGTGTCACAGACCGGCCCTTTCGGCGACGCTGTCGAGAGCTTTGCCCAGCAGTTCTCGGCAGCCCAGAAGCAGACTGAGGCAAACACATCATGCGCTGGAGGAAACCTGCTGCTTCCACTCCGGCTGCAGCCACTCAGCCTGCTCGTCGCCATGGGTGCCCCCCTGCGGCCGCCCCCCACTCCCGCGCAGCCGCAGCAGCCTTTCACCAGGCAGCGTCGTGGAGCCGGTCGCAGGCAGGATGCCCAGCCCGTCCAGCCCCCCGCCAAACCTGGCGGCAAACGCAAGTGCAAGAGGCCCTGGGACGGTCGACCCAGAGATGGTGGAGATTGCTCGTCGGGAGATGGTGACTGCACCACTGCACTGCACCACTGACTCCCCCGGTGGAGTATCTTTTGTTTCATTTTGTTCCGCCGCTGGCCCAGCAGCCAGCAGTACCCAAAACATCAGTAAAGAGCGGTCTCCTCAATCTCTGGGTCTCAAGAGGAGGAGAGCGGTGATCCGTGCATCCCTCCTCCTCTCTCGCCAGCAGGCAGCAGGTGGTTGCCCAAGAGCACCCCTCCTGCCCATTCGTGGAACCAGGTAAGGGCGGTAGCACTCCAGTCCCCGCTTCAAGTCGTCACACACCGGGCTGTCACAAGCCTCAAGCCGGGTTCCTGTGTCTCCTCCCACACGAGGAGAAATCAGGTGAGTGTTACACTACACACCCAGACCCCACCCCCTGCCGTCACAGGCCATGCTGTCACAGGCCCTGGGGCCGGTCCCTGTGGTCCACCTTGCTGCCGCACCGCGGGCACGTCGGTGGCCCCGTTGGTCCCGCTGGTGCGGTCTCTCGGAGCCTGGTTAGTGCTCCCCAGTCCGTCTCGGTGGCTCCTGTGGACCATCAGACTCGGCTATGCGATTCAGTTCGCCCGGCGTCCCCCCAAGTTCAGGGGCATCCGGTTCACTTCAGTTAATGCCGTCGATGCCCCTGTCTTGCGCGCGGAAATTGCAGTCCTGCTGGCGAAGGACGCAATAGAGTTGGTCCCTCCAGCCTATATGAGGTTGGGGTTTTACAGCCCCTACTTCATTGTGCCCAAGAAAAGCGGTGGGTTACGACCGATCTTGGATCTGCAAGTTTTAAACCGTGCACTTCACAAGATGCCGTTCAAGATGTTGACGCAGAAAAGCATTTTTGGATGCGTCCGTCCCCTAGATTGGTTTGCAGCAATCGACCTGAAGGACGCGTACTTTCATGTTTCGATTCTCCCGCGACACAGGCCATTCTTGCAATTCGCGTTCGCCGGTCGGGAATACCAGTACAAGGTCCTGCCCTTCGGCCAGTTGGGCCTTCGGGTCAATTGGGAAAAGAGCAAACTCGTGCCAACGCAGAGGATCTCTTTTCTCGGCATGGAGTTGGATTCGGTCAACCAGACAGCACGCCTCACCCAGGAACGTGCTCAGTCGGTGCTGAACTGCCTTAAGACTTTATCAGGCAGGACAGCGGTCCCACTGAAACTCTTTCAGAGGCTCCTGGGGCATATGGTTGCAGCTGCGGCCATAGTTCCGCTCGGTCTGCTCCATATGAGACTGCTCAGCACTTGCTCCATGGCCGAATCCAGAGGTGGGCGTGGAAACGCGGTACTCACCGGGTTCAGTTTACACCGGCCTACCGCAAGACCTTCAGCCCGTGATCAGATCCTTCGTTCCTTCGGGCAGGAATGCCCCTGGAGCTGGTATCCAGGCATGCTGTGGTATTCACGAATGCCTCGGCCACCGGCTGGGGTGCCACGTACAATGGGCACGCAGTATCAGGGGTTTGGACGGGCCCCCTTCTGCGTTGGCATATCAATTGCCTCGAGTTGCTGGCAGTATGCCTTGCCCTGCACCGCCTCAGAGGGCGCCTTCGGGGCAGAGACGTTCTGGTCCGTACGGACAACACTGTGACCGTTGCGTATATCAACTGGCAAGGCGGTTTGTGCTCCCGTCGCATGTCGCAACTCGCCCGCCACCTCCTCCTCTGGAGTCAGAAGCATCTGAGGTCCCTTCGTGCCACCCGCATCCCAGGAGTGTTCAATCAGGCGGCCGACGAGCTGTCTCGAGCAGCACTTCCTGGGGAGTAGAGACTCCATCCCCAGGCGGTCCAGCTGATTTGGAGTCGGTTCGGAGTTGCTCAGGTAGACCTGTTTGCATCTCCAGAAACCACCCACTGCCAGTGGTTCTACTCCCTGTCTGAGGCAACGCTCGGCTCGGATGCACTGGCACACAGCTGGCCCCAGGGCTTGCGCAAGTATGCGTTTCCCCCAGTGAGCCTGCTAGCACAGACACTGTGCGAGATCAGGGAGGACGAGGAGCAGGTCCTGTTAGTGGCTCCATATTGGCCCAACAGGACCTGGTTCCTGGAACTCATGCTCCTCGCGACAGCCCCTCCCTGGCCGATTCCTCTGAGGAAGGATCTGCTTTCTCAGAGACGGGGCACCCTCTGGCACCCGCGTCCAGACTTGTGGAAACTCCATGTGTGGTCCCTGGACGGGACGCGGAGGTTCTAGGTGACCTGCCCCAGGAGGTAGTGCTCACTATCGCTTCAGCACAAGCACCGTCCACAAGACGGGCCTATGCACTAAAGTGGAACCTGTTCGTCGAATGGTGTTCCTCTTACCATGAGGACACCCGGAGATGTTCAATCAGAGCCATGCTTTCCTTTTTGCAACAAGGGTTGGAGCGTAGGCTGTCCCCCTCCACCCTTAAGGTGCGTGTTGCTGCTATTTCTGCCCACCACGACCCCATAGAGGGGAGGTTGGTGGGGAAGCACGATCTGGTCGTCAGGTTTCTTAGGGGGCCCAGGAGGTTAAGTCCTCCGAAGCCTCCCTCCCTTCACTCTTGGGATTTGGCATTGGTGCTAAGAGCCCTTCAAACTGCCCCCTTTGAGCCGTTGCAGTCAGTCGAGTTGAAGTTTCTTTCTATGAAAACCCTACTCCTGACTACGTTGGCCTCAATCAAGAGGGTGGGGGACCTGCAGGCATTTTCGGTCGATGAGTCGTGCCTTGAGTTTGGGCTGGCCGACTCCAGTGCAACACTGAGGCCCCGGCCCGGCTATGTGCCCAAGGTTCCTACCACTCCCTTCAGGGACCGGGTAGTGAACCTGCAGGCGCTGCCCCTGGAGGAGGCAGACCCAGCCCTAGCTTTGCTCTGTCCTGTACGCGCACTGCGTCAGTACGTGGATAGAACTCAGAGCTTCAGGACCTCAGAACAGCTCTTTGTCTGTTACGGAGGACAGCAGAAGGGGAAGGCTGTCTCCAAGCAGAGGATGGCCCACTGGATAGTGGATGCCATCACCTTGGCTTACGAAGCACAAGGTGTGCCCTGCCCGCTCAGGTTGCATGCTCACTCCACTAGGGGTGTCGCATCGTCCTAGGCGCTGGCTCGTGGTGCCTCGCTAGCAGACATCTGTAGAGCTGCGGGTTGGGCGACTCCCAACACGTTCGCTAGGTTTTATAGCCTACGTGTCGAACCGGTTTCCTCCTGTGTTCTCACCTCAAACGGGTAGTGGCACTGAGAGGGCCGGCTCAGAGTCGGCTTGCGGCGTCCTTACGCCTAATTCTCCAGAGAGTTCCTTAACCAGGCAAAACCTGTTGAGTCCTCCAGCACTCCGACAGCCGGATGCGGCGGAGCGTCCAGCACCAGGCCTTCAGCCAATGAATTCTTGAAATCTGGTGCAAGGCTAGTGCCCATATGAGAGACCCTGCCGGGATCCCATATGTGTATTCCACGGTATGCTTATTAGAGCCGTGTTTCCCCTGGCAGACCACGTTCTGCCATCTCTAATGATGCAGCCTAAGCCATCTCAGAGACTTCCATGTGCAATAGGGTCCTACGGGGTTACTTCACATGTTTGAATGTCACTTAACCCCGTCTGGGAGGAGGTGACTCCGCAGTGTGCCTCTTCCAAGTGGAAGGGCACGCTTCCCAGTGTTATCCTAGTCCTACTGTTTGGGTTGCTCAAGGAACAACAGTAGTTGACCTTCTCTGTGTAGGGCCCGGTCCTATCATCTGCCTTATAGGAAGGATCAGGAGGCCTACACAGGGCGCTGGAAGGGGCAGCTCCTGTGGCGCTTTGGTAGGGATCCCAATTTCGTCGGTCATCCGACGTGACTCGGAGTGACCGACTGAAAGGGGAATGTCTCGGTTACGTATGAAACCCTCATTCCCTGAAGGAGGGAACAGAGACGTCATGTCCCATCGCCACAGTCGCTGTACCACCGCTGAGCTGCCGGGACACCGGCTCGGCTCCTCAGCGAAAACATGAATTGATGCGGTGCACCAGCTGCCTCTTATGCTCACGCTGTGATCAGCGGCAGCTGGATGCAATAATCGCATGCCAATGTCCATTGGCTCGTTTAGTTACACTCGAAGTGGATTGGTCTCTCTGGCGAGATCCCAATTTCGTCGGTCATCCGACGTGACGTATCCGTTCCCTCCTTCAGGGAACGAAGGTTACATACGTAACCGAGACGTTACATCTTATGTTGTTAAATGAATGCTTAAAGTGTTGGTGCTTTGTATTTGTATGACAATGTGCATCTTGTATGCATTAGTATAAAAGGCTACTTGTGATAAACTTTGATTTACCGCCTGTGTTTTAAGGTGGTTGTCAGCATATAATGAAGAAACAGACTTTAGTTTATTATTTCAGTTAATAAAAAATAAGGGTTTTTTTTTTACACTCTAGGTTAAATCTGTAAAACCTACAACTTTGATGGTAAAGTTCTGGCAAAAATAGCTGCATTTGTTTTACCCCCAACAGTGAACCTAATGCTATACACCTTTGTCTTCTCCATATGTACAGTAAGTTTGGTCACACTTTATTTTAAGGTCCAATTCTCGCTATTAATAAACCATTAACTATGACTTTTGCCTCAATAAACTCCTAATTTTCTGCTTAATAATAGTTAGTAAGGTAGTTGTTAAGTTTAGGTATTGGGTAGGATTAGGGATGTAAAATATAGTCATGCAGAATATGTGCTTTATAAGCACTAATAAACAGCCAATATGTTAATAATAGGCATGCTAATAAGCAAGTTAATAGTGAGAATTGGTCCCTATACTAAAGTGTTATGTACGTTTTAATAAGAATTAAAACGAGGCTATGAGGGATAGAAGTACATGCGTTCAATGGGTTGCACTGATGTTTTACAGCATATAGATTGTTCAGTTGATGAAGCATCTTTCAAAAAAGTCTTTCAGTAGACAAAAACACTATAAAAAGGTGCAAAAATGACGTGATCTAAGACCTTTATACAGTATGTGCCGTCACAGCCTTGTTTTCATCCACATAAAACTCAATACGGCATCTAACTCGATTAAGGTCTAACCGTTTACCTTTATAGCTCTACAGAACTGTGTCTATTATTAAATCTCGGCATCTATACTTTAATAAAACTCCTGAGCAACCCATGAGCAATGCCATTTCTCTCTGGGTTAAGAACCCAACTTTTCCTCACAACTTCTGACATACATCACGTTCTCTCTCGGGAGCTGCACTTTTTTAGTGGTGTCAGGAATGAGCATTATTTCTACTTCCTTAATATAAATAACTAAAGGGATTTTTCGAAGTTAAGTAAATCTCATCACGTCCGATCGGGCTCAAACACTGGCGTAATCAGTCAAATTCAGCCGGCTTGTTTTTAACTTCCCCAAATATCTGACTTATATGTCTTTCTCACAGCCGTCTTCATTGCGTATTCAGTCAGGCACGCGTCTGGGTTGCCATTTCCCTATTGCGTTCTGGCAGTTGTGGTCTGAAGGAGCTGCCGACCCCGGCCTCGGAGCAGACAGCTTTCCCCTGACTGGACCCACCAGGGACGTCACTGCTGCGCTGCTTTAAGTGAGAGGAAAATGAGAACCTTAGACACAGTGTCACACGGCCCATGAACTGTGGAATAGCCTCTGCACCGAAAAGACAACCCTTTCCGACATGGGAATATTTGAGGAGTCTTTCATATGACAGGTCTAGTGGAACGCGGCCTTGAAGGGTCAAATGGAAAGATTTCACGCATGTTTATGCCGGATGGGTCGGAGCGCCATGCTAGAGGAACTCTGGGAAAGAACACAGGTTATATTTCTGTTCTTCAGATCAAGTCTTTGACAGCATGCCAGTTGGAACTTTACCATGCACGCTAGTCCAAAACAATTAGTTGGTTCAGAAACATTGTTTCTGCATGGGCTGCTCCTCCTCGGTGGCACACGCGTGTCAGGACGGAGCTGAGCTGTCAGGGTTATTCTGAGAAACACGGCTTGCGTCAGCTGGCACAGCTGAGACAGATGCAAGACTCATCCGTGTGATATCCATCTCGAGCGCCCAAAGCGCCATCCTCCAAATCTCTCACGAAAGCCTTTGAAGCAAGTCTTTGATGTCTCATCATTCTCTAATTACTTGCATTGTCATGGTTATCACTCATTAGACTCAGCTGGGGTAGTTGAAGAGTTGAGTCTTTAACGGATGCTTATGGTTATGTGGCTTATTGGTTAAACCTTGAGGAGTGTAACCTAAACATTGTAGGTTCAAATCACAGAAGGGAGGTTTCGTGAAGAGGGAATCTTGTCAATAAAATAACTAACAAAAATGTTTGTTGATGAAGGGTTCCTGTCAATCATAAAGTGTGAGGAAAAAAAATATAAGCTTTTTCCTGAACAACATACTGAAACACAGACTACAGCAAGAGTAACTACAGCATTTTCATTTTTGTTAAATATTAATATAGGTTTGAATTACTGTAAAAAAAAGTGTTTGAGTATTAGCTTTTTATACCTAATTTTGTATTAAACGTTATTTTCATTGACTCAAATTAGACTGTAGACTAAAATGAATGAATATGACAAAATATTGACAACATTTAAAACATTTTTGCGAAAGAACATAATGTTGACAAAAATATAAGTAAAAAAAATACACTGCATAATTTGCATAAAATTATGACAAAAATAATATGAAAAATTAATATGAATATAATTTGACAAAATATTGACTAAATTTAAGTCATTTTTGTGAAAGAACAAAAGTGAGAAATAATATTTAATGAAAACATACAGTTGACAAAAATACAAGAAAAAAACTACTTCTGCAACAACGCACTGAAACATGGTTTCAAAAGGTTTTCACATGTCGTTTTGTTCAATGTTAATATATGTTTAAATTATTGCAAAAACTACTTGCTTTTTTGTACTTAATGTTGTACATTCTCATTTATAATGTTATCAACTAAAATTTGAGTAAAACACACTACAATTTAAACACACTAAACAATAATATAAAGAAACATTGACTAAAATTAGTCATACTTTTTGTCATTTTTGAGAAATGACAAAAAGTATGACTAAAACCCTCCCAAAAAAAAAATGAAAATCATGCAAAAATCAATCATTTACTCACCCTTATTTTGTTCCAAACAGCTATGCTTTTTATTTCTTCCTTGGATCTCAAAGGGAGATGCTTTGAAGAATATCCAGATCCAAAAAGACTTCTTTTGATCCCCCTGCTGAAAATAATGCCACAAATAAAGATACAAAACAATGAAAACATGTCAAACTATAACAAGCACATATTTAAAGAAAATGTTAAATTATTAGAGACTGTTAAGCAATATGTATTGTTTGCATAGCACAATAAAAGCAGTCTATATGCATTACTTTTCAAGTCTTCTGAAGCCAGACCAAAGAAAAGAACAAAATATGTTCTTCAGATTCACTGAAAAGCTCTGAAATCTCAGACAGATTTGCTCATATTCAGACTTGGCTCATTACATCAGTTGTGAAACATGCAAGAACCAGCGGTGTGATGCATATTCATGCAACACGGATAGATTATGTGAACTATTAAGTCTGCTAAAAGAACTAGCAGACCTACTAACTTTAAACACACACTAATAATAATCCCTTTAACTGGTTCCAGCAAGATCACCTGTAACTTTCAGGAGCTAAAGTCAAGCATAATATCTAAGAAGGACAGAAGACGACAAACATCTTAGCTAAATGAATTTTGGTGGGGAGGCAGCCACAACACTGTTGATCTGAGACGGCGCCAAGCACTCATAAATACCGTTATGTACGTAAACAGAGGAAGACAGGATAATGCCCAAGGTCTTGTAGGAAGGAATGGCGGTAGCTAGCGTCATTTGGCAGATGGGGCAAGGTGATATGACCAGCTGTTGCTGGCCCATGAGCTGGTGTGGAGACGAAACATTAGATTACAGTCTGTTGGGGAGAATAAAGCTTAGACGCAGCGCTCATGTTGAGTAATTGTGGCATACCAGGTGTGAAAGTTAAGAAAGCTTTGATATCATCATCTTATGATTTATAATTTAGTGAGAGATCGTATTATTCAAGGTTGAAAGGAATAAAATTGACCATTTCTGAATATCTGTTCTGTATCTTGAGGTTCAAATTGCATTTTGCACTGTAGGTGTAGATATAATGAATGCGGATCGCTAATGAATAAGCTTCGCCACTCAGAAAACAATTAAACAGGAATCGTTGTTTTCATTGTTGAAACCTTGAAAAGGAAAAGACCGAGGCGTGTTATGAATTCTCTGCCAAACGTTCTAGCGTAATTAAAGTGGGCGAGTTGCAATTATTAGGACCTTTCTTCCCATCCTTCCCATGCTGCAGAAACAAAAAGATAAAGAAAAACCCTGGGCAGCTATAATCAGAACATTTCTCAAATGTTGAAATTGCAAGTGGGAGAAAGGGGCCCTGGTCGAGCACAGCGGACAAATGAAAGCTTTGCCCGGCTCTGAGGATGGGTGTTCTTTCACAACAACGAGCAGCTCTGACGATCTGTCTCTGCGTTTTAGAGCAGCTTATCTCTGTTCCCAGTTCTAATGCTGAAGATAGGAGTCCGGCGGCTTCTGCTACTGTAAGAGAAGGAACACAAAACCTCAGAGAGTGTACAAACACGCTGTGCACCGACTGGAAATTTGAATAGGTGACGTATGTTACTGGACTTGGCGACGGCTGGAGAAAGAAGGGGAACAGATGATAGGCTAAACTGTGTTTCTATGTTTGGGACAGAAGAGGTCGAAACCTGACAATGACCCCAAATGCACCAAATTAAGTCAACATGAAATCAAAATGAACCCAGTTTACAGTCTTAATACATATTCCTGGTCTTATTTTTATTTATTTAATTTTAATTGAATATTATGTTTCACTTGAGAAAACAGCAGTGTTGGGCACGTTACTTTTAAAAAGTAATTAGTTATAGTTACTAGTTACTTCTCACAAATGGTAACGGAGTTACATCATTATAAAAGTAACTAATTACCAGGGAAAGTAACTATTGCGTTACTTTAAAAAAAAAATAAATAAAAATGTTCAAATGTGTCAAATAACTTGGATGCTCCCAATATTAAATATGTTAAATGAATGAAACGGACACTAAATAGATTATTATAAAACATTGTTCATTAATCTACACTATTTATCCACTGACACTTAGCATCAGTCAGTCAAGCATTATAATATGATATTATGATAGTTTAGCATTATATGATGATTGAACTTTAGTAATTAGAATAACCAAGTATGAATGCATATTTGTCATGTTGACTGAACTTAGGACTGGTGGTGGTGCTTAAGATGTAAAAAAAAAAAAAGGGGGGGGGGGGGGGGGGGTGATAAGATAACAAAACTACAACAAATTCTACTACTAATAACAAAATAAAATGCACTAAAGATTAATGAGCTGCTGGGTTCATGAATATTAATCACGTAGTTTGCGTTCGCTCTAATTGATTAGCTGAAATCAAAACAGGGATGATAATAGGTGAGCGCCAACCAATGAGATTGTCGTTTGCGCATTAGTCCCGCCCACTACCAGAGAACCCGGCAGTTCTTAAAAGCTGAAGAATTCCAAAGGAACTCCTTTATTTTGACAGGAAAATACAACAAAGAATATCGTTTACATGTAGTGCGTCAATTCTGCATGTTATGAAAGACTCTCTCGCTCTGTATCTTTCTTTGCTCGTGTGAGACAAAGCGACGGCAAGTCGTGCGCCTTCACACTAGAGTTTACGGTACGTCAAATACAGCTACACTGCACCTCCATTCAGATGAACTGAAAAAAAAAATAATAATAATATTATAATAAATTATAGTAACGCCACATTTTAGTGTCAGTAACGGTAACGGCGTTGTAACAGGGGAAACAGTAATTCGTTTGATTACTCGTTACTGAAAAAAATAACGCCGTTAGTAACGCCATTTATTTATAACGCCGTTATTCCCATGACTGGAAAACAGTATTTCGACTATAGAGAAAAATTAAGTACAAAAAAAAAATCTATGTATTCATCTATCTGTCTATCTGTACATATATATTACATATATTTTTTCTTATTCACTGTTTATATATAAACACTGAAAAAACGGTGAATGATTTACTTTGAAACACTTTTTCTTTCAGAAAAAGCTAGCAAATTTTACAAATAATTACAAAGAAATGGCAAGCAACACATTGAAACACTGAATTACAGGTGAAATTTTGAAGTCGAAAAACTTAAATAGTATTTTCTTGTAAAAAAAAAAAAGAAGTAGTTTTATACTTCAGAAATATCATTTTAAAAAAAAAATAAAAATATATATATATATATATATATATATATATATATATATATATATATAGTAAGAGTTTTCCCGTCAATAAACTCCTAATTTGCTGCATATAATAATAAATATATATATATATATATATATATATATATATATATATATATACGGTATAACTAGGTTATAACTAGGATAACAATTAACAATATTTCAAGTGTAATTTATGAGATTTGTTGTATTTTGAGCCCAATACTGATTTCAAAGTTAAGGATTCATTAGTTTGAATATACATTGAACCACAAACTATCATAACATCTTAGCTGATAATTCAATATACTTTATTTTTGACAAAATATTCCATGTTTCGGTAGTGACAGTAATGCTTTGGTAGCAACCACATCACATTACAGAATTTTCACTTGTATACTAAAATACAAAAAACTGCATAACTGTACTAAAATTTAATTTATTCCCCCAAATAAAGGATTGTGTGTTCCCTTTTGTCACTACTGAAACAATGATGACATGTTTCGTTAGTGAATGTTTTGGTAGTGACAATTTTATGGCATAACACCCAAAAAAACAAAGATGTCACTACTGAAACTCCACCAAATGTTTCGGTAGTGACTGTTTCATTAGTGACAATTTTATGGGATTTTTGGTTGTGGGACAGCAGTTTGGACCAATTCTGTATAATGGCCCATATACAAAATGTCATAAAATGGCATCTCCAAATAAGGAATGCTACAGCTAGAACAAACTTGGCAGGTTGCATATTGCAGGTTGACATTTAGTAATCTAATAAATGTACAGCATATATTATTAAGCATCCAAATGTGTCCAAATAATTTTGGGGCCACTGTGCATCAGATAATGGAAACACCTTTTATGTTGACTCTAAAAAAACTATTGTTCATCATCGACCTCATTGGCCTCAATTTGTTGCACAACTTGTGTCCAGTGTTTATGCTGCTTGGCAAACTTACCATGACAGTGTCTGGGATGCAGGCAGCAGGCACATCTCATGGATAGTGTTGGTTTCTCTGCCCATGCATTCTTATCCCCAGCGCCAGATCACTGACAAGACCTGACACCCAGCTGATCTGCCAGCCAGACAGTGACACACCAATGCTGCGAGTGCCATGGGTCTTTATTCCAGACGGGGGTCATCCATTTGAGTGTTAAGGACTGTCAGAAGCACAGCACGACAATGACAGGCCACTTCTTTTCTCTACGTCTGTATTGACTGGACTCTGACGTGCCCAGAGAGAGGCTTTCAGTGATGGAAATGCGCTTCTGCTGGGGGACGTACCATGAACTGACAAGAGATGTTCGTAGCGTGGAATCCTTTGGAGTCGTGTTTAATGATTCCCGAGGAGCTGAGATTGGAGATGGATTGCAGTAAATGAGCACAGGAGGTCACAGGGAGTTAAGACAAACACAGATTCACCATATTCATGCATGCAAATATTCAGCACATGAAATAACTATTCATAGGAAACCCCCAGCACTGCAGGAATATTCAGCAGTATCAACATTTCTATATGTATCCCTGAATATCCTCAGCATAATTTTCCTTCTTTTCATGTGTCTGTAATAGGCAATTAATTGTCAAAGGTATAGTTCACTCAGAAATGGGATTATATTACATGTATTATATATATATATATATATATATATATATATATAAATATATATATGTATGTATGTATGTATGTATGTGTGTGTATACAGAAAGACAGACAGACAGATAGATAGATAGATAGATAGATAGATAGATAGATAGATAGATAGATAGATAGATAGATAGATAGATAGATAGATAGATAGATAGATAAAATATTTAAATATATATTATCAAAAAATATCAAAAATGAAAATATATTTAAATTACAATAAAAATTGTATATATAAAATTACACATATATTTTCATTTTATATTTGAATATCATTTTATATATAACATGTATCATTTAAAAAATATGAAATAACATTAATTAGTTAAAACAATTATAATATTTAAAATAATAATTCTTTGTCACTTTAAATAAACAATAAACTACCAATAATTGAAATTCTATACTATTTTGTCTCAATAAACTGAACACTAAAAACAAAAATGGCTCATTTTTACAAGTGAATTTATAGACAGATAGACAGATAGATTTTATTTAAATATGTATTATCAAAAAATATAAAAAATGAAAATATATTTAAATTACATTTAAAATTTTATACATACAATTACATGTATATTTTCATTTTATATTTTGTTTATTTTATATATTAATAACATATGTATCATTAAACAAATTACTAAATAAAATTTGTTACAAATTTATCACTTTAAATAAACAATAAATGACCAATAATTAAATTCAATATTATTTTGTCTCAATAAATTGAACACTAAAAACAAATTAATTCATAAATTACAACACTACAATTTACAAAAAAAAAAAAAAAATATATATATATATATATATATATATATATATATATATATATATATATATATATATATATATATATATATAAATAATAATAATAAATATATATATATATATATATATATATATATATATATATATATAATTTGTTAAAGATTACATTTAACAGTGTTATTATTGTTAGTTATTATTAATAGCAGTAATAATAGTAGTAGTGTTAAAAATATTAAATTATTAGTGTTTTTAAAGATTAACTTATTTAAAAGTTATTATAAATATTGAGGAAGCATCAAATGATACCAAATGTCTAAATGTAAAAATATATAAAATGAGAATGCACATTTAAAAATCCAATTTGGCTTATTTATTCATCTGATATCCACCGATAAATTTAAAGAACAGATACTGATATATTGTGCATCCCTAGTTATAACCTAGTTCTCAGGGGCGCCGTAACAGGGGGGAAGGTTAGGAACAATTCCAAGGGCCCGACGGGGAAGAGGGGGTCACTTGGACAGTACCCTTTTAAAAGGTACTATAGGCCTACCATTAAGATACTGATACGTACACTTTAGATACTATGCGCCTTCAGGGTACTTATATGCACCCTTTAGGGTAAATAAGGTGCAAAGGTGTACCTTTTGACCTTGTTTATTGCTTAGTTTATCGCTAGACAGCAACCTGTAATTAATGAGAGTATTTCTTGTTGAGTGAACTGAGAACACCTGCTAATGATTCAGTCAGTTTCTGCACGAATACGTGAGCGTCTGTAATGTCTTACAAAACAAGAAGCACGTCATCAGAAGTGCATACACTCTCACTTTCAATGTGATTCCAGCAAAGTTCATTAGTTCAGATTGCATAACTATGCTAATGAGTAAACGATTTTACCGCTGTAATTACACTACAGGGATTCGTGAGATAAAAAAGAATTATATAAAACCCAGAGCACGAAAGTTTAACATCTGCTCGATGAAATAATTAACCCACCAGCTCTGTTTCACCGTCGATGTGTCGTCTGAACCTTGAGGGAAGTCGGGGAAGGTTCTGTGTCAACTTCAGAGGATTCAAAGCCATCTTGTTTGTATTGTCTTTTCATAGCCAGAAGCCAAAAGTTTGTCGAAGAGGACAACTGTGTTAAAACAGATGACATTCAATTTGTAGGGAAACAGCGTTCCTTGGTCTATGTCCTCTGTTATCTCGGAGGCGATGTGTTTTTTCCACTTCATGAATTAAAAGGCAAGTTTTTAAATCAAATCTGTTCTTCCACAGCATATTGGGAATCTCATGAACCGACCCTCGGGCAGGAAAAAAATAAGTCTGGGCTTAGTATGCCTGCTAACATATGCTACGTTCAGCTTAGACACAACTGACACGATCCATAGAGTCGGCAGCATACATTAAACACCTCAATGAAGTGTTGTGACGAGATTGGACACCGGTAAGACTGATTGCCTCCGGTTTTGTTTTGACAGGGCCAGCGTAAAGTTTCCAAATCTATGCATTAGCACTTTAATGCTACTCTGTTATAAGGACCTGCTCTGCTTAGCCGTGTAAGACAGTACATCTTTCCTGTCCCCGGTTGACACACAGTACTTTATTTTCTCTGGGTTTGGCTCATTTAGAAGTAACCCAAGGGCTATGAAAGTAATTATAAGCAATGATGAAGTCATCCTAGTCCATAAATTCTCAGAGAGATTCCGTATGAATTAATTGGTTTGTACAGCATTGATACTGCAGTGCTCTCAGGAGTCAGCGTACACAAAGCAAAGCGTTCACTGTTGCCCTCTTATTATAAAGCCTATAAGCAGTTGCTTAATTTTAGATGCAGTATCAGTAATGAATCGGGTTCACATTTCGGTCATTTGGCACCTGACGGACTGCTGGATTTGTTTCAGAATAATAATTGGCCAGGAAAAGCTTAGAGGCGGTGGAAAATTTTGCGTTTTTCAACAGGCCATTGAAAAATTGCTAAATAAATAATAAATAAATAAATTCTCGCATTTTTTAGAACTTGGAAAGTTTTATGTGCATCGATTATTAATTAAAGTTGTAAAAAAAACACCGACAAACATTATGGGAGTACTTTTTGAAAGAATTAGCCTACAGCACTCAATTTCTGAGTGAAAACTGTTTCTATACCTATTTTATTTCAGTGAACATGCACTATGAAAAGTAAAAAATAAAAATAAAAATGAACACATTTGTCTGATTATTAAATGACAAGCAGTTCTTCTGTCATGCTTTGTTTTTTTTATTCATGATCCAAATTGCTCTCTGCTCTTGCCTGATCTTTTATCTTTTATTATTTATCAAAACCCACTATAGATAGACTACAAATTAAACGCACAGACTTTAAATGATTTAAGATGACCAAGATCAAAAACATGCTATGGGAGAGCTGTGTAATTGATTCAACCAAACTTTTTACCCCTTAACAGTAAGTCAGAGGTTCTCAACTGTTTTTATATTTCAGGATCCTGATTTGACATTTGACATTAAGTGGTAATACCATTTTGGCTCCAAAAAGAGAAATGTTGAACTTTTGTTGTATAATGGAAAAGAGCTGTTTATTCTCTTTTTTTCCCCCCCTTTTCTTTTTTTGTGTTAAACATAACAACACACAGGTATGGTACAACATTAAGGTGAGTAAATAATGAAAAAAAAAAAAAAAAATCTTAGCTGAATTATAGTCAAAAGTAGATATTTTCATATACAGTACTGATACTGTAATGTTTTGCATTTTAATCAACCCCAAACTACACAAAATTAATTTACCTGATGAATTTGGTGATAACAGGAGTAAAAATCAACTAAAATCTAAATTTAGTTTCCTTCCATATCTCACCTGCTCATCTGTACTCTCTTCCTAAAAGACTCGCTTTGACAGTTTCACAGAAATGTGTCCAACCTGCATATGAAAAACAATAAACAACTATAATTATCCACAGCAGTTATTATTATAGGTATTAAAATTAGTATGTTAATTTTAATGTCATTACGTATGATGTCTTTAATTTTATTAATTTGTTAATAATTTTAATTAATACAAATATTTTTTTATATAACATTTATTAATAAATTAATTTGAAACATTTTGCAATTTATTTGTATATTTGAGTAACAGGTACACATTAAAAATATAAAATATAAATATATTTGTAGTAATTTAACTGGATTTGACTTTAGTCTAATTCTAAAAAAATATAAATAAAATAAAAGTATTAGTAAAAACAAAATTATATGTAAAATAATTCTTTGTCAATGCCTATATTTACAATTTTATAACATTTTGTCTCAATAAATGTAACACTTAAAACTAAAATTGATCATTTTTACAAGAGAATTTATCCATCACAACACTATAATGTACAATATATAAAAAAAGATTAAATTAAAAATTACAAAACAGAAATATGTTTGTAGTAATTTAACAGTGTGGATTTGACTTACAAGAGTCTAATTCTAAAAAGAAAAAAAAGTAAACAAATAATTATAATATGTAAAACAATAATTATTTGTCAATCCCAATATATGAAATTCTGTACCATTTTGACTCAGTAAACAGATCTAAATTTTAAAACTAAAATTGATGAATTTAGGCATATAATGTACAATATAAAAAATGTTAACGATTACATTTTGATTACATTAAAGATTACTAAACAGAAATATGTTTGTAGTAATTTAGCAATGTGGATTTGACTTACAAAATTTTAACTGACAAAATTTTAACTAAAAAAAAAGACAGACTTCTCAACAAATCACATTAAAGTATCAACAATGCACATAAACAGTGCAAAGTTTATGTTATGAATATCATCTACATAAATGTAAGTGCATTTATCAACCAGTTATAACAGGCACAACCATGCAGAGGGTTGCAGTGTGGTCTGCTATAACAGCTGTGGACACAGACGCCTTTAACACAAGTCAAAAGGACAGGCTCTTTTTTCTCCCAGCGTCTCTGTGACTCACTGTACCTTTTGCCGCGCTCTGCTCCCATCCATTTTTCAGGCCTGGCAGAGTTGGCGTGAGTCAGGCCTTGATGGACAGCCCGCAGCTCAGGACCCAACATTACCCGCTCCCTTCCTCCTGGAGCTTGGTGGAAGGAAGATAATTGACAGCAAGCTCTTTTTATTTTTTCCCCGCTTTCTTTCCTTCCACACTTCATGCAGCCCGGAAAGACATCCTCTGGTGGAATAAAAGTATGCCTATCGAAATCCCAGCAGAGACCGCTTGTTATCTCCTAACAAGATATCTTAACTGTGGATTGAGTGGTGTGTGGAGGGGGAAACTCTACAGGGGTACGGGAAGCTCTTGGAAACATTAAGATGTCTATGTGCCGCGCGCTCAGTCTGTCTGCTATGGAGATGGAGTTATGCCCCGATGCATTACATACGCGCCTGACAGATGGGTGAAAGCGAGCGAGCAAGTGTGATTTTTAGCTTTATTTTGGCTTGTCGTTAGCTGGTCTGTCATGTGGAATTGTAATTAAGTCAAAGCAGAGTATCACATATGTCATTCAATCTCATCATTACTCATAATTCAGCATCTCGTTACAACATTCAAGAAGTGCTATATAAAATAATCCATAAATAAATGATAATGTATACAGTACCGTATGATGGTAGAAATGTGTCGGCCAGTAAAAAAGGTCCATGTGGCCATCAGTCGACATGTGAGATCTACAAAGAAACAAAGAAAAACATGCTACTGATGTACAATGTGAAACTGAGCTTAGTTGTTTACAGTAGATAATCAATTTTCTTCTGACTTTGATATATAAATTATATATAAATATATAAAATTGTTAAATATAGACATTATGTAAATATATTAAATAATAATGATTAACTAATCATTAAAATAATATTTTAATTAAATACTATTTAATATATTACTATTAATAATAACCATCTATAGATATTTCTTCATTGAATTTTAATTTACAAGAATAACATTAATTTCAATGTGTTTTTTTTGTTTTGTTTTTTAATTCAAGTCCCCCCCCATATATATACATTATGTAAATGTTTTAAATAATAAAAATAATTATTTTAATAGTTAATAACAGTTAATAAATTGTTAATTCAATACTATTTAATATATTAATATTTAATACAATTTAATACAGTTATTAAAGAGTATTATATATAATAAAATTCAATAAATTATATTTCATTGAATTATAAGCAAACAAAACTATTTTAATATACAATGATATTACTTTTAATATTTAGCATTTTTGTTTTAAATTCAAGATAAATTCAACATGTGAAGATATTTTTCATTTCATATTGATATATAAATATATAACATTAAGTGTGTGTGTGTGTGTGTATACATCACAAAATTTTTCATCTAATTATTTTATATTACATACATATTACATATATAAAATGTATTATGTATTAAACATTTGAACATACAATGATTTAACATTTTTTGAAGATTTTTAAAAGATTCAGCTACTCATATTATAAGATTTTGTTAATATCACTCTCCTCTAATGCAAGAATGTTATTAAGATATTGTTGAATGTGGTTTCATTCAATTCTTTCTGTATATGTGACCTGTACTGGCTCCTCTAATGACGGTCTCGTCCAAGTCAGCCAACAGTTTTTTGCCTTTCTAGTTCTATTTCTTTGATCTGATAACGCTTTGGCATATTAACCAGAGAAACCTTGAGGTTACGGTGGATGTGAAATCTATTTTTAAAGATATGTGGGCCTCTTAATTAAACCTGAGAGCCCTCTTGTCCTGTTATTAACTTTGTTACGTATGAAATATTTCCAGCCAAGAATGAGCAGAAATCACTAAACAATTTGCGCCAATTTAGCACATGGTATTTCAGTGCAAAACCACTGTGCTGATCCATACATAATTAAATCATGAAATTATCATTAAAAATAATTATTTTCATAGCAAACACACCTCCATACACTCTGAATCATTTGGTTTTATAAGAATATTTCTGCCTTTTTTGAAAAAAAAAAAGATATTTAGAAGAACTTTATAATCATTAATAATTTTTATAATTATATACAATATATTAAACAATGCAACAAAACTCAGTTGAGATTATTTATCTTTAATCACACCTTGTCACCTAAAATATACATAAGATTCACAGCTCATTTAGAATTTGACCCAGCCAGAGTCAATTATTAATCACTCTGAATGATTCAAGACTGTTTGAGAAATTGTTCTGTGAAATTATTAAATATATACATTACATAAATATATTAAATAATAATTGATAACTAATGATTCAGTTCAATGATTAAAAGTTCATTAAGCACTATTATATATTAAAATTAAATAAATATATTCAATTCAAGTTTATTAATATAGTGCTTTTCACAACAGAAATCGTTGCAAAGCAGCTTCACAGAAAATTATTGGTCATCCAATCATTTACATCTTTAACACACTCTGTCAGCATAACAATGGAAACTAATCCCATGTTTTCTAATAATGTTACAAAGGGGAAACATGTATATTGAAAACAGCAGAGGGCCTAAGACAGATCCTTGCGGCACTCCATACTTTACCGGTGTTAGCTGAGATGATTCCCCATTAAAATAAACAAAGTGATAACAGTCGGACAGGTAGGATCTAAAGAATCTTAAAGCCTGCCCTTGAATACCCGTTATATATTAAATATATAAAATTATTTATACATTATTCATTGTTCATTATAATTGCAATTATAAGCAAAAATAACCATTTTAATATACACTGATCATATAAATTTCAGTAAATAATATACCATCATAATTATCTAAAATTATTTATATATATATATATTTTTTTTTTCATTTAATAATAAGTAAAAATAACTGTATTTTAATACACTACAATATAGCTATGATAATATTAATCAGTAAATAGACTGATGTTAGTATGAACCTAAAATATACATACGATTTATGGCTCATTTAGAATCGGACCTAACTAAAAAATGACTCGGTTCAGTGTGGGAGTCGGTTGTGAATCATTCTGAACGATTCACTGACTGGTTGAATCTGATTCAAACCACTAAAAAAAACGAGCGAGTTCACAAATTATTTTCACAAATCATTGCGACTGACTCCATAAGAATATTATTAACCATAAGAATTATTCATAAGAATAATTTGTTCGTGAATCAGACAACACGGCTCGTGTTGTGTTTGTTGTATTTGACGAAACTGCATATTAAACTTTCTCTGTGACATTTTGAATTGCAGTGTGAAGTCCTGTTAAAAGTTAGTTGAAGTTTGTTTATTTTTGTAGTTTCTGCCTCATGCCTAGTTTTGAAGGAGAAAGTGTCCTCATTTGAGCAAAATTAAGTTTTGCGTCATTTTCATTTCGGTAATCATGTTTTGCGAACCTTAACCGACTCGCTGTTTACCAATGATGTTTGCTAGCTATTCCTGCGCCCAGCCTGAATACAGTAGTGACGGATTCTTTTTATAGTTTACTCCTCCCTGGCCCTCCTCAACCCCACACATTTTTCTTGCACTTTCTGCCTCGTTCTAACAAGGTGTAGCACAAATAGCCATGCTGAGAGTATGGAGGAAAGTCCCAGCGGGATCTGCCGCGTCCCGGAGCTGTAGTAGCTGTGGAAGACGAAAGCAGAAGATGTACGTTGTCATCATTATATCAGAGTCAGCACCTAATCATGAGCAAGATATGAAAAATATCTGCCGTTCTTCTTTTGTGGAACAAGAGCCAGGAATATTAACACAAACTTATGCATGACAAAAGAAAGAAACTTGAAGAAGAAGTCAAACTGCAACAGAACTGAATCAGGATTGATGTATTAAATAATCATCAAATGAGGACTTGGAGACAACTGTGAAATTCACTTTTTACTGGTAATAATTCTCTCTGTACCTGTCTTTAACATCCCAGCACTTTATAATAAAGCAATAAGCCACAAGATAGCACACTGTAAAAATTAATAATCTGCAGCTATTACCTTAAGGAGTCATTTCTGCCTGATTTAAGGGGAGACACTGCAGGCAAAAACCCTGTTTTTTCATGCACCTGTCAAATTTGAGATTTTGGGCTTTTTGATTTTTCATAAAGTATTTTTTCAGACTAGTGGAAAGAAAACATCCAAAAGACACTGTTAAGTGTTTCTTTTATAGCACTTTATCTATTTGTGTCAATAGATTTCAATTACAATACATATTTTTAAACGCTGTTTTCTCTCAAAATGAGCTTTTTTCTCCTACATTGAGCCATATATCTCCACTTAGCACTTACAAACACCAAACACTTCATTTTTATTCCTGTCTATATCCTAAAGGTTTTTACAGAGGGATTTGTTCATATATAATTTGCTTAAATATATACAACATTTTATTCCCCAAAAATTGTGAAAATGTATTGTTTTCTGTCTGTTTTAAGTATTTTCTGAATTATGGAGTGACAAAATGAGATACCCAAAATTCCCTCTGTAAAAACTTTTGACTCTAATATGTCAAAAAAAATTATATAAGAATTTTGAAACTGACTTCATCCAGTGTTTAGATTTTTGTACTTGAAATATATGCAAATTAATGCATATTTCATAACTTGTAATACAAAAAAAAAATGTTTGCAATTATCAATGTAATCAATCAACTAGGTAAGTAAGGCGATAACTATTAGTTTTTTTTTGTTACCCTATTCACCTGCAGTGTCTCACCTTAACCCATAAAAACTGTTTTGTTGGTATACATTGATGTATATAAATTAGTTCAGTGATGTTAAAACAATATTTTTGATTAATGTTACCATCATATATATATATATATATATATATATATATATATATATATATATATATATGTATATATATATATATATATAAATATATATATATATATATATATATGTATATGTATATATATATATGTATATATGTATATGTATATATGTATATATATATATGTATATGTATATATGTATATATATATATGTATATATATATATATATATATATATATATATATATATATATATATATATTACTTTACTGTACTTTTAGTCATTTAGCAGACTCTTTTATCTAAAGTGACTTACAAATGAGGACAACAGAAACAATCAATTGTAGTATTAAAACAACTAAAACTGATCCAAAACTAAAAGCTAAAACTTTATAAATAGTATATATACACACACATTAAAAAAATAATTAAATAAAAATGAGAACTGCAGATATATATATATATATATATATATATATATATATATATATATATATATATATATATATATATATATATATATATATATATCTGCAGTTCTCATTTTTATTTAATTATTTTTTTAATGTGTGTGTATATATACTATTTATAAAGTTTTAGCTTTTAGTTTTGGATCAGTTTTAGTTGTTTTAATACCACAATTGATTGTTTCTGTTGTCCTCATTTGTAAGTCGCTTTAGATAAAAGAGTCTGCTAAATATATATATATATATATATATATATATATATATATATATATATATATATATATATATATATATATATATACGTATATATCTATATATATACGTATATATATATGTATATATATATATATATATATATATATATATATATATATATATATGTATATATGTATATATATATATATATATATATATATATATATATATATATATATATATATATATACACACACACACATATGTATATATATATATATAATATCGGCACCTTTGGTAAATATGATCAAAGAAGGCTGTGAAAATTTATCTGCATTGTTAATCCTTTTGATCTTTTATTTAAAAAAATTCACAAAAATCTAACCTTTCATTGGATAATAAGAAATTAAAATGGGGGGAAATATCATTATGAAATAAATGTTTTTCTCTAATACACATTGGACACAATTATTGGTACCCCTAGAAATTATTATGAGTAAAATATCTCTGAAGTATATTCCCATTCATATTCACAATTTTGAGCACTTCAGGGTGATTATGAACATGAAATTATCCAGCCATAGCTTCCTGTTTCACAGAAATATAAATAGGAGGGAAAACAAAGCCCAAATTCCCTTAATCATCCATCACAATGAGAAAAACCAATATATTTCTGATTTGCAGCAAAAGATAATTGAGCTTCACAAATTAGTGAAGTGGCTTTAAGAAATGAGCTAGAGCAGTGAAAATTCCCATTTCCACCATCAGGGCAATAATTAAGAATTTCGAAACTGCCTGGAAGAGGACGTGTGTCTATATCGTCCTAATGCACGGTGAGAAGCAGAGTTTGAGTGGCTAATTTTCACAGCCTTCTTTGATCATATTTACCAAGGGTACTGATATTTTTGGCCATGACTGTAAATACAAACACAGTGCTGCTTGAAAGTTTGTGAACCCTTGCAGAATCTGTGAAAATGTGAGTAATTTTAACAAAATAAATAAGATCATACAATATGCATGTTATTTTTTATTTAGTACTGTCCTGTGTAAGATATTTTACATAAAAGATGTTTACATATAGTCCACAAGACAAAAAAAAATTGTTGAAATTATTAAAATAACCCCTGCAAAAGTTTGTGAACCCTTGGTTCTTAATACTGTGTGTAGTTACCTGGATGATCCATGACTGTTTTTTTTTTTTGTTGTTGTTGTTTTTTTTTTTTGTGATGGTTGTTCATGAGTCACTTGTTTGTTCTGAACAGTTAAACAGAGCACTACTCTTCAGAAAAATCCTCCATGTCCTGCAGATTCTTCAGTCTTCCAGCATCTTTTGCATATTTGAACCTTTTCCAGCAGTGACTGTATGATTTTGAGATCCATCTTTTCACACTGAGGAAAATTGAGGGACTCAAACACAACTATTAAAAAAGGTTCAAACATTCACTGATGGTCCTGAAGGAAACACAATGCATTAAGAGCCGGGGGGTGAAAACGTTTTGAATTTGAAGATCAAGGTAAATTGTACTTAATTTGTCTTCCGGGAAACATTCAAGTATCTTCTGTTGCTTCCGAAGGGCATTACTATATGGAAAAAAAATTATATTTCTACAAAATAAGAAAAATTTGGACATCTTCATCCTGTTCAAAAGTTTTCACCCCCGGCTCTTATTTTGTTAAAATTAGAATTACATTTTCACAGATTCTGCAAGAGGTTCACAAACTTTCAAGCAGCACAGTGTGTATATATATATATATATATATATATATATATATATATATATATATATATATATATATATATATATATGTGTGTGTGTGTGTGTGTGTGTGTGTGTATGGTATAATGATGGTTTGACCGTTTTTAAGGGGTGTTGTGAACTAAACTCACACTAACCATGGTAAAATAACTTTAAAACAGCCTTTTGTGGTTAATTGTTTTTACAAAATAGTGGGAACAGATATCAAGATGTGCTCAAACATTTGTTATGAATTTTGCCTCAGAGTATATAGTTATGACTCTCTCTCTCACAAAGCTATTTTTTTCTTATTTTAAACTTATCTATTTTATTAGATATGAGAATTTATCTCAATTTATGTATTATTACATCTATTATTATTTTACTCAGAAATATGAAAAACTTTTATACATATGAGCCCATATCTTTCTCATCAAATTTTCCCAAGACAAAATGATCTGAGATGCGAATTCATATTAAAGCGCTACACTCTAAATAAACAATTCACTTATTTGTGTCTATTTGTGTTTCTTCCAACTGAATTTTAGGAGAAACATCTAAACATCCAGCCATTATATGATCAAACACACTAATGCTCCATAAATAATTTCTTTTTTAATATTAGTTGTATGAATAAACTTCTTCCACCAAGGCTGTTGACTCAGATTTTGGATTTTAGAGCAAGAACTATTTCTTACATAATCAGTATCTGATATCAGAGCTCATAAGAGACACTTGAACACATAATCTCTGAGAGAAGAGTTGTTATTTTGGATTTGAAGTATTAACACTTACTCTCTAGTGATAATCAGCTATAAATAAGTCCAGAACGAGACTGCCAGCCCCAATGTAATCAGGACACATAATGGAAATGTGTGTCTGAGATGCTGCATTGTTAAATAGGCACTAATTCTGCTCTCACACAATAGACCGTACAAGGACAGATAAAAGGCTTAAGGCTAGTTGTGGGTAAACAGGAAGGGAGAGACTGTTGCCGCCACTGTTGAGGACAGATCCCACAAGACATTGTTGCATGTCTGCATGTGAGAGAGCGAGAGAAAGAAAGATGTCTGCTGGAAAGAAAAGTCAAAGATGACAACTCTTTCAATGCAACATCTCAACTTTTCCTCTAAACAGCAATGGTATTCTCTTGATTCTCTGTAATTTCATGTATAAACAAATAAGGCAGATAGTATAGCGGTTACATGGGTGATGTCAGGAAATGATGACATCACCTGAAAAGGAAAAAAAATAAATTATTACATTTTTCATAAAAGATTAAAGAAAGTAAACTGTGTCAAGGTCTATTGTTGACTTTAAGTCTTTAAGAGCAAGGAAATTCCTGGCCTTTTTACAGCTATACATTTGATGCATATACATATACATGGATGGTTGTCCTCAAAAGTAGTTCAGTGCATCAGGCTGGTGAAATGAGTCTGTCTAGGAGAACTAGAGCAAGAGTTGTGTGTGTGTGTGTGTGTGTGTGTGTGTGTGTGTGTGTACGTGTACGTGCAAGTGGCGTGAGACACCAGAGCACAGCCTTACTGCTCTGAGCCGGGGCTTCCGTGACTTGCCCAGAAGCCCCCTGCTGCGATGGAGACCGCGTGCTCCATTCAGCAGCATTAAAAAAGGATGAGCACCATGCTCGAATGGGGACCAGGGCACATTGATGGATAATTGCCTCTTAAGTGCTGCACGCGCACTCACTCAAGTGCCCCTTTAGATCTATGTTACGACTGAGGCAAACTTATCTACTCATCCAACAATCAAAACAGTAGTAAACTTACTCTCCCTCCCCAGTTTGATGTTGGAGGCTAAACTGGGCATTGGAATGACTTTAAATAACCTACCAGAGACACAATACAAAGGTTTGGGGTCTTCATACATATATGAAGACTTCAGATGCAAAAACCTCTAAGTTTGTATGAGTTTTTTCTTTCAAATGAGCATTTTTTATTAGGCTCCTATGAAAATATCACTGTACATTTTTGAAAATAGCGCATTCAGTAACTGACTAATAACCTTTAATTTGCCATTAAAGTGAAATTACTGAGTGTAAACATAAGAGCCTAATAAAAATGGTAATTTAAAAGTCTCAGAAATCTCAGATGGACTTAGAGTTTTTTGCATCTGAAGCCTTCATATATACATACATATATATATACATACATTTTTTTTTAAAGAAATTAATATGTTTATTCAGTAAGGATGTATTAAATTGTTCAAAAGTGACAGTTAAGCTACACAATTGTTTGCAATATAACAATATTAATGATAAATGTTTCTTGAGGAGCAAATCAGCATATTAGAATGATTTCTGAAGGATCATGTGACACTGAAGACTGGAGTAATGGCTGCAAAAAAAATCTTTGCATCACAGGAATAAATTACATTTTAAAATATGGTAAAATAGAAAATCGCTATTTAAACTTTGTAATAATATTTCACAATATTACTGTTAATACTGTATTTTTGATCAGTATTTTTGGTGAGTATAAGAGATTTCTTTAAAAAAATAAATAAATAAATAAAAATGAACGACCTCAAACTCTCTCTCTCTACATATAGGTTCTCTGGTTACTGTTCCTAATTTAAGAAGTTTTACAATTTGTCCCAAAAGCATTAGAGAGATTTCTGTGAACAGCATGGTTTTCAATTAGCTTAAAGTGTGGTAAAATGCATCAGATATTATTCTCACCTGGGCTGGAATGAAGTCTGAAATGGCAAAGTATTGTTAACTGCCATTTTCCTTTAAGCAAAAATGCTAAATTAAGCAATAAGATTATCAAAATTAAACTGCGGAGACTGTGAATCAGGATCAAGACAAACACTTATCGTGATTACAGCTGATTAGTGTAAGTGAACAGAACTGCTGCTAATCATGCAACTACTCTCAACACTACAATGTCTTGCGTCATTTTTGCTGTAAGTGCATTATTGTACACTGAATTTGTGCTTATTCTTACAAATTGAGAAAAAAACTTTTCAAAACAAAAGTTTGTTAAAATTACTTTCCATGGTGTATTGATCTCAGAACAGTCTTTTAATTTAAACTTGAGGAAATCTGTGGCTGTGCCTAAGAGGCTCAGATTTGCAGCTTGTATTTTGCAGATGAGCTGATCGTCCTGTAATTATGACATCATTGTCATATCAAACCCCCTCCACCCACACCCCCACCTGCCCCCTTTATAAAAAGTCAGCAGTGTGATACTGACGTTTGGCATTTTTAGCAGTGTTTACTGTTTCCTCCTGCACATTCATTATCTCCATCAGTCCACCTCCTGCGCACTTCTCCGAGTTATTTACGGATTCTTCTTACCAGCATCTGACTGTCACAAGCATGTTTATGAATCTAATAACCACGCTTTCTTTGGGTTGTTGCCACATTTATATATAGCTCAGGTGTTGGTAAGATTTTTGACAGAATTTCTTGCCATAATATCACTGATGCAACTGAATGATCCACACAGGAAATACTGTCTCACAGATAAACGAACTTTCATTCAGAAAGAAAATTATCTCATCATTTGCGCACCCTCATGTCATTTCTAACCCATATGGACTTGCTTTCTTTTGTGAAATAATCTGGGTTTTTTTTTTTCATGCAAAAACAATGAATGGAAGATGAAGCTTTCAGGCTTCACAAAAGCACAATAAAAGTGTCATTGAATGAATCTAGTCAAATTATAAAAGGGTCAAAAGGGTTTTCAAGCATCAAAACAAAAAGTGTAATACAGCTTTGAATTGTTGTTGTTGTTGTTTTTCGATAATTTGAAAGTGTCCTGTTTAATTAAATAGTTTTTTTTTTTTTTCTGCACAAAAATAAATATCATACATTTTTACCATGATTTACAGAAAACAGCCACTAAAATGTCATTCTTGTAACAATCTTGTCAGTAATATTTACCACAAGAATCAGTTTATGACATATTAAAAGACTAATTAGTTTTACCCCAAATACGATTTACTTGTAATTTTAAAACTTTGCCACTATCCCATTTTGGCCATTTGTCAGCAAGAATTTTTTACTCATTTAAAATGCAATAAAATTTAGAATGCTCACTTATTATTTTATATATTTTAATATGTACAGGACAGAATAAGTATGTTGTTTCATCATTTTTACATAAACATACACTGAATGATGATGGAACATTATTTCACCCACATTTTGACATTTTATTCTCCCAAAACTTATTTGAAACCTTAAAAGTAGACACTTTACCTGCATTTTATGTGCTTTATATGTATATAAAATCACTTTTGTAAAATTTCTTTTGATGCGGACATTTAAATGTCTTTGACCCAAAAACAAACATACACACGGTCTCAAAGGATATATGGACACTTAAGCTATAATTTATAATGCATAATGCAGTCTTTGATATACTTTTTGTATAGGATTCTCTGATGAATAGAAAATTCAAAAAGAACAGCATTCATTTGAAATAGAAATCTTTCGTGACATTATAAATGTCTTCACTGTCACTTTTGATCAATTTTATGCATCCAGAATAAAAGTATTAATTTATATATATATATATATATATATATATATATATATATATATATATATATATATATATGCAACTGCATGCATTAGCTGTACTATTCCTTTAAATTGCATTTCTGCATTCAAACATTCAGCCGCAGAGACACGCACGCTTTCTGCACTGGTGCACTCAGAGGGAAGGAAACAGCTTTTTGTGTGAGCCACCTTCCTTTCAGCAAAAAATCTAAGTGACATGCAACACAGGAGTCTCGCACGTACAGTTCTTTCATACTGCCCGAGAACCATTTAGCATGCACACACATCCACAGCAGATAAGCCTTCAGAATCTAATATATTTAATTTTCGGAAGCTTTCCAAGATGCAAGTGATTATTTACATTGCCAAAAGTTCATTTGCGACCTCTTCATAATCCTTTAAAAAGCTATCATTTAAAATAGCCAGGGAATTCTTTGAGCACGGTCAGGCAAACGTATGTTTGAGATATGACAGGAGCTGCTTTGATTGGGCAATAAATATGCAAATGGACCTGGAGGGATATACTAATAGGTGATTGGTTTGAAGATTGGACTTATCCTCAATGACAGGATTTTGTTGGTGGGAAATTGGATGCAGGACGGCACGTTAAACACAATGAGACTATTGGCATTATTAGTATGTACGGTGCACCGCAACGAATGTCATTACCCAACACACTGTGACAGCTAATCATTTCAGTGTTCTGGAGTTACTGTCAAAATAGCTGGAGAAACTAAATTTCAAGGCCAGTGAGTAATGATTCAATGATTTTAGTAATGATTTTTTTTTTCCTGGCAAACCTATATGTGCACAAATCCAAAACCACAACATTTTGTCAAATGACAGGGATCATTGCATAGAATTTAACAAACAAAAACTGCAAATGAAAAGGTTTGCTCTATTCTTCCAAGCAGCAATTTCCAGATTTTCTGAATGTTTGACACAATGGTAAGGTGTGATTGCTATTACAGATGCAAATAAAAAAAAAAGTCTCTGGTCTCTAGATATGGCTCGAATTCTCTCCCTTAATGGGATTTTCCGTCTCTTTTATGATCTGCAGGCAAAAATCATAAGTATATTTTTTGACACACAACTCTGTATTAGTCAGCTCATAAACTTGAACATAAAAATTCTACCTTAGGGGTCTTCGACAGGGGGTCCGCAGCCGTACCGCAGGGGGTCTGCCAATTATTGTTTGATCTGAAACTAATTCTATGAAAAAGATGAAAAAATGCGTTACACAAAAATAAAACATTAAGTCAACTTGAACCAAAGCTAAAGTTCAGCTAAATGTTTCATTTTCTCTTCCACATTAAAATGTACAGTAATCTGTACATTAATCATTTTAATGGCTTTGCAAAGTATGCAAATTTATGTAAATATATTAATATGGCACAACACTCAGATTTGAAATTTAACTCTCAGTTGCATACAATTTGTAACATCTTCCACTTTTTTTTTTAGGATTATTTTATGTGAAGAGAGGCCCTGTACATGAAAGGATCTCCTAAAAAGGTTGAAGATGTCCAGATTGTTCAGACAAGATAATCAATCAAAAATATATTATTGCTCATTTTCATATGAAACCAGAAAGCAACTCATAGCTGTGAATCGTTATATAAGAAAGTTAATGTTTGCTAAAGTCTCAATGACAGTAGCATGTCCTCTCGCACTAAAACTGTGATGAGTGTAATACTGCACACGCACTAGAGAAAGAAGTAAGGGAGTCCTGTGATACCAGCGCAGACTATTTGAAGCTTGTGAGTGCGATTACGACAGTCTTTAATTAAGAAAATCTGTTGTTAATAAGAAGCCTGTCCTTTATTCTCCCACCTGTCATGAGAACATTAGCATAAACTCTTTACGTATGTTTGGATGGATGTAGGGTTATTTACACAGACACTTTTTACGTCTTGTGTTTTTAAAATTTGATGCGATTTTTGCGCAAACAAGGCAGATGTTAAAAAACAGTCCGTATGGACAATGAAAGACGAAGCTTTGAGCAAACAAACAACAACAACAACAAAAAAGCCCACAAAAACATATATCAGAGTCCTGATTTATTTATTTTTTTTTTTTATAATTAAAGTAGCATGTTTACACTCCTGTCTTTCCAAGTCCTTGTTAATTTCTTTCCTCCATGAAACATAAATGGGTCAAAGCTGTGGCACAGTGGCTTATGCCCATGCTCATGACATATAAGAGCTGTTAGCTCAGGTTCAAATCCAGTCTGGGTCATAGCATATAAAAAATAGCAAACAACAACAAACAAACAAATACGTGTATTTGTTGTAAATAAAACTGAAATAAAAATGTAAATAATTTATGTACTGTATTACAATTTATTTATATATAGTAAATAGGGGCCTTAACAATAAATAATATAATTTAAATCATAAAAATAATTTACAATTTAATTATAATATAATATAATATTATTATTGTATTTGTTTAAAATGAAATTGAAATAAAAATGTGAATATTTAATATAATTTATTACAATTGATTCAAAGTGTAGTGTATATATAAATGCATAAACATATAGAAATACACACACACACACACACACACACACACACACACACACACACACACATATATATATATATATATATATATATATATATATATATATATATTCTCTATAGTAACTAGGGGCCTTATAAAGTAAATATTATGTAAATCATATTTTTTCAAATTTACTTTACAGTTTAATTATAATATAATATAGTAGTCAACATTTGAAGTGGATCAAAAAAGTTCAGGACAAAAAAAGTTGTCCTAAGACAAGAACGGGTATTGTTTTTTTTTAGGACAACTTTGATGAAGGTTTTTGATCCACTTCAAATGTTGACTACTGTATAATATACACACAGTTATTGAACGTATATATTTTGAAAAAATAAAAGCATTTAAATAAATTTTAAATAATATATATAATAAATTCACCCAACTGTGTATGTAATATATATATATATATATATATATATATATATATATATATACATACATACAAAATTATAAATATGTACCTAAAACAAATGTATTTTATTTAAATTATTTACACTTACCTAAGTTTCTTTCTCTGTCTATGCATGTATGTATACAGAAATAAGAAGTGTGATCTTTAAGTAAAACATCTCATTTTGTGTTCTACTGAAAGAAAATCATGTAAATTACAACAGAAGTTTTATTTTTTGCTGAATCCTTTACAAAACATAGACCTCTGCGTGTGAGATGATCAAACCGAAACGTTACTGATCCACCCATAAAAATGATTTGTTCATAAACTGAGTTTATGAGTCAATGAATCCTATGAGTCCTATGAATTTTAGCGGTAACCTTGGGGTTATTTAACATAGTTCTGATTATTTACATTCAGAGCTTAAAACTCAGACATAACAAAGTCATGTGAATCGTTATATAAGTTAATGTTTGCTAAAGTCTCAATGACAGTAGCATGTCCTCTCGCACTAAAACTGTGATGAGTGTAATACTGCACACGCACTAGAGAAAGAAGTAAGGGAGTCCTGTGATACCAGCGCAGACTATTTGAAGCTTGTGAGTGCGATTACGACAGTCTTTAATTAAGAAAATCTGTTGTTAATAAGAAGCCTGTCCTTTATTCTCCCAGCTGTCATGAGAACATTAGCATAAACTCTTTACGTATGTTTGGATGGATGTAGGGTTATTTACACAGACACTTTTTACGTCTTGTGTTTCTAAAATTTGATGCGATTTTTGCGCAAACAAGGCAGATGTTAAAAACAGTCCATATGGACAATGAAAGACGAAGTTTTGAGCAAACAAACAACAACAACAACAAAAAAGCCCACAAAAACATATATCAGAGTCCTGATTTTTTTTATTTATTTCTTTTTTTTTTATAATTAAAGTAGCATGTTTACACTCCTGTTTTTCCAAATCCTTATTAATTTCTTTCCTCCATGAAACATAAATGGGTCAAAGCTGTGGCACAGTGGCTTATGCCCATGCTCATGACATATAAGAGCTGTTAGCTCAGGTTCAAATCCAGTCTGGGTCATATCATATAAAAAATAGCAAACAACAAACAAACAAATACGTGTATTTGTTGTAAATAAAACTGAAATAAAAATGTAAATAATTTATGTACTATATTACAATTTATTTATATATAGTAAATAGGGGCCTTACAATAAATAAATAATATAATTTAAATCATAAAAATAATTTACAATTTAATTCTAATATAATATAATATAATATTATTATTGTATTTGTTTAAAATGAAATTGAAATAAAAATGTAAATATTTAATATAATTTATTACAATTGATTCAAAGTGTAGTGTATATATAAATGTATAAACATATAGAAATACACACACACACACACACACACACACACACACACACACACACACACACATATATATATATATATTCTCTATAGTAACTAGGGGCCTTAAAAAGTAAATATTATGTAAATCATATTTTTTCAAATTTACTTTACAGTTTAATTATAATATAATATAGTAGTCAATATTTGAAGTGGATCAAAAAAGTTCAGGACAAAAAAAGTTGTCCTAAGACAAGAATGTGTATTGTTTTTGTTTTAGGACAACTTTGATGAAGGTTTTTGATCCTCAAATGTTGACTACTGTATAATATACACACAGTTATTGAACGTATATATTTTGAAAAAATAAAAGCATTTAAATAAATTTTAAATAATATATATAATAAATTAACCCAACTGTGTATGTAATCCTATGAGTCCTATGAATTTTAGCGGTAACCTTGGGGTTATTTAACATAGCTCTGATTATTTACATTCAGAGCTTAAAACTCAGACATAACAAAGTCATAATTTATATTCATAAATTAAAAAAAAAAAAAAACTATATAACAGTACCCAATCCACATCTCATTATCATAAACACAACATTTTGCTTTTAATAGTCCTATTTAAATCGGCCTTGTTGGCATGTGTGGTAGTGGTGTTATTACGGAGTGGCTAATTAATGCTTATTGGAGATAATGAGGCAGGGTACAGAATGTTAGGCTGACACTAATTCCAGCTTTGTTCGAGACCGAGTCTCGGCGGACTCCTCGCAGCGGCCTTCCTGCCTGTATCTCATTTATTTATCAGCTCCAAATTATTTCAGATGAGAAGGAAGTTAAACAATATCTACTATTAAGTCTGAAATAGACTGGCTCAAGGAGGGTTTCACACACAGTTACCTGCAGTTGGATCTCGCAGGCGGTCGTCATCTTGGATCTTGCTGCTGTAAACTTGAAGGACAGAGGTCTGGTGAACAGAAGGACACAGTAGGACGAGAAATGTTTAGGAGCTAGGCAGATGTCAGGGCCGAGGCTGCTGCTCTCGCTATACTGTGCCGGCTCACAATCAGCTTCCCAACAGCGCCTGTCAGAGTTTAATGGGAATTAATGCTTGGTGAAAGTTATAAAACTCTCGAAGTATGTCATCGGGAAAGGTTAAAGGAATAGTTCACCCAAAAATGAAAATTATGTTGTCATTTACTCACCTAACTCAACGAAAATGACAAAGCAGGACCATAAAAGTAGTTCATGCAACTCGTTCATTAAATTCCAAGTCTTCTGGACCCTTACAATAGCTTTATTCACTGGACAGCCTCAAATCTCATTTGCACTAACAACTTAACTGAACATGAAATCGATCTTTTATAATACGTGTTCATGGTCTTATTGTGATCGGCTTTATAATATTAAATCAAAAATGCTTCCGAAACAACTTTACTTCTCAAACCTTCCCCTCTAAACTGGCTGCATTCTGGTGTGACCTACTTTTCAGACTCCACATTTTTGTTCTTGTTAATTATCCATATTTGCTCATAAATACGGTTGATTACAGCAGTAAAACAGGTTGGAAATGTCACTTCATGCTGATTTTATAGAGATAGGTTACTCAAAAATGAAAATATTTTTCATCATTTACTCACTCACGTTGTTCCAAAACGGTATGACTTACTTTCTTCTGTAAAACACAAATTAAGGTAATTTAAAAAACACAGAGACATTTTTGGGTGAACTATCATTTTACATTTTGATCTTTTCCCAACTTAAAAAATGGCATAATATTATATGGCTTTAGAAGACTTGGAATATAGGGCATGAAATATATGGTTTCATGGACTAGTTGTAACTTTTTGGGTTTCTGGTTCTGGTTTTTGGAAAAAAGAACAGCACAGACATTCTGCATAATATCTCATTTTGTGCCCCACAGAAAATAGAAAATTAACAACAGGGTAAACTAACCCTGCAATGGAAAGTTTTTTATAATTTATGAGACAATATAGTATTGCACAAGAAAAATAGTTGCAGCTGTGTTTCACAGGTCAACAGGCTTTTCCAACATTGTTTAATGAGTGAAGCTAATGTGAAAATATTTGGTACATGTGAATTGTTTGGTGTGAACCTATAATTAAAGGAAAGAAAAAAGCCTTTTCTCACCTGAGGGAGGAGGTGATATAGCTATAATACTTCCAAATGACCTGTCCATGACCATCTCTGGTTTTCCCAGAGCCTCCTGCTCTACCTTCATGTCTCATAGCAGTCTTAAAATTTCACACCACTCAGTTTATGAACAAAGCCAAACTGTTAGAAAAGATAACGATAGCGGTCCACTGACAGAACCCTGTGGGATACCAGTTTGTGGACAATGTTAAATCCATGTCTTCTTCCTTCTGTGGCAGGTGCAACGATCCCACTGAGAACCTGGTAACCTTGAGTTGAACCCGCAGTGCTACACAGATATGACAGCATCAACTTAAGCTTCCATCTTGGATGCTCTTCATCTCAGAGGTGTTTGAATCGTAGCAGCAGAACAGCAATCCTTTGACAACAGAGGTAAATATAAAGCAAAGGATATAAAAAGACAAACCTTGAAAAATCCCATGAACTATTGATGCAACCTTTTGTTTTTCGGGATTTTTTGCTCCTAACATGTTGGCACCTCAGTTTCCTTTGCATTTTTTTTTTTTTTTAAGAATTTTACTTCAATCCTCCTTTGTATCCGACATCTCTGGTGGGATTTGGTTAGTGCGAGTCACACTTTGATCATGTTTTTCTTCATCCGCAGACAGAAACCAAGGAAAAGTCCTGTTAGAGTTTTGACATAAACATTATAATGAGGGTTTCACACATGGTTGAAAAATCCAAAAATCTTTAGTACGAGTTCTTCACCAATTAATCTAACCTCAAAGAAACTCTAGCGCACTTTAGCACTTCCTTTTCCTCAAAGAATTATGGCTAAGAGAACAGAAAACAAGATGATGTAGGGAAATGAGAGAAACACCTTAATCATCTCTTCAATAGTGTTGTTTTAGGAAATGCTTTGAAGGTACGAACTGCATTCAAGTCAAGCAACCATATATCCAACTTCATTTATAGCATTCATGGTTTGACAAGCCGGTTGTGAGTCACGCTTTTAAGATTTAACCCGAGGCGTAAACCGTTACCAGCACGGCACTTTACAAATGTATCTCATCCACTTCTGTTTTTAATCACCTCCCTATCAGTACAGACTTATTAAAACCCCATTTCGAAGAGTCTTATCCTCATCTGACCTCTAGCACCCCGCGTTGCCGTTTGGGCGGTGAGTGCACATTTACAGCTGCTGTGCGTCCCATTGATATTTTGCCCTCGGATCATCAAAACCTGCGCTCTGTTCACAGCAGTGTAGGGTGACACTTCCCCACCGGGCTTGAAAGTCCATCTCAAGACCCTTTGAACTGAGCCTCTGGGTACTGGAAAGCAGGTAACATTCATAATAGCTCCCTTGTGTGAGGCCGGTGGTCCTGACAGCCTGGGAATCGATTAAAAGCATTCACAGCCCCCTCTTCCTCTCCTAGGATGGCCTAGCGTCTCACCATGCAAGCTAATCCTCTAAGAATGCTCAGGTAAGTCAGAAGGGTCTATTGTGTTCGTTTTTTTTAAATACCATTTTTACCACTCACGAAGGAGCCGTCGTGCTGTGCGTTGGGAGTATAGACTGATTATGTTCTTATAAACGAGAATTACATATTTTCTAAATGTGACCTTTCTCTGTCTTTTCTCTCAGGATTGTTCACTGTTGAGCCGTTTTGTTTGATCTACCTGAGAAAGCTCAAGCATGGCACAGCCATCTGTTCCCAGACCGATAGGTCCGCTTGTTGTTGGAGGATTGGTCTCTTTGCTCCACCTGCGTTTAGTGAGAGAAGGGGAATTTGCCTCATTGCCCCACCTGTGTTTGGAGAAAAAGAAAAGCCCAAATGGCCAAAGGAATTTCTTAACATGAGACATGTATCAGAGAAAAAAAAAAGAAAAAAAGTAGACTGGCTTCCTATAATGATCTTTCTGGAATATCTATATGATATCTAGATTTATCTATCTATCTATCTATCTATCTGTCTATCTATCTATCTATCTATCTATCTATCTATATATATATATATATATATATATATATATATATATACATATATATAGATAGATAGATATCTTCTATATCATTAGAAGAACCGACTAGATAGTTTGTGAATCAGACTACACTGGTCATGCTGATTCAGTAAAAAGAATCAGCTCACAACAGTCATTAGTTTGTGAATCAGACTATACTGATCGTGCTGTCTGTTAATGATTCATTAAAAAGAATCACCTCATAAGAGTCATTTGCTTGTGGATCAGGCTACACTAGCAACGCTGTATATTGCTGATTTACTAAAAAGGAATTGATTCATAAGATTCATTCATTTGTGAACCAAGGAATTTGAGCTGAGATCTTATATTTTGATGCTCACATGTTAAACAGTTTCACACAAAATATAAAGCATACATACAAGATTTGGAGTAACATGCTTTTAGTAAAATGTTATCAATAAAAATTGGCTAATAGTTGCAGCAATATTTTCTAGACCCAATAAACTATATAGGTTTTGCTGTATTGTTTGTCTTTTTTTTTTATCTATTCACTTCTGTCACCTCTTTGATGTCCAGTGTTTGGATGGATGAAGCTTGAAGTAACAGTGCTTCCCAAATTTCAAGCTGTTCCTCTTGAAAGCTTTATGGATGTTTCTTTAGACCTCTACCTTTTGTTCACACAGTGTTTCTGTGAATCTTAAATTCCTCCATTAATTTGAGAAAGAAAGCTGTCCTGACCTCTCTGTGGTGGCAGAGGAGAATGCCATCTACTCTCCAGGTTTCTGTCACTGTTATAAATATCTGTAATCAACGGCTCAGCTGGCTTTGTCAAACTCACTAATTGCTTTAAGCAACCAAAACACCAATTTGGAGAAGTTTTCCAGAAGGTTGATTATGTCGTGCAGACGGTGTGTCTTTAATGATGGCCTTTAAAGTCAACATGGACCCTGTGTACTTTCTGAACACACGCTCCTAGTCTTATATTGCACAATTCATCAGTGCATATTGTTCTAAAGAAGAATCTTTTGTCAAATTTTACAAATTAAAAGCTGTCAATTTTATTTTCTCTGATTAATTATTTTAATTGCACACATGACTTTGGCACCTCGCGCAATGCTCTATTGTTTGAGCTACAGGAATTGTGTTATACTGAGATATAGGTAATAATCAACTGAGTAACACTGGTTAATGTAATAATACTGATTAGATTAAAAAAAGTGTTACCTTTGGAATAAAATCACGTACATTTTTTGTCAAACACCCTGTTGCAATAATGTCCTGAGGTGATGATGTATTTTATAGGCCAACCCAGAAGTTAGCATCACCCTGGTTCCCTCGACAAAAACCCAGTTGGATTTTTCCACTGGCTTTTGGATTATTGCAGAAAATAAGCTATGGCCAACAAAAGATTATGGCAAGATTTACTAAACAGTGTAAATTAGCGTTAGAGCGCAATTCCATAAAAGTGCAGATAGGAGGGGAAAATTCCTGCGTGTGATTTACTGATAATGCGCACATTAAAGAACACAGTCTGAAAGGAAAACTTCTACAAATGCATATTCAATAAGGTCAGGCACAAAAATAACTGCGTCCATGCCTTTTCAATGCTAATTCTTCACTGCGCGTCTTTAGTAAATCCTGACAGTACTATTTTAAGGCCAAAAGACATGAAAACATCTTGAGCTTGTATTAACCACAGACTTTATTTAAGGCATTTAATAAAAAAACGCTAACTTGTTTCCAGGTTTTGGCCCACAAAAATACACAATCCCTGCATAATCCCATACAATACACCACATTACGAAAGTCAAATGAGTGTGAATTCATTTTCATGTTTACTTGAAAAAGGAAACATTAGGTAAAAAAGAAATATCAAACGCCATATCATTAATAGACAGCACAATTTCTGTCTATGTACATGAAAATTGAGCGGTTGAAAAATTTGATGCGCAGTTATTTAAAAACTGTGGACAACTGAATTGTACTTCGCTTGTTTGGCTATCAATACACTCATTATACAGTTTTCATACATCGATTACTTCGACATGCAATCCCAAAACAAAGTAAACTTGCTCAGTGCCATTTCAGATTAAAGAAAAACATATCCAGCACTATTGATTTCAATGTGGTTATTGTGGTATAGTTTGTCGGATAACAGCTCTCCGTGGTCGGAAAATCTGCTGGCACTTTTTTCCTTTTTGTTCTCCACTGTGGGAGCTTGAAGACAAGATTCCATCAATAACAACAACAACAGCGTCATTTAGACTTTCCAAACAAAGTCTATACCTACAGCACCATGCGTCTCCCGCACTGTCCCACGGTTTGGCGGAGAACTTTGATGGCTCATTCGTTTTAATTTGGGGTCCTCGGTCAAAGGGAGACAACGTAATTGCTACATCGTTTCAAAGGGCGACGTGCGATCCAAGACTGTTCAAGAGACACCGACAGGGTGTTTATAGAGTAAAGACGACTGATTCCTGCACCAGACAGCCATGGATACTGTATATTCCCACTTTAATATCACTCTGCTTTGTTTTCGTCTTTTAGGAAGCCCTTGGAAACTCACCAAGGGCTACAATTATTCATTCTAGTATCTATTTATAGATGCTCTCCTGATAGGAGAGTAAACAGGATGGGCTGAGCACTGATTAAAACATAGCCCAAAGTTGGCTCGCCTCAGGGGTTCGGAAAGGCAATAGAGCATCTCTATCCGGCCAATTGGAGTGGACGCATATGAAATCCTCGTTAGTGATGTGCAGTGAGGGGGAGCCAGAGGGTTCGGCATGCGTTACGTGACTGGAATCGACCAACGTGCGCGTTAGTCAACTTTAGACAGTTGCAAAAAGAACTTCTCTTCATTAGAGCCGGGTGGACATTCCAGCAAACAGGGAACTTCTCCAAAACCCAAAGATATCATATTTGTCTTGGAGAATTATAACTCTCTTCGAGAAAGTTTATTATCTAGTAGGCGCGCTCAAGAGGAGTGAGATGAAGGAAAACTACTGCATTGAAAATGATGTATGGGACTTCAATCTGGGAGCCGAGCGATACATCACTCTCAAGCTGTGCTCCTCAAAGCTCTTTTAATGAAGTGCACAGAGAAATCACAGCTAGATCTAATAGATTCAGGAGGAAATAAGTCTTGCTGTCTTCACAAATATGAGGAGGCACGATGCTGTTTTGTTGCTTAGTATTAGTTTGTAAAAGAACTATTAAAAAGGCAGCAGCAAGTGGCCGTCGAGCGTCGTTTCGACCCAGCAGACGCGCTGAGGATGCTGGAGTTGATTGATGCCGTGTCATTATTGGTTTGCTCAAGGTAAACTTCCAGTTCTGCTTAAAATTTTAAGTACATGCTTCACATCCAAGAATGAATGGATGTGACCTCAAACTCTTGACAGCATTTGTTATTGAGGGCAAACTGCTTTTCTTCTTTAAACAAAGCCATTTTAGATACATAGCTTTACTGCCTCTGTAATTCCACATGAAAAGCAAAAAAGAAAAATACATAAATTTAGTATTAAAGCCTATTTTAGGACCACTACAATTTCTTTACATTGTGACACTCAATTAAACACATTTCCCACCAAAATTCTCAATTACAGTATGCATTCAGACTTACAAGAATTTAAAAAAAATTCTCTTTATTCTCAAAAGCGATTACTGAAAAAGTGTCAATTTTGTACTGATTTTAATCAATAAATTATACTTAAAATAATGAAAATGTATTTATTTATTATTTATATTTTATATAATTTAATGTTAGTTAAATGTAATAACAGTGATTAGATTCAAAAAGTGTTACCTTTGGGATAAAATCAAGTAAATTTTTTGTCAATAATGTCCTGCAGTGATGATGCATTTTATAAGCCAACCCAGAAGTTAGCATCACCCTGGTTTCCTCGACAAAAACCCAGTAGCATTTTTCCACTGGCTTTTGGATTATTGCAGAAAATAAGCTCTGTGACCACCAAAAGTGTATGATGTTGTTGAATAAAATGTGAAAATATCTTGAACTTGTATTAACCACAGATCCAATTTAAAGCATTTAATCAAAAACCTAATTAAAAACCCCACAGACTTCAGGATGATGAAACCTATAGTGCTAAAATGCTAACTCGTTTCCGGATTTTGGCCTACAAAAATACACAATCCCTGCAGCACTCATACAACACACCACAATACGGAAGTAAAATGAGTGTGAGTGCATTTTAATGTTTACTTGAAAAAGGAAACTTTAGATCTAAAAAAATATAAAAAATAAAAAATCAAACGGCATATTATTAACAGACAGCACAATTTCTGTCTATGTACATTGAGCTGTTTGGATGTCTGATTTGTACTTCGCCTGTTTGACTATTAATGACTATTACACTTATTATACAGCTTTCATACATCATTTTTTTTTTTTTTTTTTTTTTTACATTACAGTAAAGAAGTTTGGGGGAATAAATGCACTTAATTGCCATGAAAATAATGTCACAATGTAAAAAATACATTAAAAAAAAATCTAATTCTTACATTTTTCTTTTAAATACGACCCGGGCATGTTCTTGAGAAAGTTATGAGATGCATCTAATTAAAATTACGATGCACACTATCTCAACTCAATTTTCCATGCAGCACAACCCACATGAACTATTTTTCAACTCCGAAGCATCAAAGACGCTACTTGATTTCAAGCTCGGAAACATTTCTGAGCGCTGTCAGAAAGGACAAACATCACTCACGCTGCGACGTGACAAACATCTCACTCATTTCATTGTATATTTAGCATCCTGCTCATCAATTTCAGATCGAGTAAGTGCCTGTGATATCTGTTTTAATTGCTGTGAATTAGCATCTGGCTGGGGCACACATGTGCGGGGGCCGTTTGAAGAGATGCCCAGTACGGTGGCGCATGAGGTCTGACGGGCTTTTTTTTTTTTTTTTTTTTTGACAACGAACAGGGACTCTCTGAAATGCAAATGTGGCCAAGAGAGAGATGATGGCCATCCGACACGGATGCACATTTTGACATTTAAATGGCAGACACTGTGACAGAGGTCATTGGCTTGCTGACAGTGACATCACATGACCTCTAATCACCCCTCTGTATCCAATATTCCACTCATCTCCTGCCTGTTAAGCTGAAGATTGAAGTGTCGCGCTGCTTATATTGGTGGATTAATTGGCGCTTGAGTGGGAAACAACAACGAGGAAATTACAAGACCTGTAAAGGTGCCACTTTTATTAGGACAATTGTGACATATAGTAGAGGTCCTCACATTTTTTCCCCCTAATAAAGCACTTGACAATCTAATTAATCCCAGAATTAATATATACAGAAAATGGCAATGCTTTAATTGCACATTAAAATGCATCTTGTCAGCATATTACACACGGTTAATTTCAATTTGTTGCAATACTCTAAAGCAGCCAAGAATAAAAGCTCTACCTCCATACGAACCCAAACGGTGCCATTTTATCTTTCGCCAGACGTAATGACAGTTTAATTGTCTGGGTAAACAACCCGCTCAGTTCGATGACTCATGACACCTTGAATACTTGAAGGTTTTGCAGCCTTTTTTTGAAAATCCCTGACTGACTCCTTGTATTTCCGTCTTATTTAAACTGAGAAAAAGCAATTAATCGAGAAGAGGGCTGACACTAGCCTTGCTGAAATTGTTTATTTATCTGGAGACGCTATCTATCTATCTATCTATCTATCTGAGGAGCATTTAAAACATCCAGAGGTTGAAATAGAAGTAGATGTTTAAAATGTAGCTATCTAATAGTCAATTTTTTTTCACTGAATATAGAGAAAACTTTTTTTTTTTTTTTTGCTGTTATGTTGGTGAACATTTCAATTACGAATGTCTGACACCTTTTGCGCAACACTTAAGAAAAACAACAATCAATGCTTTAGTGTTTGATGCTGCGCGCTCTCTGAACCTCTCAGCTGGTGTGTTGTGTTGGCCCTCAGCCTGCTGTGTGTGAAGATCGCGGCCCAGCTGTGATTGAAACGTGTTATAGATCCACGGTAGAGCACAAAGACCAATCAATACAGACAGTAAGAGGCTACACCTCTGTCTGCCGTTCTGACAGAGAGCTCTCGTCCACGATCCATACTCAACAAGCGAGGAAAACTTCAAGGTTGAAATGCTGCATGAAAAACACGCACGTTCTGCTTCTTTGAAGGACAGACAAAAACTTACAGTGGAGACAGCTGGAAGAATTGTTTTAGCCTGTTGTGGAGAGAAGTGCTCATCTGAAAGATGTTTAAAGTAGTGCTAAACTGTGAAGAAAATACTTTTTTTTTTTTTAAAGGTAAACCTCTTACAAAAAAAGCAAAAACATGTAATATGTGATGTAAGATGTAGAGCACATAAAAGCATTAATTGTTTAATTAATCCGGCAAAAACTCCCTAAAATGTTTACAAAAACAGCAAACAATGGATGGATGGATGGATGGATGGATGGAAAGAGAGACAGACAAATAAACAATTGAGAAAAGGTAATGCCTTCATGGCACTATGACTGGCCTATTATGCCCACCTCTCATTTTTAGATGGATGGATGAATGGATGGATGGATGGATAGACCAATATATACAGGTGCATCTCAATAAATTAGAATATCATGAAAAAGTTAATTTCAGTAATTCAACTCAAATTGTGAAACTCGTGTATTAAATAAATTCAATGCACACAGACTGAAGTAGTTTAAGTCTTTGGTTCTTTTAATTGTGATGATTTTGGTTCACATTTAACAAAAACCCACCAATTCACTATCTCAACAAATTAGAATATGGTGACATGCCAATCAGCTAATCAACTCAAAACACCTGCAAAGGTTTCCTGATCCTTCAAAATGGTCTCTCAGTTTGGTTCACTAGGCTACACAATCATGGGGAAGACTGCTGATCTGACAGTTGTCCAGAAGACAATCATTGACACCCTTCACAAGGAGGGTAAGCCACAAACATTCATTGCCAAAGAAGCTGGCTGTTCACAGAGTGCTGTATCCAAGCATGTTAACAGAAAGTTGAGTGGAAGGAAAAAGTGTGGAAGAAAAAGATGCACAACCAACCGAGAGAACCGCAGCCTTATGAGGATTGTCAAGCAAAATCGATTCAAGAATTTGGGTGAACTTCACAAGGAATGGACTGAGGCTGGGGTCAAGGCATCAAGAGCCACCACACACACACGTGTCAAGGAATTTGGCTACAGTTGTCGTATTCCTCTTGTTAAGCCACTCCTGAACCACAGACAACGTCAGAGGCGTCTTACCTGGGCTAAGGAGAAGAAGAACTGGACTGTTGCCCAGTGGTCCAAAGTCCTCTTTTCAGATGAGAGCAAGTTTTGTATTTCATTTGGAAACCAAGGTCCTAGAGTCTGGAGGAAGGGTGGAGAAGCTCATAGCCCAAGTTGCTTGAAGTCCAGTGTTAAGTTTCCACAGTCTGTGATGATTTGGGGTGCAATGTCATCTGCTGGTGTTGGTCCATTGTGTTTTTTGAAAACCAAAGTCACTGCACACGTTTACCAAGAAATTTTGGAGCACTTCATGCTTCCTTCTGCTGACCAGCTTTTTAAAGATGCTGATTTCATTTTCCAGCAGGATTTGGCACCTGCCCACACTGCCAAAAGCACCAAAAGTTGGTTCAATGACCATGGTGTTGGTGTGCTTGACTGGCCAGCAAACTCACCAGACCTGAACCCCATAGAGAATCTATGGGGTATTGTCAAGAGGAAAATGAGAAACAAGAGACCAAAAAATGCAGATGAGCTGAAGGCCACTGTCAAAGAAACCTGGGCTTCCATACCACCTCAGCAGTGCCACAAACTGATCACCTCCATGCCACGCCGAATTGAGGCAGTAATTAAAGCAAAAGGAGCCCCTACCAAGTATTGAATTCATATACAGTAAATGAACATACTTTCCAGAAGGCCAACAATTCACTAAAAATGTTTTTTTTTTTTTTTATTGGTCTTATGAAGTATTCTAATTTGTTGAGATAGTGAATTGGTGGGTTTTTGTTAAATGTGAGCCAAAATCATCATAATTAAAAGAACCAAAGACTTAAACTACTTCAGTCTGTGTGCATTGAATTTATTTAATACACAAGTTTCACAATTTGAGTTGAATTACTGAAATAAATGAACTTTTCCACGACATTCTAATTTATTGAGATGCACCTGTAGATAAAGCAACAAACAGACGGACCAGATAGACAGAACAATAGATAGATAGATAGATAGATAGATAGATAGATAGATAGATAGATAGATAGATAGAGTATCTCACAAAAGTGAGTACACCCCTCACATTTCAGCAACTATTTTATTATATCTTCTCAAGAGACAATACTATAAAAATGAAACTTGGATATATTTTAGAGTAGTCAATGTGCAACATGTATAGCAGTGTAGATTTACTGTGCTCTGAAAATAACTCAACACACAGCCATTATTGTCAAAATAGCTGGCAACAAAAGTGTGTACACCCTAAGTGAACATTTCAAAACTGTGTCTAAAGTGTCAATATTTTGCATGAGCACCACTGTTATCTAGCATTGCCTTAATCCTCTTGGGCTTGGAATTTACCAGAGCTGCACAGGTTGTTGCTGGGATCTTCTTCCACTCCTCCATAATGACATCACGGAGCTGCTGGATGTTAGACACATGACGCTTCTCCACCTTCTGCTTGAGGATGCCCCACATGTGGTTAATAGGGTTCAGGTCTGGAGACATACTTGGCCACTCCATCACCTTCACCTTCAGCTTCATCAGCAAGGCATTTGTCATCTTGGCTGTCTGTTTGGGGTCATTATCATGTTGGAAAACCCAGTTTCTGAAGGAAGGACATTCTGCTGAGGACATTTTGACATTCTACTTCAGAATGTCACAGTACATGTTGGCATCCATGTTTCCCTCAATGAACTGCAGCTCCCCAGTACCAGCAGCACTCATGCAGCCCCAGACCATGATGCTACCACCACCATGCTTGACTGTAGGCAAGACACAATTTTCTTGGTACTCCTCACCAGGCCGTCATCACACATGCTGGACACCATCTGAGCCAAACAAGTTTATCTTAGTCTCATCAGACCACAGGACATGGTTCCAGTAATTCATGCTCTTGGACAGGTTTTCTTCAGCAAACTGTTTGCAGGCTTTCTTGTGAGCCAGCTTCAGAAGAGGCTTCCTTCTGGGACGATGGCCATGCAAACTGACTTTTTGCAGTGTGTGGCGTATGGTCTGAGCACTGACAAGCTGACCTTTCACTTCTGCAACCTCTAAAGCAATTCTGGCAGCACTCATGCGTATGTTTTTTGAACCCAGCTTCTGCACCTGACGCACACCACGAGGACTCAGCTTCTTTGATCGACCCTTGCGAGGCCTGTCCTGAGTGAAACCCATCTTGGAAAACCTCTGTGTGACACTGGCCACTGTACTGTAACTCAGTTTCAGGGAGTTACTGATCTTCTTATAGCCTCAGCCATCTTTGTGGAGAGCAACAATTCTAATTCTCAATTCCTCAGAGAGTTCTTTGCCATGAGGTGCCATGTTGAATATCCAGTGGTCAGTATGAGAGAATTGCACTCAAATTGTCACCAAATTTTAACTGCTCTAATAGAAGACACAGAACTTTGTATAGTCCTGTTAAGCAGACAAAAACATGTACATGATAAATAGGACATGTGGCTTTGCATGGTTAAACGACATATAGCTGTTATCACTTAGGGTGTACTCACTTTTGTTGCCAGCTATTTTGACAATAATGGCTGTGTGTTGAGTTATTTTCAGAGCACAGTAAATCTACACTGCTATACATGTTGCACATTGACTACTCTAAAATATCTCCAAGTTTCATTTTTATAGTATTGTCCCTTGAGAAGATATAATAAAATAGTTACTGAAATGTGAGGGGTGTACTCACTTTTGTGAGATACTGTAGATAGATAGATAGATAGATAGATAGATAGATACAACAATAGAACGACAGATAGATAGAGCAAAAGAGTGATAGAACAATAAATAGAGTGATAGAACGATAGATAGATAGATAGATAGATAGATAGATAGATAGATAGATAGATAGATAATGAAAGATGGATGAAACCTGCAGATTTCCTCTCTAGACTGATGTTCGAGCAGCATGTATGTGGCTTGGTCTGTCTGAGGAATTGAGACTCTTCACCTGACGATCCTCAGTAATGGTGCTCTTGGGGTTTTATGTTATGGGTCAAATGGTTCTGGAGGGCCCCAAAATTGTAGGGCATCAAGTGTGCAGGCTGAACATACTTAGGGAAGCTGGTGTCTTCTCACAGTCTCTGTTGATTTCATTATCACCAAAAAACAGTATCGACTGTCACGAAGTGTTTATCTCATTGTATAAATAATTCATAGAAATATGATCTAGTTAAGCCGATGCAAAGTTTTTACATACCAAGAGAAGAGGTCTGTTGAATTTTTGCTAAATGTCAGCAAGCGAACTGTGTGGGTGGCCTGGCATCATAGTTTAGGCTGAAATAAGAAGATATTTGAACAGGGAGAGAACACACCAGAGTAAAATACACCCTGTTTTACACTATCACCTTCAGTCAAAAATATAATAGTCCAGTACAGATATGCCAATACGTGTCAGTCGCTGTTGCTCTTTATGAATCATTGCAGTACCCCAAAATCATTTACATAAACATCCTATTTTCACATCCTCCTTTGCATATCATATTTAATAAACACGCTCAGTCTGTGTCTATCATGAGAGTTGAAATGTATCATTTCTTTGCCACTAGTGGCACCGAACAGAGTGCTTGAAATGGAATGCTTTCCTATGGTTTAGTGCACAGTATATACTGTACATTGCATATTACTTTACAAATAAAGTTTTTAAAAACATATCTTGTATACTGCATACTATAAAATTGCATTTATATAACAAGCACTTCCTTGTTTTTGTTTTTTTGTTTTGTTTTGTTTATAAATATGCATATGCTTTATGCACCAAAAAAAAAGTCTCAAGCAGTTTTATGCTACATTGTTGCTGTTTTACAGTTATTTTTCTTTTTTAATTTTAAAAATTCAATAAATATTTAAGTAATTAAACGGTGATAGGAAAAATATATTAAATGAAATACTGAGTCTAGAAAGAGATGTTAAATATCAAAGTAGATAATACAGCTTAATTATTCGTGGGGAAACGGTGTACTACTATGCATAACAAAAATTTTACATACTATGTACAATATACATACTATATTATAGAAGCTTATTTCTGGAACAGAACAAAAAAAAATTAACTGCGACTTTTTAGCTCACAATTCTGAGGAAAAAAGTCCAAATTGTTGATATATAAACTCAGAATTGTGAGATATAAACTATCTCTGAGATATATAAAATACAAAAAAAAAAAAAAGTGATATAAAAAGTTTTTGTTGTTTTTTGTTGTTTTTTTTTGTTTGTTTTTTTTTTTGTTTTTTGTTTTTCCTGTGGTGAAAATATTCTTCCATACTATATACTACAAACATAGTAAAAACAGTAGTATGATATATGCTATTCTGAACATAGCTCTTCTCAATTTCCTGCTAAACAGCCTATTTGAAGTTAGTCGCAACCCAAAATCACGTCATTGGTTGAGCCAGAAGTTAACATGCCAGCCATGTTCACAAAGAAATTCATGGGAAAGAAAACTGTAATATTGAGAATGTAAGTAAGAATAACTTCTAATAATAAATAATGACAAACAGCCTGTTAAAATACAACATTTATAATTCTGTTTAGCAAGACCATAGATGCCGTTAAAAATGATGGCAAACCTTGAGCAGGAGTGCTGTAAAATGCATTTTAATGTGTTTCCCATCACATTCATCCTTGAATTCACAGTTTGAGATGAAGATGAAGGAATGCCAGACATCAGCATCTACAGTGACCTCTATTGGTGGAGGCTGCAATAGCACACCATTAATGTCTGCTCATCTGTCAGAAAACTAAGATGTCAAATACGATTACATCAAACACCAAACATCTCTATCATTCTCAGGTGGACAGAGCGATAGAGATTTAGAGCGGGATAGCAACAGAGAGCAAGTGTTGCATTGGGTTTCATTCACGCCAGACCGCAGGCTGCATCTAGGGCAAAAAGCTGATGAAAACCGCTTTGCAAACACTGTAATAGACAAATAATTGGGGTGGGGACAGACGAGATTGTGAACTTTGTCACCTTTGAGAGGCATCCCGGTTTTTGATCCCAGATCGACGTGAACATCCTCTGGCAAAAACAGAGATGTCCTCTGCTCTGAAAGGTCAAAGACATGAGAATACATTCAAAATGCTTTGAGTTTGCATTAAGTATAAAATCAGACAAGCCTGATTCTCATAAATGCGTCTAATTATGTGGTCAAATATAGTTATGGAAATATGGTGGAAACTGGATTAAAGTCTATTAAAGGAAAATTTGCAGGCCTTCCAAGATGTAGATTATTTTGTTTCTTCATCAAAACTTGAAGAAATCTAACAGTACATCACTTGTTCATCAATGGATCCTCTGCAGTGAATGGGTGCCATCAGAATGAGAGTGCAAACAGCTGATAAAAACATCACTATATTCCACAAGTACTCCACACGACTCCAGTCCATCAGTTAACGCCTTGTGAAGCGAAAGTCTGCATGTTTGTAAGAAACAAATCCCTCATTAAGACGTTTTCAACTTCAAGCTGTTGTTTCTGGCTTTCTCCAGTCACTTCCCTGTTGCCCTCTTACATTAATTCTTGCTTGTAAACAGTGCTTGATGTGTGCATATTTCTCTCCTGATTCAGACAAAACTTTTTCAGCAATATTATGGATTATGGACTCAGCAGTTTGAAGTTAAAGCTGCAGTCCATAAGTTTTGCCTCTTTGTCGCCATCTCTGTTTGAAAACCTGGAATTGCAGTTACTTGCGGAATTATCTCGCTTGGGTGGGTTGTGAATTGGCACGGCTCCAGCGCGGATATATCTAATGTTTTGAGGTGAATGTGTGGCTGTTAGTCACCGCACTGTTGTGGATGTTTACTGTACTTCGCAATCGCAGATTCTAGCCTACGTCTTGAAATATATGACCCAAATAAGAATTTTCACCGGATATTGTCATCTGAACAAGTAACAAGTCTGCCACATTTGTTCTGACCAGCTGAGGAAAAAAACATTACAATAAATCACGCTACCAATGGTGATTTAATCTAAAGATTGGTTAGCTTATATCACATCAAACCATGCAAATTATTATTACTGTTATACTTTATTCTGAAATTAACAGCATCAGCATTGCGTGACTATGAGTATAGTGTGTATTAGTGTGTAGATTTCAATTTCTGTACAGTCTAATCTAATTGTCATGCCATTCAAATTTCATATTAAGAAATTATTTTAACCCAAAAAGCAAACTATGCTCCCTTCAAACAGGCTATCTGTAATCAGAAGCACATTTAAAACTGGAATATAATTTAATTTCATTCACGTGTTTCATAAACACATAATACTTTCTGGATTACAATCCGCCATCAAAATGATACATGTAATTATTCTAGTTGCTGTGAGAAAATGCTATAAATTATCCGCCACCTGCAGGATCCTCACGTGCGATAGCCTACTAGCCGGGACAACTTCTTTATGTTTACAGACGTGACATAATGACGCAGTGCCATGCTCGAATTTCCCATGAAAATCTACCCGTACCACTAAAACTAGAAAACTTTATTATAAGCTAACCGTTGTGAATCGGGCTAAAGTAAGGCGATAGTTTTGAACAATGGCTGGTTATGTACTTGCTCAAATATTGATTTCGGATCATTTTTAACTAAAAAAAGTTACGGACTGCAGCTTTAAAAACATCTTGACTAATTTGTTTCTTGCAAACACACAGATTTTCACTTCACAAGACGTGAATCGATGGACTGGAGTGGTGTGGATTATTGTGATGTTTTTATCAGCTGTTTGAACTCTTATTCTGACGGCACCCATTCACTGCAGAGGATCCATTTGTGAGCAAATGATGTAATGCTACATTTCTCCAAATCTGAGATAAAACTCGTCTACATCTTGGATGGCCTGAGAGTAAACTGAGAGTAAATTTTTCATTTTTGGGTGAAATACTCCTATAATGCGGCTTCAGAAGTTTGTGGTGTACCATTTCACCTTAGGTGTGCACTGGGGATACTGGATCTAAACGGTTTACAGGATTCAACCTTAGGTTTCTTTCAGGCAATAACACAGGGGTGCCCAGATCAACCATCCTACAGAGTTCAGTTCCAACCCAGAAAGCTTATAATACCTGGCGGACGCTATATAATAGCAAAGGTGCCCAAATTGTACAGTACTACTGGTGGGTCCTTCATGCTTTTTGGGCTAAAACTGCCCACAATTCCGTGCAACAGTGATGTGAAAAAGTTCTCCAAATGTCTCCAAAACAATTTTTCAGCAGGAATTCTGCTGTTAAAAATGACTACTTAAATAATGTGCGCAGATATCTTCAACAAAACCATTTACCAACAACCTTGTAGCTCATAGTAGGTCTGTCTTCAAAGGTTTATAAGTTATTGTTAAAAAATCAATTACACAAACCGGACACTCTATAACATAAGATTAGGGCGGGACTATCTCTTTGTCTGACCAATGGCAGATGGGGGTGTGTTCTGGGAAACAAGGATGGAACGATTACCGGTTTGACGATAAAACATGATAAAATTCCCCACGGTTAGTATTACCGTTTTATATTTTAAATATCATTAAAACCGTATTCGATTACTGCGATTTGAACAACTCAGAATAAATAAATAGCCTACTATCCAGCATAAGCAAGATTTTAAGTAACAGTGTCACATGCGCACAGCACGCAAAGTAGTTTTGTTTTGTTTGAAAACATGGCGGAAAGCTGGGAGGCTTTAAAAGAGTGCTAAGGGGATTATACAAATGAATGTATGAATGAATTACATGAATGTACCTCTGAAGGTTTTGACTGTCTTCAGAAAATACTCGATGGCATTTTGTTTTCATCTTCGCTCCATAATAACTAATAAAGCAGTGTTCTTAATTGCAGTGCTACTTTTTCCACAGAGGTTACGGGAAACAGCTGTAATTCTGCTGTTCCATAAGCGCCACCTGCTGTCAGTGAGTGGATTTACAGAGAGTTACATTTACATTCAGCCTGTGTACAGTTTTTGTCTGGCCAAAAAAACGGACCGAATTTTCATCCTCTGCTGTAAATTTTGACCGGTTGATGAAAAACAAGCTTATGTGGATTCTACACATTTAAAAAATTTGATTTATGTGTCAGTACTTTTTGAACATTTCCAGCACATTTTAACAATACCGTGATAATACTGATAACCGTGATCATTTTTGTCACTATAATCGTGATAAGAAATTTTCATACCGTTACATCTCTACTGTCTGAAAAGATCGTCTACATTTGAAATATTACCGTAAAAATATGGAAGAAATAGTAAGAGTAGTCAATTTCCACATGAGTTTCACAGTTGGAAGTCCGGTTCGTGGCATTCTATTGCACTTTTCCAAGTAGGACGTTGGAAATGATGGAACACAGCATGAGCACCCCTGATCTAAAGAAGTTTTATTCAGAGGTCTTAAAATCAGCAGCACTTCTGCAGCATCTTACCGAGCTCATTAAATTTCAGCTGTGTCTATGTGCGCACGTCTGGTCCGCAACTTGCATTCCTACGAAGTGATGATTATTTAATCAAAAGAAGTCTGTTTCTAAATCAGAGAAAAGCAGCGGAGGCACGCAGTTCGACCCCGAACCCGTCTTTCTCCTCATCGGCATTCTTTTTCATCGAAGGGTTTGAAGTTTGATGTCTTAATTGAATATGTTTACAGAGAAGCAGAGTTCCTTCAATCTGCCAGCAACTGGGTTACCCTGTTTAACAGAAGAGGCTGCGTCCTCTGGTTCACCCCGAAATCTCTCTCTCTTTCCCTCTCTCGCTGGCTGCCTGTTCCCGCTTTGATCCTTCTCTGCAGACACCAGAAGAGATGACAGCTTTTAGACGAGTGTGCGCCACTGAGAAGGGAAAAAAAAACAAAACAAAAAAAAAAACAGGGACTTTTTCAAATTTTTATCACCAAGTCACATGTAATGCATCACACAAGCTTCTTGATAGGTTATGAATGTGTAGGACCTGCTGAGAACGGGCGACACACTTCACTCACACATGCGCATGCAAACACGCACCCCTGACGCCCTGGTGGGGTGGCGGCAGCTGACACAACCTGACATGTCACATTATCGTTTGGATTCGAGAACATAAAGCAGATTTCCCCAACAGGTGGCTGATGTCTATAGAGACAAACAGTTATGGCACAATTCACCATGTCTGTTTACTCACATGAACATATGGAAAGAGCTGCTGCTCATTTGCCTTGCCAAGGCAAACGGCTTAAAATCAACTGACTTACATTATGTAGATTGGGAGCTCTTGAAATGCATGTCAACCAGACAGCTTTATGATATGGGATCTATTTTAGGAGGATTTGGCTGTATTAAACAGCATTTTGTGCAGACTCTAAAGATTATGTGTGCTGTCGCTAAGGCAAGCATCACTATAGCGAAAAACGATTTTTTGAAGTTGTAAATAAAGATTACTGTTTAAAGTATGTTTTAGAAGAAAATACTCTTTCAGTCGTTCTATTTCAAAAGTTCATGTTTAATTCAATGTTAATTGCATTTTCTTTGTACTTATTTGTGAAATGTAGCAATTTCTGAGTTAAAATTTTTCAAAGTAAACAGAGGAGAGGTATTACTTTTGGAGGGATCACAATTTTCACATGGTGGATGTTAAAACTGCTAAAAAAAAAAAAAAAAAAAAAATCCTATAGAGACTTTTTATATATTAGCTCATCATTAGAACTAAAAACCAAAACAATTGTAGAGTTGAACAAAAAGCTGTAAAATTCAAGTGCTTTTAGTGGCACTTCAAAGCAGGCAAACCTCTGTTTTACGGTCTTTGTATAATCATGACACAAGAAATACCTAATTTAACTTTGAACAGACAAGATTAATAAGCGAATATTCAACTAGTCTTATGTAAGCATCAAAATCCAGTGCATTGCTCCATAAACTTCCACTGTAAATGCATTAATGTAAACAGGCCACATTTGCTGTATTGCTTTTTGACATTGTTTTAACTACCTAACCACCAAAACTACACTCTTAAAAATAAAGGTTCTTTATTGGCATCAATGGTTCTATTAAGAACCTTGAACATCCATGGAACTTTTCAAATGCAGAAAAGGTTCTTTATAGCCGAAAAAGGTTCTTTCGATTTTTAAAATGTTCTTCAAAATAGTTATTTTAGGAACTGTTGCCTGAAAGGTTCTTTGGGGAACTATGGCATCACTGCAAAAACACTCTTTTGGAACCTTTATTTTTATGAGTGTACCTTGGCCAACCAACTTCATCAGAAGGAGTTTTCATGGAGAATATCTCTGTTCGTACTGTGTTTGACCTTTAAGATTTATTTTTTTGCACAGACTTAATGGAATCCTTTTTTTAGCATTAGTTTATAAGCCTCATTTTTTTTCAGTTGACTGTTAGAAATGAACATTCTAAAGATTTAATAATTTAAAGATATTATCTAGCTGTGTGGAAGTTTTTAAACCCTTCAATACGGCTTAAGAATTCCTTAAAACATCTCTTTTGGAAGTTTCAAAGGCATTAGCATTGAATATATTCTAGCTTTAAAATGCCTTCTGGCTGAGGAGAATGTTTCATCCCGGAACGTCTTTGTTCTAATTTAAATAAGTTGCTTTGCGGGGCGTTAAAGCTCTGCGGCCCCTAATTTTTCAGCCATTCCTTGTCGTTGGTTTCAAAGTCCTACTTCAAGCCATCTGGAGTTTACTGCAGATTAAAACTCAAGTGTTGCTTCCTGTAAAATGTTAGAGAACGTTTTGGGGAGGATCACGGAAACTAATTATTTTCAGGATTAAAGAGAAACAAAGCAAATCTGAGAAAAAAAGCTTTCTGTGTGGGGCTTCTTGCTATACATAGAAGATTTATGTTCAGTGACTTTGCGTGAAAAGAATATCTGGGTTATATCTATATCTATATATATATATATATATATATATATATATACATATATATATATACATATATATATATACATATATATATATATATATATATATATATATATATATATATATATATATATAAATAAAAGGGCACATTTGGACTTAAAATCTCATTCTAAAATGTTTAAAATGTCATTTCCACCACATCTCATGTTACCAATTCAATTCTGTGGTCGATTTTAAACATTTTTGATAACATATTTCTCTTACCAGTAATTAATAGTTAGCTTTTATATAATATTTTCACACTTTATGAATAAGCTGATTGAAAATGACAGCATAAAATAAAAAGTTGCAACTCATATTAAGACATATCCATCATTTAGATATAATGCGTAACAACCTATTTGATTCCTTAATTTTGCATACTTCAATAAAAAAGACATTATTATTTTTTCCCCACTGTCCTCTCGCTGTGAGTCTCCTCTCATTTTTCTGCAGGGCTCTTGTTCAAGAATAGTCTGCCTGCGATTGTAAATAAGTACATCTTAAAATTCAAAATTCCTAGACTGGGTTCTCGCCGCGTGTTTCTGTGTAAAACAGGCTGCGGGAGTTGAGATCTATTTGAATAAACTCCCCACAGCACTGACTGAAGTGTGCTATCAGAGGTTCAGCAATGGGACACAGCTGCATCTGGACTCCTGTATGTTTCAGGATGGAGATGCTGTGGTGAGAGAAAATGCCTGCTCTTTTAAATGTAACCTGCACCCGAACCTCCACCTGCTAAACAACCTGACACAGTCAGCATCTTTAAATGGAGAGCGACACCCGAACTCAGTGGGTGCCTCTCTGATATGCATTGTAGCCTGCGGCATAAATGTGCATGCTGGTCAAGAAAGGATCATGCTAGAAAGTACTAGTTTGGGGGTGGTCAAGCAAAAACTAATCTTGCTGGTTAACGGCCCAGGTTCAACACAAGTTAAAATCCATCGACAACACGTGTGTTTACAGTAACGCACTTACAATGGAAGTCCAGGCACTACATTCAAATAATCACAGTTTCAGAGGTTTCGCCATAGAATAGTGCAATGGGTGCCATCAGAATGATAAAAAAACATCACAATAATCCACAAGAAATCCACATAACTCCAGTCCATCAATTAACGTCTCGTGAAGTGAAAAGCTGCATGTTTGGAAGAAACAAATCCATCAAGACATTTTTGACTTGCAGCTTCTAGCTAAAATACGAGTCCTTAATCCATAACATTGCTTTCTCCAGTGTAAATCATCTAGTCTGTATCAGGAGAAAAATATGCACAGATCAAACACTCTTTACAGTCCAAAATGGCTATAAACAAATATGTTGGCTGATTTTGATGTGAGAGGACAAAGGATGGACTTTTTCACTAGAGGAAGAGTTATTATGGATTATGAACTCTTATTTTGGCCAGAACTGATGGTTTAAAATTAAAATGATTTAATGACAGATTTGTTAAACATGCAGCAAGACATTAATTGATGGACTGGAGTGGTGTGGATTACTTGTGGATTATTGTGATGTTTTTATCAGCTGTTTGGACTCTCATTCTGACGGCACCCATTCACTGCAGAGGATCCATTGGTGAGCAAGTGATGCTACATTACTCCAAATTTGTTCCGGTGAACAAACAAACTCATCTGCAGCTTGGATGGCCTGAGGGAGAGTACATTTTCAGATAATTTTCCTTTTTGGGTAACTATTTCACATTAAACATGCTAACATGAGATTATAGCATTATAAACAACACTTCATAACCCTGTTTGTGCAATTCAGCTCCTTTCATAACCACATAAAAAACTATAGCTTAACCCTATGTTACCCCCGATGCTATTTCTTCCATGTATAACAGTATAACTTAAGGACAATTTAAACAACCTCAATTTTATAAACTTCACACTCTCAGTAACCTTGGTGTCTGTATTTTATGGACTGAATTTCTGTCTCAAGTGGTTCAAAAATGTAGAATATGCACTTATATGACATTAGTGCATTAAGAACAAAACACCTTTTATATTGTATAAAGCGTACGGCTCTGAATTCACATGAAATACCTTTATACAGCCTCTCCAAAAAGTATCTGTACATTTAAGAAAGCACGAACCTCACTGCATCATATAGCAAAATATAACATTTTCTTTTGGTAAAATATGTTGCATGAAACAATGCCTGTGCAGTCTTTCTTTAAAATAAATGGCTCTTGGTTTGATATTTTGTGCTGTAGAGTACAACAAAGACACTGACATTTTTAAGCATGACTTAAGCACACAAATATTTTTTGTAGTCTGGTAAACAGATACTGATTACTATATACAGAACACACATACAGAAATTACACAGTCAGTTTTAATATAATCACTATAGCTTTGCACATGAACTCACTTGAAGAACACACAGAAACACTAACACTACATAACAGCTCTATTATTAAAATATCCATATCTCTGTACAAAACTGGATTATAATTTATACGCAAATCATATCATAGCAGTGCCCTCTTGTGTCATTTATTAGCCTTGCAACTGTAGAGTTGCAATGAACAAACTATCATTTATTGCCTTTTCTGGGGGCATTTTAAAAATTGCAACTCAGAAAGTATAAAGATTTAACATGTTTCCGTTCAAAGCATTAGTGCAAAATTTATGAGATTCCTATCTCATATGGATGTCAGTATATATGTCCAGGTCACATTTCACCCTAGAATCAAGCAAAATATATGTATTTGAAATACAAAATAAATAAATAAATAAATAAATAAAAAAGATGTTTATTATAATTAAAAAATATATATTTATTTATATAAAACATATTTATTATAATTAAAAATATAATTTGCATTAAGAAAATTAAGCCTATTTGAGAGCAATTGAGATTTTTGCATTGCGACATTTTCATTTTGTTTTCATCTACATTATCTTCTTAATTTTTAGATGTATTTATTTATTAACTTTAACAAAATATAACCTTCTCAAGTTCTTAATACCAGTCTAAACAATTTACTTTTTGTTTTTATTATTTTCTTTGGTTTATTTATTTGTCACAATGGGGAAAAAAATGTGAATGTTTCTACAAACATTCTTGATTGAAAAAAAAATGTTCTATTTATTTCTTTAGATTTTGATAGGGCAGGTTAGGACAGGTTTTGTGAGATTTTGTATGATTCACCGACATTAAAATGTAGTTCTTACCAGATCAAATGATTTTTTGGATTCTAAGCACCTTGTCTAACAGCAACTGGTGATTTAAACGCGCTCCACTGTACTTTGCCCATAAGCTGTGAGCAAATACAAGTTTATGCATGTGGGCCCTACATCTGTATGGTGTTATAGCCCGTGTGAGCATTTTTTGCACATGTCCTACTTTTTGTGACAGCAAAGATGTGATTTCTGTGTGCACTCCAGGGAGAAAAGTGAGTGGTTGCTGTGGCAACAGATGACATGCATCCAAATAAACAAAAACAATATGAGATGACTGGCCCTTGATAGTAGCAGATTTCTTTCTCAGGAACTCATACAGAGATGCTTCGGAAGATTAGAGAAGGCTAAAGAAATGCAAACACTGATGGATGGGCAAATAAATAAATAAAAGGGATGAGAATCATACCTGGTTGCCATGGAGACATACCTTCTCCTCACTTCAATAACTGCTGAGCAGAGAGGATTCCAGGGTCTGCAGCGAAAGACTGGGGGAATAAAGAGAAAGAAATCCTTTCCCCAGAACAGAAATACACAGTCACTGCATTTCATGTGTGCATAAAAATCCTTTGAAATGACATGTTAGATACATTGCTTATGCTGGAATACAGATGCCTTGCAGTCACGTGACTCTGGAGACTGAATATCAAGCAGCCTGCATTGCTATTCACATTCATTTCCATCAAAATAACAAGGGTAAATGTTTTTAAAGCTTTTAGAAAATAAGCACAAAAGAAGGTCAACGTTAAAATAATACGTAATTACATTTGCAATAACATTCCTTCAATAATCATCAAGTTGAGGCACGTTTTAGGGTAAAAATCAGCTAAAATCAATACTTTGTGAGTCTTAAATCTTTCTAAACCCCTTCTTCTTTAAAGCTCTCAAACTAGATATTAGGTAAACTTAATTTCAGAAAGAAATAATAAACTAAAAGTGAACAACAACAAACTAAGATCATTTCTGAGCCACAATATCAACCGAACAAACAAATCAAATCAAACAAAGCCAAGGGTGGATGGTTTGGAGACATTAGATTAGGTTTGATTACAGCATTTTTTTATTTATTTCACTCTTATTTAGAAACATCGGAGGGAAAAGGTAAAATGTCCAAACATTTATATGATTAATAATGAACGTTATTAAGATTCTTATTTAATTGAAATGTGTTATCAGGGTTAAACAATATTAGGCCTGTTTACTGTTAGCATGACTGTTTTGCTATCATTTTATTTGCAGTAATATTCCACTAAAATCCCGTTTTAGGACAGTAGCCAGCAAAAATGAACACTTTGGGGGTTTCAAATCTGCTCTCGTGCGCTCTCCGTTATATAAAGCGCATATTCATTTATATAAACTTAATTTCAAACGAAACAAACAACACAAAGTTGTTCTACACTTAAACTGGGACATCTTGCATATCGTAAGGGCCTCTTTTTGTTTCTGAGCCACGCTGTTCAACCTATCCGCAAACGAGGGGGAGGGTAATTGCTTTGGAGACCCTTTGTTTGATCGACAGCTCCGAAACCCAATCCCAAATCAAACATTCGTTCAAACTGACCAATAGCGTCGCTCCCTGGGCAAATCCAGCCGAGCGGGCGGAGTTTAAACAATAATCCCCGCCCACCATCCAATCGTTAGGTTGCGCGAAGGCTGCAGTTTCAGTTTGTTTTATTCACCATTTTGAGTAGCTGAAGGTAAAATTTAAACTAAATACTTACGTAGAGCAGGAATATTTCCCGCATTGTTTGATTTTTACCACAGAGAGAGGGCGTTGGTTTTGCGACGTCACCTTTAGCCCTCTTGCGTTTTGAAATACCACATTTTGTTAGCATTTTCTTTTGCTCTTTCAATTTTAACCTCTACAGTATTCCTGCAAAATGGCAAGACCAGTGAGGTACGTGTGTTTCCATTCTGCTGCATGCACACTGAGTCCTGGGCTTCACGCATGTGCCAGGCATCCTTACCTTCTTGTTTAGAGCTCGATTTTGTAACGTTTTTGTTCATTAGTGCATGCATTTTGCTCGTTGTCTCTTTCCCAGTGACGGAGGACTGTCTCTTTTATATTTATGGTTATATCTCGCACGTCTCTAATGTGCATCAACCTGGATTCTGCAATCTGATGTTCCTTGTGCATCACATTTCAGATTATATTTGTTGTGTGAGAAGCACTCAAAGGCTTCATGTTTCCTTGTAAGCCAGTGAGAATATGGCTTCCCATTCATCCTCGCCAAAGCGTCGGGAGGGTAATAAAATCCCACTGAAGGTGCTCATTGGCCCACTCGAGTGGTTTTGCAACCTGTAATGCGCAAATAACTGGGGGATGCTGAAACAATAGATTGCGAAAGGCCGTTGGTGTTTTTTGGGGAGGGAAACGCGTTTTGAGGGATTTTTTGATAGCGGTGAATTACCCCGACGCGGGTGACGTCAGAGGGGGGCGGGGTGGCTGAGAGGGGCCACGCCCCCCGTTTATAGTTATGTGGAAAACGTGCATAAAATTTGATATTCGCTCTCCACATTTTGAGTTCAGATGGCAACAGCAGATTAGTATATGGCTGTGTTCTTTGTGTCTACAAAAGATGACCGAGGGGTGACGTAAACAGATGAAAAATATCGACTGATGCGTTACATAAAAATGCGCGCTGCCCTCCCATAGACGAAAGATACTGTTATTACAATAAACCTGTATAAACACTATTATTAAAACAACAATTAAGACCGATTCTGAAAGGAGTCTTACAGTACTAACTAAATAAATGAGACATTTCCGGCGAAATTGGTTTCACAAGCTTAATTATTAGTTTTAATAAAAACAAAATAGTAAATGATAAGATTCTTAAGCAATTTGAAGAAAATTCCGAGTTAATTTTTCAGATTTTACTGTTTAAAAATATATTTTATTTTGTATATTATCATGAATTGATTATTACATGTACTTAATATACTTTTTCAGTCTTAATACTTCAAAATTTCATGTTTACTTCAATGTGTCACTTGCTGTTTCTTAATTATTTGGACCACAAAACCAGTCTTAAGTCACACAGGTATATTTGTAGCAATAGCCAAAAATACATTGTATGGGTCAAAATGAACAATCAGTAAAGTAAAGATCATGTTCCATGATGATATTTTGTAAATTTCCTACCGTAAATAGATCAAAATGTAATTTTTGATTAGTAATATGCATTGCTAAGAACTTAATTTGGACAACTTTAAAGGTGATTTTCTCAATATTTTTGCACCCTCAGATTCCAGATTTTCAAATAGATGTATCTCGGCCAAATATAATCCTATCCTAACAAACCATACATCAATGGAAAGCTTATTAAATTGATCCGTATGACTGGTTTTGTGGTCCAGGGTCACATTTATAAAATTTACTAGCAATTTCTGAGTGGAATGTATTTCTGCACTTTTTTTTATTACACATTTAATTCAATGTGTTACTTGCCATGCCTTTGTAATTATTTGTCAAATTTACTTGCAATTTCAGAGTGGAAATGGTTTCTACACCATTTCCCCCCCAGTGTATTCTAAATTATAATCTGAAAAGTCTTGTGATCCATCTAATTACTTAAAAGTAACTTGTGGCTCTTCAAGCATCTCAACACTGTGTTGGGCCTGAGTGGTTAAATGGGACAAGACTGCAGTATTAATGAAACCCTCATTGAAATGCTAATTGAGGAACTGTTTAACGATCATTAATTCAAGTAAACATAATGAAGCGAGGTATGTTAAATGAGCTTTAGTTTTCTGAAGAAATGCTGACCACGTACATTTAAAACATGAATTAACGCCACATGCACCGCTGCATCACAGATGTGTGCTTGGAAACTCTCGTTATAGTATGTTGTCTCTCTTACAGGAACAGAAAGGTGGTGAATTACTCCCAGTTCAACGAATCTGATGATGCAGGTAATAAACCATCTCTAAAATCCATTGTTTAAGCTTTCAGATAAGTATTAATGTTTAAGTATCAAGTTTACTCAATATTGGCATGTAGGTATTATGCAGGTCAGTTCAAAACTGTTTTAGATAATCAGTTTGTGCTATTGTGAACTTGGTTCAATGTGAATCTTCATTTTTGCCTCCAGATGAGGACTATGGGAGAGAAAAGGAAACAACTAAGAAGATACGTGCTCCGCCTCGTGAAATCAAGCACAAGAAGTCTAAGAATTCGCAGGAGGAGAGGCAAGAATCTGTCTATTTTCAGCATTTCAATAAATATTATCAGAATAATGCATTTTAAATTATTTTATATGTACCAAATTGTGCAAACGAGTGAATTTCATGACTGGTTTCGCATGTGTTCGGATCTCCGGGGGAACGTGAACCTTTTTGAGATCCATTTTGTCCTTATGACCCACATATGCAGCAGTTAATTATAACTAGGAAATAAATACCACACACTAGGACATTTTCCTTCAAAGATCAAACTACTAACATACCTTTTCTTTTGTCTTACAGCGAGGATTCAGATGACAAACTCTCCAAATCCAAAAATGATTCAGCAGGTAAATTGTGTTATATCATTTCATCTACTACAGATGAATTATTGATTGATAAAAAGATGATTACTCTCTAATCTTGTGTTTTTCAGATGACTTCGGTAGTGATGAAGACAATGACTTTGGAGAGGAAGAGGAAGACGAAGATGGAGGAAGTGACTATGATGATAAAAAAGCCAAAAAGGCAAAGAAAGGAAAGGCAGAGAAGCCAGGCAAAAAGTCACTGAAGAGGAAACGAGGTGGAGGTGAGTCGCCGATCGACAAAAAATGTGTTAAACTTGAAGCACCAGATGTTAAACTATCAGCAATAAAGTCTAGTCTTATTTTGGCTAAGAACTGCCCATTAAGACAGAATAAGTTCATGTGATCAACATATAAACAATTACAGGTTAGAAGTGCATGATCGGAAATCAGATGTGAAAATAGATGCAAATGAAATGAATGTGTTGTGCATGACACTTATGATTCCTCTGCAGATGATAGTGATGATGATGGTAAAGAGGTGAGCCGGAAACCGAGGCAGGTGAGGCAGGCTGCGTCAAAGGCTGTGTCCAAACAGAGAGAAATACTTCTGGGAGACGGAGGAAGTGAGGATGAGGAAAAGGATGAGGAAAAGCAGGCATACCTGGACCGTAAGTGTGCTACTTTTTAACTGTATTTTTACTTATGTTTGTCACTTTGATTAAGCATCAATATCATTAACGTTGCTTATACTTGCTTATGATTTTGGCCTGGTAAATGATCAAAGAATTAAACAAAAATTTAATTGAAGCCTTTTATGACTTGAGTAATTAGACACCTGTATATTACAATTTTCTGTTGCAGAAGAGTCAGGCAGTGATGAAGACTTCATGGTTGATGATGATGATGACAGTGACTATGGGCACTCCAAAAAGAAAGGCAAAAAAGTAGTGCAGAGAGGAGGAAGGAGAGTGGAAAAGAAGGACAAGAAATCCCCTAAACCCCGACTAAAGGCCACAGGTAACCACTGCCGCTCTTGAGATTTTACGGTGTGGAAATAAGCAGCTTAGACAGTCTTCATAATTTCTTTTTTTGTGTTTCAAGGAACAAAGAATGTCATATGGCTTGAAATTATCTGTAAATGATGTTAGCATAAAATAATGACACGGTTATCATTTTTGGGTCAACTGTTCCTTTAATTTTCTCGTTTAAGTCATGTATTGCTTGTTGGCTTGAAACTATTGAATTTGAACATGCCAAAAAAGATGTTTTATGAAACATACTGCAGTGCTATTGTAGCCATAAGGTACAGGTCAGTAAGATTAATTTAATGTTTTTGAAAATAGAAGACTCTTATGCAAAATATGCCGTAAAATATGCCTCAAAAACTTAATATTATGAAAGAAGTACTATTTCAAATAACTTTTTTTTTTTTTTTAATGCATGTTAAAATGTAATATATTCGTGTAATGACAAAGCTGAATTTTCAGCAGCATTACTCCAGTCTTCAGTGTCACATGATCCTTCAGAAATCATTCTAATATGCTGATTTGATACACAAGAAACATTTCTTATATTATCAATATTAACAACAATTGCTGCTGCTTATTTTTGAGTTTTTTCACAATTTTTTGATGAATAGAAAGTTCAAAAGAACAGCATTTATTTGAAATAGAAATATATTGTAACATAAATGCCTTTACTGTCACCTTTGAACACTATTTATAAAAAAAGAAGAAAAAAAAACCCTTAATGACCCCAACCTTTTGAACGGGAGTATAAACGTGTTTGTTTGTCCTTTAGTGAACCCCAGCCCCATGAAAGGCAAAGGGAAAGGTCGCCCAGCTAAAACAGTGGAGAAATCCTCGCCCAAAGATGACGAGGAACCCGAGAGCCCCATTGAAGACGAGGAGGAAGAAGAGGTGGAGAAGAAAGAGTCTCCTCCGTCCAAAAAGACAAAGGATGATGCCCCTGAAGATGAGGAAGAAGACGAGGAAGAGGACGGCTCAGAAGAGGAGGCTCCATCCGGGGAAGACTAGCCATGTTATTAACGTTGTCCCTTTCTTCTATTTCCCTTTACACTCTTTCAATTTTTGCTTTTTTTTTTTTTTTTTTTTTTTTTGGGTTTGTTTGCTTTTCAGATAAATTTTTTTCAGTGTCTGTTGTGGCCTGGCTCAACGGTTTGAACTCTTTTTCTTTCTTTTTTTTTTTTTTAACCTATAATTTCCATATCGCGAAGGACATTTTCCCAGAACTTGTGAGCTTATATATCTATATATATTATTGAGTAAAATGTGTCTGAGTCTGTTTATTTATGGGTATATAATCTTGAGGGAAGCCCATTGTTCCAACCAAGTAGCGTCGCTGCTCGCCCAGGGTAATCACATGACCGAATTCTCCAAAAATGCTTTTGCTCGTTCATTTCCGTAACATGTATAAAGCGTAGCGTTCACTCTGCATTGTTGCGACCGATGGTATTCATTCATGAAATGAATTGCTTTGTAAAATTTTCGTAAAACCATTCTTGCGTAAAGTATCGCAACTAAGGGTCTCACTCATGCAGCGCAAATAATAAAAAAAAAAATGTAAACGCAATTGTTTACAAAATGTTACAGCCAATTAGATTGTGCTTGTATTTAACAAACGAGGACCAAATTGTTGCATTCAGTTTGTTCGCGAAACTGTATTTGCGAAAATTACCACAAAATACAGCAATTTACCTATGAATAGCTTTGCGAAGTTCTGCAACAGCGTTTCCTGAATGAGGTCCGATGCGTTTGTTGTGTAGTGACTATCTAGAAAGCCATTTGTTAGAAAGTTTCGTGATAGTTGACGGCGTTTGTTTTGAAACTAGCGTTCAGGGTCGTGCTTATCCGAGGATTCGTTTTGTATTTATTCAACATGCGCTTGCAGCTTTTAACATGTGGATCATCAGCTGAAGATGGAGAAACTGACATCTAATGCTCATGTTTTGAGAATTTCTTTTGTCGTGGTACACGCGTTATCCAGGGTTTGCTATTCAGTTTGTAGTTTTACCTTTTAAATAAATTCTCTCGATTTGTGTAGTTTAAACCATAATGCTGTTACTGTTTGAATAGAATATTCTGGGTTTAAAATGTCAAGTTCTGTTTATGAAATCTGCTGAATTTCCACCGAAAATCTTTTAGATTTGTACTTCAGTTTGTCGTGCACTTACAATGGAAGTCTATACGGCAAGTGTACAATGTTTGCACCCTTGTAAGTGCATTTCTGTTTTTTTTTTTGTTTTGTTTTTTTTTGTTTTTGTTTTTTTACCAAACTGAGATATGATTTTCAAATTTTTTCCTATAAGTTCTACAGATGCCATCCATTGAGCTAAGATCATTTTGAACCTGGAATATTTCTAGATTAATGCTCATTTCACTCTGAACTCTATAATGTGCGTTTGTTTGTATTTTATTTTTTATATATATTTTTTTTTTTCTCGTCCACCAGGTCATCTCGTATAAAGGCTGCAGTACGAATGCTTTCATCTCTTTTCTCAAAAGAGGCGCGCAGTGAGTGATCTGAGATCGGGCCTTAAAACGGTTAATTGCACGGGAAATGTGAATTTGGAGTCTCGCGCACTGTTTCTGCCTTAAAAAGCCTGTTTTTCAAAATGTACCGCAAAGCTAAACGTTCAGAAACCGGGACTCTTGCCCGTTTTTGTCCGGAGATTGTATTGCCGCATGTTGAGAGATCTCTTCAACCGAGCAAATAACGTTTTAAAGAGTCAAATGTTGTTATTCTTCAGCCCTGGATCAGAAGCGTTTGTGACAGAGAAGGCGTATTTGCACTGTGAGGATGGAGAAGAATTGTACTATTCATACCTTATGTGTGTTTGCTCATTAAATATATATTTCTGTTGCTGCTTGTTCTTAATTTCAGACACATATGATGTATATCCCATGATGCATTTCAAGGGGCTTTTCTGTCTACAGCGCATACATGGCATTCTGAATAGGTTCGATCCTTTCTGCCAGGCATCTCTGAATATTTTCCACTCGTGCTGTCTATGAATTGGCTTTTAACCTAGCTGTCCAAAAATGTATGAATGTTTTGTTTTTTGTGCTTGATTTGTTTTTAAGTTTTTCATTTTTGTTTCTTTTTTTTCCTCCTCAGATTTTTTTTTTTTTTTTTTTGTATTGTTTGTTTTTTTAAGAAAAGAAATAAAATGTATCTTCATTTTAATGAGAAACTGTCGTACTGGTGTCTTCTTGTGCAAAACGCCGCCTTTGAAGATCCACATTTTAGAAATATTTTACGTATGATACTATAATAGGTTAGTATGAATGTCATTTAAATGTTTTCATTAATCAAAATCGATTGTTTTAACAACCTTGTTTTTAGTCAGATTGTCTTAAAGTGATGAGAACATTAAGTAGCAGCATAAATTAATGCTTCCTCTGTGAGTTTTCGTTTGTCACCAAAAAACACAATTTTAAAGGAATACTTCACCCAAAAATGAAAATGTACTCACCTTTAGTCTATCCAAGATCTAGGTGAGTTTGTTTCTTTGTCGGAACAGATTTGTAGAAATTAGCATTCTCACCAGTGGATCCTCTGCAATGAATGGGTGCCATCAGAATGAGAGTCCGAACAAATCTTGAAAAGCAAAGGTTTAAAGTTTAAAAGTCTTGATGGATTTGTTTCTTACAAACATGCAGCCTTTCACAAGGTGTTAACTGATGCACTGGAGTGGTGTGGATTATGTTTTTATCTGTATGGATTCTCATACTGACGGCACCCATTCACTGCAGAGGATCCATTGATGAGCAAATGATGTAATGCTAAATTTCTCCAAATCTGCTCCAACGAAGAAAAACTCATCTACAGCTTGGATGCCCTGAGGGTGAGTAATTTTTCAGAAATTTTTCATTTTTGGGTGAGCAATTCATAGTTGAATCAGTTCTGACAGCACTTTAGAGATTTCAGATGCTGACAAAACTGCATTTCTGTAGATACTAGATGAAAAAAAATAAATAAATAAATCATCCATAATGCATAATTGTCTGAATTATCTGAGTATAATGGGGATACTTGAGACCCTTCTATGTTGCTAGTATAATTCTTCATAATATGGATTACAATTTGATCAAACTAGGATTTAGAGTTTAAATAAAGCAGGTGCAGGAATAAGAAGTGCTTATTTTCCAGTTAATAAAACCAACTTAATTTTAGTAGTGTTTAAGTTAGTCTTTCTATCTTTGTTTGCATACACATTATAAAGTCCTCAACAGTTGCGATATTAAATTCCAACACATGGTAGTAGTGTTGTCAAATTTCAACTCCTACGAATGTAAAAAGAAAGTCTTTTTTAGTCTGTGGTCTGAGACTGTTCAAAGACGTGTTAGCCATATTTTTAAGTAGGTTTTTCTGGTATCAGTAACTTCACTTAACTACTACAACTTTTTACTTTAATTCCTCACTCCTCTTTTTTTTTTTTTTTAAACAACTATGAAAAAATCAGTCAGCGATGAATATTTTTCCACAGTAGCACACCTGCAGTACAGTTTTACAATGTGTGTGTGCCTGTTTACAATCCTCTTGTCAGACAAAGAGAACAAATTCACAGTCCGAAATAACTTCCTTTTGTGATCTGACATGGTTTCATATCAGAGAATGAGGAAGAAATCATACTATTATACTATTCTAATGACACTATTCTCACACTCTCAGGACACACACCCATTTTCTCACGCAGTCAAAAGCACCCTCAGTTAAAACTGTAATAATAGAATATTGGTGAAGGCTCCTGTGCGCATTTGTGTTTGCGGAACGCGTCAAAAGATTCTATTTAAAACGTGTTTTCGTAGCGCTGAGCAATATGTAGCCAATCACAGACATCTGTTGATTTCTTAGACACCTGTGATTGGCCATTGAGTTCACTCACTTCTAAACGCCAGATTTTTTTTTCGAATGGGATAAAAATCTTTCTCAAAATAGATGTTCAAGCTATTCAGACTAATAGATTAATAGAAAAGTATTAGATTTTTTTTGTCAAAATATTTTTTAAATGCGGTTGCAATTATTATAAAATGGTGACTAGTAAATCTTGCAATTCTTTCACTGTACATTGCTATTCTTGTTGTGGTAAAATGTTAATGGTTTTGCAGTTCTGCAACAGTTATTAAGGCGTATCCAGATGTTAGACAAGACTCTGGTAACAGATGTTTTATTTATATGTATTGTATTAAAAAAAAATTTATCTCAAATGTTGGCAGCCCTGCAATGACAGAAGGCTAAATCGATTAACATTGCATTATAATACTTTATTCTTATAAAAATATCCAGATGGATTGAAGAACACAGATAAATCATATATTGTCGCAATTGTATTTTTATATTGATGTTTCATCAGGTAAAATATCTCTATCTGCATTTTATTCAGCTACTGCGATAGCTAGATGTCTTTGTCCATATAACCATACATTCACACGGGGCATCGGTGCTTGACGGAGGGCATGGCATGTCTGAAGCTTGGTGCTGACGTGGCCATAATAGTAACAACAGCCAATCACATTACTTTTCTGGTGTTGCATGAACGGTATTGGCTAGCATCTGCGCATGAGTATTTGCATAAGGCGATCTGATTGGCTGATGCCTGCGCTGGCGCTAGAAAAGTTGAAAAGTTTTCAACTTCTGCCGAAAGCAACGCTACTGACGTGACACAATGGACCTACAATTCAGTTCGGCAATGCTTGACGTCACTCCATTCAAAGTAAATGAGAGCCGTTGACGCCGATGCCCCGTGTGAATGTACCGTAAGGGATTTCCTGGAACATCATAAGTTTTATTACTTCTGTGAGTCTCACTTGTGGAGCACGAGTGCACCCTCTGGCTACGAGTATGAATGAAACGCATGACTACGTGTGTACTCACTAATGCTCACAACACTTTTTTGGGTAAAAATAGGAAAACCTAGACATTTCTAATGATTTATAGTTGTATGCCCCCTATGTTAACAGGGGTAAACAAGTATTAATTATGCGTGCATTTTTATTTCTGTTTGCATTTCAATAAAATTTACAGTATAACTCACCTCAGCTTAGTCTTTTCTCTGCTTGCGTTCTACATGGTGGTTGTTCAGCCTGGATACATTCATTAGCTAACAAAATTTGAATTGTAAGTTCCTCTATATTAAGGTATTAATATGACATGAGGTCCAGTTACCAGCGTGGTACAGGTAGTTGTAATGGCTACTTTTTACTTAAGTACTTGTCAGAGCTCATACCTCTTTATTTTAACTTGAGTAAAAAAGTGTAGTCAGTACTTCAACTTTTATCAGAGTATCTGTACATCTACTTGAGTGAAGGATGTGTGTACTTTTGCCATCTCTGCTCCTATACTGCAAAATAGTAACAATAACTAGATAAAAAAGTTTGTCGAGACAAACTTTAAGTTGGCTTGAGAAAGCCGGACCAGAAAGTTTTAAAAAGTTTGAAAAGTTTAAAAAAGTTTGAAAAGTTTTAAAAAGTTTGAAAAGTTTTAAAAAGTTTGAAAAGTTTAAAAAAGTTTAAGAAGTTTAAAAAGTTTAAGTTTGAAAAGTTTGGGAAGTTTTAAGTTTGACGGTTTTCAGTCTGAATTAGTTTGAAGTTCAGCATAGTTTTAAAAGTTTAAAGATTGATAGATAGATAGATAGATAGATAGATAGATAGATACATAGGCTCAGATTATAGATAGACAGACAGACAGACAGACAGACAGATAGATAGATAGATAGATAGATAGATAGATAGATTCTAAGGACCTCAGAGTGGTTGCTAGGGTGCTTAGAGTGGTTGCTATGATGGTTGCTAGGCTAGCTCTGGTGGTTGCTAAGGCGGTTGCTAAGGTGTTGCTATGTGGTTGCTATGTTACTCAGGGTGGTTGCTAAGGTGTTTGCTAGGGTGTCCAGGGTGGTTGCTAGGGTACTTAGAGTGGTTGCTATGATGGTTGCTAGGCTAGCTCTGGTGGTTGCTAAGGCGGTTGCTAAGGTGTTGCTATGTGGTTGCTATGTTACACAGGGTGGTTGCTAAGGTGTTTGCTAGGGTGTCCAGGGTGGTTGCTAGGGTATTGCTTAGTGGTTGCTAGGGTGTTGCTATGGTACCCAGAGTGATTGCAAAGGTGTTTCTATGTGGTTGCTAGGGTACTCAGGGTGGTTGCTAAGTTGTTGCTAGGGTACCCGGGGTGGTTGCTAGGGTGTTGCTATGCGGTTGCTAGGGTACCCTGGGTAGTTGCTAAGGTGTTTCTATGCGGTTGCTAGGGTACTCTGGGTGGTTGCTAAGGTTTTGCTGTGCGGTTGCTAAGGTACCCAGGGTGGTTGCTAAGGTGTTGCTATGCCGTTGCTAGGGTACTCTGGGTGGTTGCTAAGGTGTTGCTATGCGGTTGCTAGGGTGCCCAGGGTGATTGCTAAGGTGTTGCTATGCGGTTGCTAAGATACCTGGAGTGGTTGCTAAGGTGTTGCTATGCGGTTGCTAGGGTACTTGGGCTGGTTGCTAGGGTGTTGCTATGCGGTTGCTAAGGTATCTGGGGTGGTTGCTAGGGTGTTGCTATGTGGTTGCTAGGGTACACTGGGTGGTTGCTATGTGGTTGCTAGGGTACCCAGGTTGGTTGCTAAGGTGTTGTTATGTGGTTGCTACAGTACCCGGGGCGGTTGCTACGGTGTTGCTATTCGGTTACTTGGGTACTTGGGGTGGTTGCTGAGGTGTTGCCCTGTTGTTGTTACGGTACCCCGTGTGGTTGCTAGGGTGTTAGTAGCATGTTTTTAACATGATTAGCAAGTTACTAGCATGTTACCAGCATGATTAACATGTTACTAGCATGTTGCTAGCATATTTGTAGCATGATTAGCAAGTTACTAGCATGTTTCTAGGATGATTAGCATGTTGTTAGCATGTTTCTAGGATTATTAACATGTTGTTAACATGATTAGCAAGTTACTAGCATGTTGCTAGCACATTTCTGGCTTGATTAGCATGTTACTACCATGTTGTTAGCATGATTAGCAAGTTACTAGCATGTTTCTAGAATGATTAGCATGTTTTTAGCATGTTTCTAGGATGACTAGCATGTTGTTAGCATGACTAGCAAGTTACTAGCATTTTTCTAGCATGATTAGCATGTTACTATCATGATTAGCAAGTTACTAGCATGTTACTAGCAGATAGATAGATAGATAGATAGATAGATAGATAGAAATAGATTGTAGATAGATAGATAGATAGATAGAAATAGATTGTAGATAGATAGATAGATAGATAGATAGAAATAGATTGTAGATAGATAGATAGATAGATAGAGTCAGATGATAGATAGATAGATAGATAGATAGATAGATAGATACATAGAAATAATCAGATAATAGATAGATAGATAGATAGATAGAGTCGGATGATAGAGTCAGATGATAGATAGATAGATAGATAGATAGATAGATAGATAGATATAGTCAGGTGATAGATAGATAGATAGATAGATAGATAGATAGAGTCGGATGATAGAGTCAGATGATAGATAGATAGATAGATAGATAGATAGATAGATAGATAGATAGATAGATAGATAGATAGATAGAATCAGATTATAGATAGATAGATAGATAGATAGATAGATAGATAGATAGACAGATAGATAAGAAATATTAGATGAGTTTGAATGAGTTTGAATGGGTTAGATATAGTACATAGAAGGGCAGTCTGATTGAGTCTAATGGGCTTCAGTGTGTTTAGATTTGAATTTTTGACAGTTGGAGTTTGAATAGTCTTGGCCCATCTGAACATTCCGTCAATGTAAGTCTATGGGATTTTTATGATTTTTAATCTTCATTTTTATGAAAACTGTAAGTCTGATCAGTTAGAAAAGATATAGCACACCCGGTGAGATCAGTCTGAAGATCTGGGCTGAGTTTGGAGTTTGTAGAGTTAAAGCTCTAGGAGGAGTAGCAGTCAGAAATTTAGTCTCAGAAGAATAATAATAATAACTAGATAAAAAAGTTTGTCGAGACAAACTTTAAGTTGGCTTGAGAAAGCCGGACCAGAAAGTTTTAAAAAAGTTTGGAAAGTTTAAGTTTGAAAAGTTTGGGAAGTTTTAAGTTTGACGGTTTTCAGTCTGAATTAGTTTGAAGTTTAGCATAGTTTTAAAAGTTTAAAGTTTGATAGATAGATAGATAGATAGATAGATAGATAGATAGATAGATAGATTCTAAGGACCTCAGAGTGGTTGCTAGGGTACTTAGAGTGGTTGCTATGATGGTTGCTAGGCTAGCTCTGGTGGTTGCTAAGGTGGTTGCTAAGGTGTTGCTATGCGGTTGCTATGTTACTCAGGGTGGTTGCTAAGGTGTTGCTATGCAGTTGCTAAGGTACCCAGGGTGGTTGCTAAGGTGTTGCTATGCGGTTGCTAGGGTACTCTGGGTGGTTGCTAAGGTGTTGCTATGCGGTTGCTAGGGTGTCCAGGCGATTGCTAAGGTGTTGCTATGCGGTTGCTAAGATACCCAGATTGGTTGCTAAGGTGTTGCTATGCGGTTGCTAGGGTACTTGGGCCGGTTGCTATGGTGTTGCTATGCGGTTGCTAAGGTATCTGGGGTAGTTGCTAGGGTGTTGCTATGTGGTTGCTAGGGTACACTGGGTGGTTGCTATGCGGTTGCTAGGGTACCCGGGTTGGTTGCTAAGGTGTTGCTATGCGGTTGCTACAGTTCCCGGGGCGGTTGCTAGGGAGTTGCTATTTGGTTACTAGGGTACTTGGGGTGGTTGCTAAGGTGTTGCCCTGTGGTTGCTATGGTACCCCATGTGGTTGCTAGGGTGTTAGTAGCATGTTTTTAACATGATTAGCAAGTTACTAGCATGTTACCAGTATGATTAGCATGCTACTAGCATGTTGCTAGCATATTTCTAGCATGATTAGCAAGTTACTAGCATGTTTCTAGGATGATTAGCATGTTGTTAGCATGTTTCTAGGATGATTAGCATGTTGTTAACATGATTAGCAAGTTACTAGCATGTTGCTAGCACATTTCTGGCATGATTAGCATGTTACTAGCATGTTGTTAGCATGATTAGCAAGTTACTAGCATGTTTCTAGAATGATTAGCATGTTTTTAGCATGTTTCTATGATGACTAGCATGTTGTTAGCATGACTAGCAAGTTACTAGCATGTTACTTGCATTTTTCTAGCATGATTAGCATGTTACTATCATGATTAGCAAGTTACTAGCATGTTGCTAGCAGATAGATAGATAGAAAGACAGATTGTAGATAGATAGATAGATAGATAGATAGATAGATAGAAATAGATCGTAGATAGATAAATAGATAGACAGATAGATAGAAATAGATAGATAGATAGATAGATAGATAGATAGATAGATAGATAGATAGAGTCAGGTGATAGATAGATAGATAGATAGATAGATAGATAGATAGATAGATAGATAGATTTATAGATTAGAAATGTTAGATAGATGAGTTTGAATGGGTTAGAAATAGTACATAGAAGGGCAGTCTGATTGAGTCTAATGGGCTTCAGTGTGTTTAGATTTGAATTTTTGACAGTTGGAGTTTGAATAGTCTTGGCCCATCTGAACATTCCGTCAATGTAAGTCTATGGGATTTTTATGATTTTTAATCTTCATTTTTATGAAAACCGTAAGTCCGATCAGTTAGAAAAGATATAGCACACTCGGTGAGATCAGTCTGAAGATCTGGTCTGAGTTTGGAGTTTGTAGAGTTAAAGCTCTAGGAGGAGTTAGAGTCAGAAATTTTAGTCTCAGAAGAAGAAGAATAATAATAAGAAGTTTAAATAGTAGATCAGTAAGTTGGCTTTTTCAAGCCAACTTAACTAGATAAAAAAGTTTGTCGAGACAAACTTTAAGTTGGCTTGAGAAAGCCGGACCAGAAAGTTTAAAAAAGTTTGAAAAGTTTAAAAAAGTTTAAGAAGTTTAAAAAGTTTAAGTTTGAAAAGTTTGGGAAGTTTTAAGTTTGACGGTTTTCAGTCTGAATTAGTTTGAAATTTAATGTAGCTTAAAGTGTTTTAGATAGATAGATAGATAGATAGATAGAATTAGTCAGATGATAGATAGATAGATAGATAGATAGATAGATAGATAGATAGATCTGCTAAGATATATAAATGCTAAAATAGATAGATCTGAGGCCAACTAAGGACCTCAGAGTGGTTGCTAGGGTATTCTAGGTGGTTGCTAGGATGTTGCTATGTGGTAGCTAAGGTGCTCCTGATTGTTGCTAGGGTGTTGCTATGTGGTTGCTAGGGTACTTGGGGTGGTTGCTAGGGTATAGCTATGCGGTTGCTAAGGTGCTCTGGATTGTTGCTAGGGTGTTGCTATGCGGTTGCTAGGGTACTTGGGGTGGTTGCTAGGGTGTAGCTATGCAGTTACTAAGGTACCCAGGTCAGTTGCTAGGGTGTTGCTATGCGGTTGCTAGGGTACCTGGGGCGGTTGCTAGGGTAATGTTATGCGGTCGCTAGGGTATCTAGGACGGTTGCTAGGGTGTTGCTATGCGGTTGCTATGGTACTCAGGGTGGTTGCTAAGGTGTTACTGTGCGGTTGCTATGGTACTCAGGGTGGTTGCTAAGGTGTTGCTATGCGGTTGCTAGGGTGTCCAGGGTGGTTGCTAGGGTTTTGCTATGTGGTTTCTAGAGTACTCTGGGAGGTTGCTAGGGTTTTGCTATACGGTTGCTAGGGTATCTGGTGCGGTTGCTAGGGTACCTAGGACGGTTGCTAGGGTGTTGCTATGCAGTTGCTATGGTACTCAGGGTGGTTGCTAAGGTATTGCTATGCGGTTGCTAGGGTGTCCAAGGTGGTTGCTAGGTTGTTGCTCTGGGGTTGCTAGGGTTCTTGGGATGATTGCTAGGGAGTTGCTAGGGTAATCTGAGTGCTTGCTAAGCTGTTGCTATGCGGTTGCTAGGGTACCTGGGGTGGTTGCTAAGGTGTTGCTATGCGGTTGCTACTGTACCCGGGGCGGTTGTTAAGGTGTTGCTAAGCGGTTGGTACGGTACCCCGTGTGGTTGCTAGGTTGTTACTAGCATGTTTTTAACATGATTAGCAAGTTGCTAGTATGTTGCTAGCATGTTTCTAACAATTTGCTAGCATGACTAGCAAGTGACTAGCATGTTGTTAGCATGACTAGCATGTTTTTAGCATGACTAGCAAGTGACTAGCATGTTTGCTAGCATGACTAGCAAGTGACTAGCATGTTACTAGCATGATTAGCAAGTTACTAGCACGTTGTTAGCATGACTAGCAAGTGACTAGCATGTTTGCTAGCATGATTAGCAGGTTACTAGCATGTTTTAGGATGACTAGCATGTTGTTAGCATGACTAGCAAGTTACTCGCATGTTACTAGCATTTTTCTAGCATGATTAGCATGTTACTATCATGATTAGCAAGTTACTAGCATGTTGCTAGCAGATAGATAGATAGATGTAAATAGTCAGATTGTAGATAGATAGATAGATAGATAGATAGATAGAAATAGTCAGATTGTAGATAGATAGATAGATAGATAGATAGAAATAATCAGATAGATAGATAGATAGATAGATAGATAGATAGAAATAATCAGATAGATAGATAGATAGATAGATAGAAATAATCAGATAGATAGATAGATAGATAGATAGATAGATAGATAGATAGAAATAATCAGATAGATAGATAGATAGATAGATAGATAGATAGAAATAATCAGATAGATAGATAGATAGAAATAATCAGATAGATAGATAGATAGATAGATAGATAGATAGAAATAATCAGATAGATAGATAGATAGATGGGTAGATAGATAGGTAGATAGATAGATAAATAGAAAGAAATAGTCAGATTGTACATAGATAGATAGATAGATAGATAGATGGATAGATAGATTAGAAATATTAGATAGATGAGTTTGAATGAGTTTGAATGGGTTAGAAATAGTACATAGAAGGGCAGTCTGATTGAGTCTAATGGGCTTCAGTGTGTTTAGATTTGAATTTTTGACAGTTGGAGTTTGAATAGTCTTGGCCCATCTGAACATTCCGTCAATGTAAGTCTATGGGATTTTTATGATTTTTAATCTTCATTTTTATGATAACCGTAAGTCCGATCAGTTAGAAAAGATATAGCAACTCGAGTCAGACCAGTCTGAAGATCTGGGCTGAGTTTGGAGTTTGTAGAGTTAAAGCTCTAGGAGGAGTAGCAGTCAGAAATTTTAGTCTCAGAAGAATAATAATAATAATAATAATAAGTTTAAATAGGATTTCAGTAAGTTGGCTTTCTCAAGCCAACTTAATAATAATAAGTTTAAATAGGATTTCAGTAAGTTGGCTTTTTCAAGCCAACTTAATAATTATCATAAAAATGTAATTTTATTACAGTTTTTCTCAGCCGCTTTGGTGCATTTCTCGAATCGTCCTTAATATTTGCAAAGAAGTATGTGCATTTCTCAAAACAATTCGTACAAACAGCACCACACAATGGATTTCCTGCAAAAGCCTGTAACTTATTCAAAATCTTTAGTTCATCTGTCAAAAGTAAGTATTTATGAATGAACATATCAGTGCCATCAGAATGAAAAGTCCTTGTGTCATTGTTCACAAACAAGACGTCATGTTGTCAATATAACAGTGCACTCTGTTAGTATTACCTGATGTAAACTGTACTGTTATGTATGTAATTTTCTGCCTAGTGACAAATTTACACATTACTGTATGTGGGATATTGATTGAAACAGACTGTTTCGAAATGTTTGAATTATTGAGGACATGGTCTATCTCCCAATATTTGGCTCCACCCTTTGACCCGCCTCAGCCATTGTAAGGCCATGATTGGCAACATGGTCCACAATAGTGGCCCTTATTTCATCTGATATGCGCCTCTATCCTTGGTCTCTTCTTCCTCTTCCTCTGTTTTGCCTCCTTCCACCATGCATCCTTACTCCTCTTCGGCTGTTGACCCTGATCGTTTCCTGGATGTTCATCCATTGTCAGAATTTGTAACTCTTGTGTTGTCCTATGCTTTCCAATTGAAGGCTCATGAGATGCACCTTTGAGCTATTTCAGAGAACTGGTTTATAATTGGTTGATCTATATTCTCTTCATTTGTTAAGGCAAGATTCACTTGCATAATTCATGACAAATTTACAAAAAGTCTAATAGAAATGTGTAGAAAATATGCTTGACAGTTTATGACAACTAGATCAACCATTTTGCATTTAATGACTTATACAATGAACTAATGAGTAGATGTTTTGAGGGGTAAGACAATTGCACAGAGAACTATATAATACATTTTGAGCAACATGATATTAGCAACTGATAATGTAGGAAACCACAGACAAATGTACATAATCAGTTGCATAAATGTACCAAAGCCATCACAACTTGTTCAAAAGAATGAGAAACTGCTTTTATGATGTGCACAAGTGACTAGATGATGTGGAGGTTCAACAAGTAGTTTTGAAAATTTCATTTCTGATCTGAGAAATGCACCAAAGCAAGTGAGAAAAACTGTAAAATAACTCACTGTCATTACACACAAAAAAAAGAAAGAAAGAAATGACAGTAAGTTTCCATAAAAAAGGGAAGTTTAAGGGTGACATCAAAAAAAAAAAAAAAAAAACCTCAAGAAGCCAAGAGTGTGAAAAATGGTGTGAAAAATGTCAAGATAGTCTGTTTGAAAATGAGAAACAAGACTTTTAACCATGTGGTGTTTGCAATTATGTTCCAAAAAGCATTTCTTATTTCCTGTTTTCAAATACTTAAAAAAAAAAAATCAAAGTTAAAAATAAATAAATAAAAATACACATTTTTTTAGAAAGTTCGAAATAACAAAAAGTGCTACACAACTCCCACATGCAGCATTCCAGTAGTTCAAATAATCAATAAAAGTAAATTAATAATGAATAAAAGTGTCATTAGAATGCATAAATGTAAATGTGACCCTGTAAATGTGAAACAACTCCTCCAACCAACATGTGACAAACAGAAAACAGAAACTTCTTTCTAATTGCCCTGCAAAAGGTAGTAACTCACAGACAGACAGACAGACAGACAGATAGACAGACAGACAGATAGATAGATAGATAGATAGATAGATAGATAGATAGATAGATAGATAGATAGATAGATAGATAGTTATCCTGTCGTGTATCCCCTCACAAACGCTCAGAGTAAATCTTCACATCCCATTTACTGTAAATAATAATCCATTAAAGGAAATCACTCTATAAAAGCAGACACACCTGTTGTGCTGGACTTAAATGGCTTTAAATCATGACCTGCTGCAAACCCAGCAAGAATGCTGAAGATCGAGTAGAGCCTTATGATGTGGCTTTCCAGACGTGTGTGTTCTCACAGCTCATCCCGCCCACTTCCTGCTGCGCTCCTGGAGCAGCTCCTCAAACTTCTACTGATGTCACTGCACTTTCTACACATTCACATGGGAACCAGTAAAGCCACAGGAGACGACATCACTCCAATTGACACTTTCAGATGGAAATGAAACGTATGTATTTCAAATGTTGTTTTCTCTCAATGTTTTTTTTTTTTTTTTTGTAACAGAATATTTGATGATGTGTAGCTGATGATGCACGTGTGGCTATAAAACCATAAAATCATAAAATAGATCACTGTGTCTTTATATTGTTGAGGTTTATTAGTTTTCATTTATTGGTTTTAAATGTCATGTATAATTGGGTAAATATTGATGATTAGTTGAATTCCTTTACAGACCAGTAAAAAGAATATTTTTAATAATTTGGTTCAAATAATGTTCTTTAAATGCTAAAATGCTTGTTAATTTTATCCTAAAACAGGTGTATTCGTACATACAGAATGCCAATTTAAGAAAGAAAAAATATTCCAGGACCTGAAGTTCCGTCAGAGGCGGCATCAGGTAAGATGTGACGCGCTTCAGTGCATTTTCCTGTCTAAAACCTTTTCATGGCTCAGTTATGTTCAACTCAGGTTATACTTAAGACTTTGTACTCTTAGCTGAGGCAGGAGTCCAGCGTATGTGGTTGACAGCGAAATAAACGAGTGTCACTCCTAAGAGTTAAATTCAAATGTGTTTGCGCATGTTGCGCATAAAGACATGTCTCCTTCCTTCCTAATAATCTGTCAACACGCTATGACAAGAGGAAGTTAGCGGTTACTGTCAATGAACAAGTAATATTCACAAGAATATGTTCTGAATTTAAGTAACCTCAGTATTTCTAATGTAGTCATATTTTAAAGTTATGAATCCTGTATTTTTTTTTAAATATACACTAACATAGAAAAGGTTTGGAGTAAAATTTGTTAATGCTTTTAAAAGATGTCTTTTATGCTCACCAAGGCTGCATTTATTTGATCAAAAATACTAATACGTTTTTAAAAATATTTAATAAAATACAGTAAAAACAGTAATATTGTGAAATATTATTACAGTTTAAAATAACTGTTTTCAATTGTAATATCTTTTAAAATGTAATTTATTCCTGTGGTGCAAAGCTGAATTTTCAGCATCGTTAACAGTATTCAGTGTTACGTGATCCTTCAGAAATCATTCTAATATGCTGATTTGATGCTCAAAAAACATTTATTATTATTATTATTATCAATGTTGAAACTGACAGTTGTGCTGTTTTTATATTTAGTGGAATCTGTGATACATTTGTACTACAAAAGTAACTTTTTGTAACTTTGTCGTTTCTGTCATTTAGTGCATCACTTAATAAAAGGATAAAAATATATTAAAACTTAATAACTTAAAAAATAATAATAAAAAAGGATTAATTAATAACCCCAAAAGTACTGTACACAAATCAGGCAGGAAAAATCAAACAGATTTAGGTATTCAGTGAAATGCAAATAGTACGCTATTAGTTTTTCCCATACAACAACATCTCATGAAAACATGCTCAGGCTGGAAAAAGAAATTATACTTAGTGTTAAAATAAAATAAAATAATAAATAAATAAACAAATGTATTAAAAAAAATAGATATTTTAAAGAAGCATAAATTAAAAACAGTACAGCAGATTCTGCCAAAATGTATGAATACATAATTACAATAATAAGATTTCTGTGGTTAATTGCCATGAAAATAATGTGCAAAAACTCTTAATGGTCCAAAAAAACATGCTTCATTTCCTTGTTCTTAACAGCTTTCGTGAGCTTCACTTATTAAGTGAAACAGGAGATTTTCGGTTTGCTAAATGAACTAAATACGGATGTGCGTCATCCGAACGCTTTTGTAATTCACGTCAGCGTGGACTGAACAGGCAACTCAAATTTCTCCAAACCATGGCAAAATATTCCATGAGTCTGGAAAGATCTGAGAAGAAAAACCAGCGGCCTTCCAGAAGTCACAAGCAAAGCTAAACTGAAACTGGCAAAGAAATTGCCTACACTGTGGAAATGATTGCTACATATGCCATTTTTTGTTTATTGTTGCCAAGCGTTTTAAAATTGTCATAACAATCAAGACTGTTTTCAGTCATAAAGCTGCTCTAATTGATGTACTGTGATCAGTACATAATGTTCCTCACAGCAAAGGTCAAAGATCATCAGATGAGTGCTAAGTAACTCATCATTGTTTTATAGTCCTGAACAAACACTATATGTTGACTAAAGGGGTGTCATATTCTATCACACATCCTGGTGTCAACGGTCATAATCACAAGACTGAAACTCTGCTATTTGTCCGCATAGGAAGCTGGTAGGCATACATAAGCTACTCGAGTAAAGATGCAAATGGACAAATCTGATAAGGACCACATGATTAATGTACAATATTTAGACTCTTCTTAATCCGTTTGGTAGCTTTTTGTGAGAAAGAGCATGCAACAGAAGTCATAATGTTGGGCAGGGGCGGTTTCTCCATTAGGGCGATCGGGCGACGCACAGCTGCTGCACTGTATACATTAATTTTGAATTATTATTCAAATTAAAAACAAAATGTTTTCATTTTTCTTGAAAAAAAAGCTTGCAGAAAATATAGTTTTGTGAGAATCATCCTCAATCTTGAATTTGGTAAAAACTATTTTCTTTATTTAAAATGTTTCATGTCTTAATCCTTTTCTTTTTGTTATACTGGGATAAATCATATCGGGATGTATGCTAAAATTTTTGGATGTGGCGCCCCACCTAGAAAATATGCCACCAGCCGCCACTGATGTTGGGCATCAATGTAGGAATATTCCAGTATGGCTAAACAGCTTCTTTCATCGCTGCAGAGTTTGAAGAGGTGAAGAGTGGATAATCTGGACATGCATGGCAGGATCTCACAGTTGTTCTTGATTAATGCATTAACATGTGGTCTGGAGGTATGTTTGGCTGCTGGGACCATCTACATCCCACCTATGCTGCTGGAGGCAGGGGTGGAGGAACGATTCATGACCATGGTTCTGGGTAAGTCACTTCAAAAGAGGTCAGTCAAAAGTTATTTTTGGAGGGCAGTGGTGTGGCCTAGTTATTAAAGATCTGGACTGAACACTGATGTAAACAAACATACTACAGTGAGACAAGCGTAGTTCGATTCATGAACACATGATTCTAATGAGCCGGTTCTTTTAATGAATCGTTCGAATCGACACACAAGCTCATTGATTTGAACCAGACTGCTGAAACTAAAATGAATCAAATCCGCCACACTGGTTACTGAAACATATGACGCATTTTAACAAGGGAACTCTTCCATTCCGTCAAGATTGCGTAACCTACATCAAGTTCACGTATAAATTGTTACATCTGACTCACTTACCGAGCCTCAAATTCCACGTCAATGCATCATCACTTCCATCTCTGAGGTTTTTAAACTTTTTAATGCCAAGGATACCAATATGTTGATCTCCTTGGGTGGGACCCATGCTAAAAAAAACCAATAGAAACCATTACAGAATTTGTAATGGTTTACTGGGAACTGGTACTGGTTTTAAAAGTTGATGGTTTGTAATGTTTGTAATAGTATTTGTAGTCAAAACTATTAGACTTTCTGTAATGGTTGCTATTGTTTTTGTTTGTTTGTTTGTTTGTTTGTTTTTTTCAGCAGGGACCTCTTTCATGTAAAGGCAGCTGAATCATTTGAAAAATATTATAAAGATATGTTGTTTATTGAAAAATTAAGTGAATTAATTATAAAGCATTCAATAATTAAAAACAAATAAAATGATTCAGTGATTAAATATATTGTAATGAAACTATTACATGTTAAATAAATCCAAATAAGCCAGCAGCCATATCACCCTGCAGCCCAAGACTGGTTGCCCACTGAAGCTAAGCAGGGCTGAGCCTGGTTAGTACCTGGATGGGTGACCTCCTGGGAAAACTAGGTTGCTGCTGGAAGAGGTGTTAGTGAGGCCAGCAGGGGGTGCACACCCTGTGGTCTGTGTGGGTCCTAACGCCCCAGTATAGTGATGGGGACACTATACTGTCAAAAGTACCGTCCTTCGGATGAGACGTTAATGTAAATGACTTCTATGTAAAGTGCTTTGTGTACCCAGAAAAGTGCTATATAAATGTAACGAATTATTATAAATAATTAAATTGTACTATATAACATTTTTACAGAAGAAAAATAGTGTCATACAATATGCATTTAGCAGAAACTCACATCCAGAGTGGATTTACATTTGATGTTTTATGATTTTCTGTTTTATTTCAGCTGTGGGACCTGTGCTGGGGCTGATCGCTGTCCCTCTAATTGGTTCGGCGAGTGACAGCTTGAGAAGTAAATATGGCCGCCGACGTCCCTTCATATGGGTCTTGTGCATGGGTGTCCTGCTCAGTCTCTTGATCATCCCTCAGACGTCCACCCTCGTCACCCTGCTCACAAAACAACAGCGGCATTGGCTGGATGTCCCGCTGTTGGTCTTTGCCATTTGTTTGATGGAATTTTGTGGTCAGGCCTGCTTCACGCCTTTGGAGGCCTTGGTTTCTGACCTCTTTCCTGGAGAGGAGGAGAGTCGCAAGGCTTTCTCCATCTACTCCCTCATGCTCAGTCTGGGCGGATGCATTGGCTACCTGCTGGCCGCAGTTGACTGGACCACTTCAGATACCGTGGTCTACTTGGGTGGACAAGAGGCCTTCATCTACGTTGTTCTGACCTTCATTTTTCTTGCCTGTTTGATTTGTATGACCTTCGTCTCTGAGGAGCAGACAGGACGAGAAAGGCTGGGGGAAGCTGAGGTGTCTAGAAGGCTTGAAAACCTGAAAAAAACTTGCTGCTGCCCTCGTGTGGCATTCCCCAGATTTCTGCTTTTGCGAAGGACGTTCTCTAGTCTCCTTTCTGTGGTTCCCCGACTCTACTCGCTGTGCAGTCGCATGCCGAAAGTCATTGCAAGGCTGTTCGTGGCTGAGTTGTGCAGTTGGATGGCACTTATGTCCTTTATGCTCTTCTACACAGACTTTGTTGGAGAGGGATTGTATAACGGGGTGCCCAGTGATGAGCCAGGCTCCCCAGGAAGGATACGCTATGATGAAGGTGCAGTTTTATCTACAGAAAATGTACTCGAAACAAGATAAATTTACATGAGAAGCAACACTGCATATGATTTTAAAACTTGTTTTAAGACAATGCAATGAAATCTTAGACAAAAATGTACAAAAGCTGTCACTGGGGCCGTAACCTAGAACTAAAATGTACCCTGTAAAAAGAAAAAGTGACAGCTTTTGTACCTTTTAGTCCGAGAGTATATCTTTTATAGGAGTGTATGTTGTCTTACTGCACTTTCAGAATTTTTTTTTCACTTGTTTTAAATTTAAACAGCAAAAATCTGAAAAAAGGCCAACTAGTACAGTAAGACAAAATATGTTTATATTTAATTAAGATGAGACTAGACCCAGTTAATTTCTATTAATAACTACTGATCTATAATAGAGAAAAATGTTTATATTTAAGATGAGACTAGACTCATAGTTAATTTCTATTAATAACTACTGATCTATAGTAGAGAAATTTTTTTATATTCCAGATGAGATTAGACTCACAGTTAACTTCAGTTAAATATATTCATAGCACAGAAAAATCACACACACCCACACACACACATGCATATTTTTAGTAGTATTTCTATTATTATTGCTATTAATATTAGTTTTACTATTAATAACTACTGATCTATAATAGAAAATTTATTTATTTATTTAGATCAGTGTTAATAGCTATTAATAATTATTAGAATTACTATGTATACTAGATATTACTATATGTAAAATTATAGTCATTTTAATAATACTAATACTTAATTTAATAATTGAAGTTTTGGGTGAAAACTTTGGGAGGGGGGGGCAATTTTTTTAAGAAAGTCAATACTTCAGTCAATATTGTTAAATAAATACTGTTCTTTTGAACTTGTTATCCATTAAAGAATCCTGAAAAACATTCCATAAAAAATAAAATAAAATAGAAAATAAGCAGCACAACTGTTTTCAACAATGATAATAATAAGAAACGTTTTTTTTTGTGTGATTTCTGAAGGATCATGTGACACTGAAAACTGGAGTAATAGCTTATATATATGGAATCTAAATATTTGTATGTTATTTTTATGTCACTCCAGGTGTGCGAATGGCCAGCCTGGGTCTTTTCCTACAGTGTGTGACCTCTGTGATCTTCTCATTGGTTATGGAGCGTATGGTGTTGTGTATTGGAGTCAGGAAGCTGTACCTGAGTAGCGTGGTTCTGCTGGCTGTGAGTACAGCAATTATGACCGTATCCCACAACATTATACTAGTCACCATCATGGCTGCTGCTACAGGATACACTTTCTGCAACCTGCAGATTCTGCCGTACACACTCACATGCCTGTACCACTCAAACGCACAGGTAACGACTCCAAACAAAACATCATGCATTCGTATATCTTCCAATGTTAGTGTTTTCATCCTAATCATTTGCGCTTCTCAACTTCCAGGTGTTTTTCTCCACCGACAGGCGCACACTTCCTCTCAGGGAGAAAGATCTAATGTTAATCAGATCAGAGATGCCGTACTCGACTAAGCAGAAAAGAACCAATGGGTATCAAGGTACAATACCCATTCAGAGCAATATAAAAAACTCACAATCACTTGATCCGCATGTGTCTATCACCTTGGAGCCACAACCCTCAGCCGTCAGAGGCATGGGCACAGACATCGCCATTTTAGACAGTGCCTACTTGCTGTCTCAGGTGGTCCCGTCCCTCTTCATGGGCTCCATTGTGCAGCTCTTCCACAGTGTGACCGCATACATGGCCTGTGCGTCTCTGTTGAGTCTGGTGGCTGTGTATTTCTCCAGTAAGATCATCTTTGAGAAGGCGGATATTGATAAGAGATGATTGAGAGACTGACAAAAACCAAAGGGCAGCTGGTTCTGTTTAATATTTTTGGAAAGAGAGATGGCAATGTGCAATTAAATGCATTAAAGTTAATTTATTAGAAAAAACATTGGCTGGATTCAGCAAACAATATATGGTCATACATTTACATAAAAAAGTCTTATTTGAGCATTAAATTATTTGAACTATTGTTACGTAACCTGTGGCTTACAATATTATATTTGCAATATTGCACAATTGTATACCTATTAAGGAGAGCAGTTACACAACAATGAAGTATTGGATGACTTGGGTGTGTTGAAGCGCAGAAAAGCAAACATGCTGAATGTTTGAAGTGAAGATGAGTAAGAGTTTTGTGTTTTGAATATTGCGACACAACCCTGTACAACCTGTTAAAGTAGTGACGTTTACATATTTGGTCCAGAGATCTAACGAAAGAAAAGAACATGTCTGAAGACTTGCTGGTTATTCTTTTCTTTATTATTGTGCTGGAGAAACAAAAGTCTAAACTGGATGATTTATTTTATTTAATAACACATGTTTGAGGTGGCAGACACTCTATGCATTGCATTTCATTTCAAAGACTTTATTAGTGTATTTATAGGTACTTTTTAGTTTTGGTTCTAAGATATAATGTTTAATAAAGGCTATTTGCAACTATATTATTAAAATAAAATCTAATAAATTTAGAAAGCATTTTATAATTGAGGTCTGGCTATGTTAGGAATAGCATAAAACAATTTTTAGCCGTAGCTGCCCAGCTCTTGACCTGTGATGGGTGGCATCAGGCAGTTCTGTATCAATTACTGCCATCTAGTGTCCCCAAAGCAGCTGGTTTCATTATTCGTATTCAAAACAGACAGATTTACCCACATTTGCTCCATCATTCACTCAGTTATCTTATTTTTCCATGTTTTTCTTTCTTTTTTCATTTTCTTTCAGTTATTGCTTTTTAAGAAATTTATTAATCATAATAAATAAAGGGACTATATAAATCAAACTTGATTTTGTATTTTTTTTTCTGTGACAATATGAATTAATAAATAATTAAACAAATACGCAAATAAATAAAGAGCAAAGGACAACTATGTAGCAGTAAATAGCAGTATGATAATATGATAAAATTATAAAATCAAATTTCAAACATTTCATCTAAATTTTCTTAAAATAATTTGGATGTTGCGTTCTAGAATTTATTTTCTTATATTCATGTTATAATTATGGATGCATGTAAAGCATGGTTATATTTTTATGGCTCTGAACATAATTCTTTGCTTGTAAATGCTGCATGCAATGCAATCAAGAAATGCATCAATATCTTTTTTTTTTTTTTTTTTTTTTGCTTTTGTTGGATGTTTTTCCTATTCTTATGAATAATTCATAACTCCTTTTACTCTAACCAATGATGTGCCTCGTTTTGGGGCGAGCCCCCGCCACGCAACCAATCAGAAGCGAGGAATCGGATCCGAGCCCTCGAGTGCATTGCGATGCGTGTCATGTGACAGACCTCTGAGAAATGCCAACATGGAACCGTGGCAAGGACGATGTTCTTCCCAACAATAACATTGAAAGGGACATCTGGATTCATCCTATGTCATACAGCCACAACCTGGACATTTCAATCCGTATTTACACGAGGTAATGAGGCATGCATATATCGTTTTACGTTCGATAAAGCAAACCGAAGTCGATTTTTAAACAGAGGGTCAGATTCGATCTAAATGACCCCACTTTGTTGAACTTGACACCTGTTTCTGGGAAGGTTGTGGGCGTGTTGTGCAAAAGCCGCAGTTTTTCTGGGCTGTGTTGAGAGCATGTGTGCAGGCCTGTTTTCCTGCCCTGCTGACGCACTTTTGTGAAACACATGTCTGGTGCCTCATGTGTGTGCTGTAGTCGAGCATTAACGCAGTGTTTATGCAAGCTTGAAAATGTCATTTCTCTTGTAATTGGTTTAGTGTGCATTGTGATTTATGTTGTGATGGTGTTTTGAACAGCCCCTCCTCTTTCTAGCCCAGAAACCTCGGTACTTTAATCTCTGCACGCGTTGTAATGATGAGCATGGACGCATGTAAATATTGGCTCCAGATCTATTTGGACACTTAAAATGCATTTTTCATTGCATCAGATCCAAAAATCACAACGAGTGAATGTTAACCTAACTAAATACAGAGCTGATTTAACTTTAAGGAGCCATTTTGTAGCCATCTGGCTGTAAAGTGATTTTTGTTGGGTGTATGAATTAAGTTACAAATCAAGAATTGTCCAAAAAAGTTTTTTTTCATGCTGAAAAATATGTATATATATATATTGCATTATTGTTTTAACCCTCCTTTTCCCCTCAACATTTCTCACGTTATCACAGTTTATTTGCTATTGTTTAGAAAATTGTAATAAAATATGACAAGAACTGTGTTAAACTGTGTCCGAACAAATTCATTTTGATAATGTCAGATAACTTTGATAGAAAGGTATGTAACAAAACATGGTCAGGTCAAAGTGTCAAATCATATTTTTGGTCACAAATTTTTATCAGTTTTACTGGTAGTCCACTGTATGAAGAATTTTTGGGTATAATATGTCACAGTTTACTTTATTTTGCTATCCTCACTTACATAAATGAACTATAGTGTCCTGCACCCACTAGTAAAAAAATATAAAATATTATATATGGTGTCTGAATAATTTTTCGTTTGACTGTATATAATAATAATAATAATAATAATAATAATAATAATCATATATATATATTCTGCAGTATATACAGTAGTTCTTCCCTTATGATTTTTGGAATGTATCCTGGAAATATATTTGCTTTTTTAGTGTGTTTAAAGTGTCCAGATACTTTAGCGTGCTACTGTACATCACTACTTCTCCTCGTTTTTCAATTTCTAACTTCTTTTTTGTTGCAGTGTTTACAAATCGTGGCAATATCTTGGGCCTTCCTCTGATCTGCACACCAACAAATGGTCTCCATAAGTGACAAAGCGGTGGCCGCTGCTAATGAATCATTTGCAGACCATGCCTTGGCCACCTTGCCCTTCGTGGAAGTGGGCAGCAGCGAGAGCAGTGAGAGAGGCAGCTCCATCTCATGCTCCAGTCCCGAAACCGGAGATGCTGGAGCTCAATTCAGCTACAGCCCAGGGGAGGAAGACGAGGACGATGGGCCGCTGCACATCTTTTTAGACTCCACTGAGGAGATGTTGACTCAGCCGCCCAAGCTGCCTGATTTTATACCCCAGCTCTCCAGCACCTTCTCTCCAACCCTGGAGGACATTGAGGAGTTCTTGATGGAGAAGATGGAGCTCTTGAGTGATGCTCCTCTGAGTCCAGAGGAAAAGTCAAAGGAGGATGAGCCTCCCATACAGCCGTCTTCCCCTGGTGAAGCAGAGCCGAAATCCAGCCCGGCGACAACACCTCCTGCTGCTCAGAGCGTTAACACCATGGCTAGTGCTGCGTCGGTGCTCGTCGGTGCTCCGTTTGTGCTTCAATTACAACCTCTCCAGCTAAGCCACGCCCTCCCACAGCCAGACACCCAATCGGGTGTGGCCAACGGGCTCCGGGTGGCCCATCTGGTGCTCGGTGTCCAAGGGGCACAGAACATTACCCTTTTTTCACCGCAGGTGCCCTCAGCAACTCTCCTCCCCATTGTGGGCGAGGCTGTCAACCAAGACCAAAAGTATGTGAAGATCGCTCCCCTGCCTATTGCAGTCAGGACGGTCGGAATCACGGGTGCAGGCCTGGTCAAAGCCATCACACCACGTCCATCCAGGTCCTCCACCGAAACCATGCGGGTACATAAATGCTCTCACCCCGGGTGCGAGAAGATGTACACCAAGAGCAGCCACCTGAAGGCTCATTTCCGCAGACACACGGGAGAGAAACCCTACCTGTGCAGCTGGCCAGACTGTGGGTGGAGGTGAGCACTGAAACTAGACTTTGAAGCCCCGTTCACACCAAGAACAATAACTATAAAGATAACGATATTAGCGTCCACACCAGCAAACGATATCGTTTGTTTATTCTAAGTGCACACTCGTCTAGAGATTGACTGATAGTGGATTTTGGTGATACCGATAGCTAGGTTGGACCACACTGGCCGATACCGATTAATTAACCAATAGTTTGGTTAGTAGATGAATACTGAACAAAAACTAAAGTAGTCCTTTACTATTAAAAAACAGTACTGAACCATACTAATAGTAGTAGTAGAAGTAGTAGTAGTAGTAATAATAATAATAAATTAATATGACTTTATTCAACAGTTCTTCTCCTCCTCATCCAGTCTGCTGTGGCGAGCCTCCATCAGACGCATGCGCGCACTTCCGCTTCGTGTAAACAACGCATGCGCGTGCTGACGTGTTTACACGAAGCGGAAGTGTGCACATGCGTCATGATAAAAACAAAAAATATATTAATTTGTGTTCTGAAGATGAACGAAGGTCTTACGGGTTTGGAATGACATGGGGTGAACTATCCCTTGAACAATGAGGCATAGATGAGTTTGAAGTTCGGTGTTTTAAAAAACGGAGCAAACGGAAAGAGAAAGCGCGATCTATATTATATCTATAAATTAAGCATACAGAGTTTATCAGCCACAGAAAGACAAACGTTTCGCTGAAAATACACAATACACAATTCATTATGTACATTAACAACGATTCGAGACAAATATAATGTAATTTAATAGAAAACTATGTGAATGGCGGTCTGTGGTGCAGCAGGATTTTCTGTCGGATGCATTTAAATCCGCGTCTGAAGTTTCACGCTCCGTTCAGCATTCAATATTACGTGCCTAAACAAATAACACATGCTGTCAGTGATTTCAACCACTAGAGGCCGCTGTCATACTGTATAATGACTGCAGACCCTTGTCAGCCGCTCCAGCAATGGACGCAACCCGGAAAACTATCAGCGTGGATTTACTATCGGTGCCGATTAATCGGCAAAACCGATACATCAGTCGACCTCTATGCTCGTCTGCCACTTTAAATTCTCAAGCTCGTTATAGCGGGATGGATTCTGATTGCGTGCCAATGTTTTTATCGTTCATCAGCTGGAAAAAATTGTTTTGAAAGCGATTCCAACAATATCGTTTCTTTGTGCCTTTATCGTTATAGCTGTGGTGTCGACTCTGCTATTCATTAATATTGAGAACAATTTTTAGAACTATATCTTATTGTTATTTTTATAGTTATCATCCTTGGTGTGAACGGGCCTTTATTCATGAAAATAATCAACATAAAAGTGAGATGCGTGTCAGTAATAACCACATTAAAATTGATCCTATTTGCTTTTGCAATAGTCAAGTCACATTTACCCGTATAGTGTTTTGTACAATACAGATTGTTTCAAAGCAACTTCACAGTAATAATCAAGAAACAGGATTAAAGCCGCAAAGTTCTTCAGTTATGAAATGAATACAGTTTTAGCAGCTCTAAAAAGGCAATAGTGCCATTATTCAGCTCAGTGTAGTTCAATGATGATTCATTAACAGTGTGAATGTTGCAAAGTTCATTAGTTATGAAGCTAATTCAGTTCAACTATAAATTTAATTGTGTAAGATTCATTGGTGCTCAAAAATGATTTCTTCGTAATCTTTCATAAAAATCTGCTGTATCTCTGAAACAACTTTTCTGTTTGACTGATGTCATCTAGGCCGTACATTCCGTTGCCTGGTAACATTGAATTGAACAATTAAAATATTTTTGAAAGAAGTCTCTTATGCTCACCAAGGCTGCATTTGTTTGATCAAAATTAAGATAAAACAGTAATATTGTGAAATATTATTACAATTCAAAATAAAATAACCTTTTTTCCATTAAAATATATTGTAAAATGTAATTTATTCCTGTGATGCAAAGCTGAATTTTCAGCATCATTACTCTAGTCTTCAATGTCACATGATCCTTCAGAAATCATTTGAATATGCTATTATCAGTGTTAAAAACAGTTGTGCTGCTTAATTTTTTGTAGAAATCATAATATGTTTTTTTAGGATTCTGAATAGAAAGTTCAAAAGAACAGCATCTATTTGAAATAGAAATCTTTTGAGACATTATAAATGTCTTTATTGTGACTTTTGATGAATTTAAATTTTCCTTGCTGAATTGAAGTATTAATTTATTTAAAAAAAATTAGAATAGAAGTGTAGTTCATAAAAAATAAAAATAAAAAAGCAATGCTCAAAATATTTGATTGTCTAGAAATATCTCTTTATGAGAGCAATTTCTATAAAATTATATATATATATATTTTTTTAATCTTTTGAGCAAGTCATAGAAATTCATTAGTCAACTAGTGTAAATGGGTTGTGAGCTGTTTGCCATCAAATCCTGTTACGGGGCCTTGATTTAATGATTTTTTTGTCCAGAGTTGTGAGCTTATGTGTATGTCCTGCTGTGTTTTGTGCTTTAAAGGTTCTCTCGCTCTGATGAGCTGTCCCGCCATCGGCGATCTCACTCGGGAGTCAAGCCTTATGAGTGCACAATGTGCGACAAAAAGTTCGCCAGGAGCGACCACCTGTCCAAACACACCAAGGTGCACCGGGGTCCTCGCGCCGGCAGACTGGTCAGGGCAAACGTCTGATCCCCAGATAAACCTGGAGTCTGAGAGGGAAAGCTATGATATCTAAACGGGCTCACAAGCTGTAACCCTCCGCCTTCATTTTTGTCTCTGTTTCCTCCCCCGTTTTTTTATCGTTTATCCAGATGTTTGTTTATCTTGGTGCTACAGTCAGCTAACTTGAAACTCAGGGATGTGATTGTTAAGCTCAAAGCAGATTTCTGGCTTATTTGGTGGGCTGAAGCAAAGCTCACAGTCGATTTCATCACGTTTCGTCCTTCGCTGGTGTAAAGCTACAGGTTGAGCTGCAACAGATTTCGAGATCTGTTCTTATTGCCTTTAAATCGAGGTTGCAGGACGTCTGGAAATCTAAAGGGCAATACGGAGTATAATTTGAAGAAAAAAATTCTTGTACAGTTTGTGAATATTGTGTTATAAATCTAACCAGGTGAAAATATACAAGGAAAACAGTATTTTGGTCGACTCTAGCACGTTATCTGAAGCAGGAATGCTGCAGAATTTCCCTTAAATTAAGACAATATGCACTTATGATTGAGGCTATGATATTATGCATTATCAAACATGGCCTCTGTCAGGATGAATCTCAAGAAAAATGTCAAGAAATGCAATATTTAGTCAAAAATAATGTTTTATATGTTGCATAAAGAAAATATTTTTGTGACATAGTTTTGATGATTGTTAAGTAGATTTAATCCTCAAAATTGCCAGTAGCCATGCAAAAACATCTCATTTTCATTACTGTAATGCAAAAACATCTCATTCTCATTATCATATTAATAAAGATATTAATATCATTACCGTATTGCTCAAAAAATATATATTTAATTTGTAAAGTACAAAATTGTAAGTGTACATTATGGTAGTTTTAGTTGTTAAATTGAATTTATACAGATTTCTATGATCAAAACAAAGAAAAAAACGAAGATAACTGTTTTACAGTCATGAGAATGAGGTTTGGGGTGGAAATGCACTTAACTGTCATGAAAATAATGTCACAATATCAAAAAAAGTCATTTAATTTAATTATTTTATTTTGACATTTCTGCATGAGATTCACCTTATTAAAGTACTCTGCTGGAGTATAGCTCTTTCAAAATGAATTATGTAATGCAAAATTAGGTCCGATGCAGGTATTTGTGACATCACAGTGTCTTAAAACATACTTATGTTTTTATGTTTTTTACTCTATTCAAACGTTTTAGTCCCCACCCCTCCCCCTTTGCGCAAACCCAATTGCGTTGAAATTTCCGAAATTTTCTTGGCCCAATCACATCCCTGCGCCAGCTGAAAGGTATTTATGCATCAAGTTGCTTTCCACGTTTTTTTTCTCGTGCCTCATCTCTCTCAGTCTGTTGAGAGCATATGCCAAACCGGGCTCCGCGGGGCCGTGGATAACATCACTACATGTATGGACAAACTTATGTACTGTAAAACATATATAAGCTAGAAACAATTTTCTCTTTGATCTGTAATCACACAAAGAGAATTGTTTCCTTTATGTCGTCGTAATGTGCTTTGCATTAGATAAATGCATTTTTTCTACTTAGTGCCGTCACGGTTGATAAGCTAAATCGCTGAGGACAGGTGTTACTGTTCACAAAAACTGGCAGCTGATCGCTTCCTGTCAAAATGAAGCTATCTGGACATCATTTTACCGATACGTCATTGAAGGCTTCAACTCTTGTCATTAATGGGACTGTGCTTGAGTTTCTTTTTTGAGAAGGGTCATGTTAATCTACCACATGGAGTGAATTTCCTTGACATCGTCTTGCCTTTTTATATCTGGTCTTAACTACTTTATGCATTTTTATTTTTTTTTCCCGTTCTACTTAGTAGCTCATGTAGGCTTTTATGAACTATCAGGTGCTCTATCTGGACTTATCAATACTCTAAAGTTTATAGCAGATTCTGAATGATCACATAGGTACATCATTTTTGATATCGCACAGAGAGCATCCTGATTTACAGTGTTTCAACTAGTACCTGTCATGTAAGATCTTCTTTTTTGTGTTCTCTCTCTCTCTCTCTCTCTCTTTTTTTTGAAGAGAGATGTCTGTTTTGGGGGAATTATAACATTATCATCCTTGATTTTTCTGCCACCACTTTCATCCCAATAAAAGCGTTAAATTATTTCCTTTACCTACAACATCACATTAATGCATTAACAGTTTTCATTTACACAGACCATCCGACTATAGCTGCTCTCATACCGTATTGCTGGTCAAATTTAGGTTATATTTTGGAATAACTGAAAAATGCTATTTTCCTATGTAAGAAAATAAAGTAAAAAAAAAAAAAAAAAAAAAGCTTTTTTGGAAAAGCTGTGATATGTCACCTTTAAGGTTTAATCTAATCGGCTATTTAAAGGAAAGCTCTGGGTTAAATACAAGTTAAATCTTGACATGCTAACCAAGTCTGTGCAAATTCTAACCAATATTTTAACTCCTGTAATGATCATGTAAAGGTAAACCAGGTGACTTTTTTTTTTTTTTTTCCTGACAGTGTATGAAAAGCATTATTCAGTGTTTTAGTATTATTTAAATTTAATTTAACTTAATTTAATTTTAACTTTATATGCATTTGTCATTTTAATTTGTTTTTGTTTTGTTGGTATTTCTATTTTGTCTGACAAATTTCAGTTTCAGTTATACATTTTCATTTGAATATCATTTGAATTTTTATATGCTTTTATCAGTTTTTCTTTAAGTATTTGTATTTAGCTTTCATTTATTTTATTTCAGTTTTATTTTTAGACATTTTAGTACTTCAACTTAGTTGCAAAGGCTACATTTCTGTTTTACTTTAGGTTTTTCAATATTTTATTTTATTTCAGCATTATTTCAGTTAACGAGAACAGCTGGTATAGTTTTAGATTTATAAAACAATAATCATTGGTGCAAAGACATCAGAAAGAAACTTCCACTTATGCATAACTGGAAGCATATCAGCCTATTTTAACACAATTTAGAATTTAAAGCCTAATTAACAAACATTTTTGTATGTAAGAATTAATCTTGTTTTAACAAAACTACAAACTTCACATTCCTGCTTTAAAGCCCTCCAGAATGATTTCCCCCCATAGATCTCTATTATAACCGCAGACATTTCTGTTTTTACAAACTGGAGGAAGAGTTCAAATAATTGTCTGCTGACAAAAATAATCTTCTGTTTTGGAGTTGTATGGACAATTAAGTGTTTTTAAATGATACGTGATTATGCTTTTAATATTTCACATGGTTTTCTTTATAATGCAGAGCACTTTTAATTCGTTGGTACATACTATAGGAGAATATCTGCAAAGAATCGTCCACAAAAACCTTCTAGTAAAAGTGTCAGTCACTGATCTTGTACTGGAGGAATGCTGGGGTTGTGTCTGCATTTATATTTTCATGTTTTTTCCCGCAGAGCTGGAATCTGTTTGGAAGCCAGAAGACTAAAATTACACTTTTATTCTGCCACTCTTTCCTACCCACATGGCACATGAACATGAATGAGACAATGTTATAAATAAATCATGGAGGGGGAGGTCAATTTTGATCCAGTTGCATCAGAAGGGGGTGTTTACATACTTTTGGCTATGTAGTGTACATGGGTTGTTGACAAGTGTTATATAAATATAAAACCTTTGGTTTTTGATATGTTATATTTTGTATTTTATGACTCGGAGGTCTTCTCATCATCATGTTTAATCTCCTTTTAAATTTTGCTCTCCACTTATATAGTCCTGCTGAATTTGTAAAGAACACATGTAGTCCTATCTATCTATCTATCTATCTATCTATCTATCTATCTATCTATCTATCTATCTGTCTGTCTATCTATCTATCCATCCATCCATCCATCCATCATTTCTTATCTAAATGTCAAAGTGCAATCAAACTGAATGGGTGTTATATAATATTTCATTTTTACCATTTGAATTTGAGTTTCTTTTGAACCAGGAGTAGTATTTAGGTAAAGCATTTTAATATGGTCATAGATGAAATGAGACAGTCTACATGCTTTCACTGCACTTCATTGGCTTCACTGCGTTTCTAATGCTGCTGAAACTTACATCAGGAGGATTTTAACGCTATTCAAACTGAATGGACCTCATTTTTAACAGATTCATAAAATCTGAGGCTTTGTTCTGGGGTTTTATTGAGCGCTGTTGGAGTGAAAGTGTTTAGTCTGGTGGGCTTGTTGCTTCCTGTTTTTGTATTATTGTGGTTGCAGCTAAAAATATGAGTACGTGAGATGCAGAGACTTCAGCGTTTCTCTTTCTCCTCCTCTGCCTGTTTTTGTCGTTCTCATTGTAAATAAGGCAGAAAACCGAGTTTATATCAGCTCATGTTAGTTTAATGAGTCTAAAGTTAGCTAAGACTCCGTTAGCTAGCGGACTAGCACGCTATGCTAGCTGATCACCAAATCTCTTTACACGATGTAAACATACAAGAAAACCGTTTGTATTTTTCTTTTCTTTTATTTCTTTTTTGAATTTAATCTGTCGGAAAACCCCTCCATTACCGACTCTGGAGAGCAAAAAGCCTCTCAGGTGAGTTTGACAGACATTAGCTCGATGCTAACGAACGAAACTCGTGTACTAACAGGTTGCAGTTTAACATTTTTGGACATTTGAGTATGTTTTCAATCACTATTTAATTTGTTAACTTATTAAGTATTGTAGACGAATTTGAAAACTAAAACGGATGATAAATTATGTACTTTGACCCGTCTGGGCTGAGGTTTTGCATTAGCTCCTATACAACAGTCTTAAATACATGAAAGTTTTATGCGAGTTTAAATGGATATTTTGGGGTTAAATACACATTTAAGATTCATTGTCAGGGTTTTGCCAACATTTGGTCCTGTAATTTTAAGTTAAGCTCAAAACAAAGATATGTGTGTCTTACTTCTTTAATACTCTATGGAAATATGAAATCTGTCATTATAAGATGACATTTAGGATCAAATTTACACTTACACCATTCAGGTGCAAGTGTAAATTTAATGTTTATATTAAATATCCACATAGGTGTATATGATGGCAACATGCACCATTACACTGTTTTGAACTTAAAAGTGTAATAATGGTGAAATCTTGGAACATTTAAGTCTAAAACAAAGAAAAATAAGCAAAAACAAAATGGGCATCTAATTTTTGCCATTAAATTAAAGATGCACAAATGTCACATTTACAGTCCGCAAACACTATCATCATGCAACAGGCCACAATTTTGAGCTATATGTAATTGGTGATGAGTTCGGGGTTCATTTTGTCCTGAACTCTTTGTTTAAAATTCCCAGACGTTGTCTCCTACAGTCTGAGGAAAGGTGTCACGTCTCGCCTCTGTGTTTCTATATTTGTGTGTTCTGTTCTGTCAGATTGTATGTGGGAGACTTTTTTTCACTCTCTTTGGCAACTACCAGCTGGATATCGGATGAGTCAAGGCAGATTTAGTTTTAATTTAAGCTGCTTGCACACACACAGTCGTCCTGCACTCTCTGCATTGCCAGGATTATGCTGAAGTCCAGTACCATTTGGTATTTAATATGGTGTGCATATTTACCATGTTTTTGAATGGTCGCTCTACGTTTGCTCTTTCAAGATGTAAGGTTCATAAAATAAGTGGTTGATGCTGGTCATATCACTCATTTATTTGCACCCATCTAACTGATGTAATTGCATTTTGATTATAATTTCAGCCTGTGTCAGGATATTTGCTGGAATATGCCGTGACGCGTCGGTCAGTCTGTGAGCGCGAACAGGATCCCGTAAGGTAACGTTTCCACCACGTCTGCGAATAGAGAAGGACATGGACAGCTCAGTCACCCTGTGGCAGTTCCTGCTGCAGCTTCTGTTGGATCCCAGCAATGACCAGCTCATCTGCTGGACCAATGAGGATGGAGAGTTCAAACTGTTGCAGGCAGAGGAGGTGGCCAGATTATGGGGCGCCCGCAAGAACAAACCCAGCATGAACTACGACAAACTCAGCCGGGCTCTGCGTTACTACTACGACAAGGTGTGTATTGTCAGCAAGCATCTGAAACATCTCAGCAGTCAGCAGCATTTCATTCACTCATCCTCATGTTGGTCCAAACTTTCTTGATATTTTGAAGAATGTATAAGATGTGGATGGGGTTTGTCAAAATACCCTCGTAAAGGTAGTCTATACAACTTGTGCTTAATATTCCAAGTCTTTTAAAGCTGTTTGATAGCTTTGTATGAGGAGCAGACTAACATTTTTGTCAGTTTTCATAGATAGCCATGCCTTCCATGATTGTCTTATATAAGAACAATATTGTTTATCAGCCGTTATTAGTGATTTATTACTATTATCTCCCAATATTTGATAATGACACTTCCTACTGCCTGATTTCAGATTACTTTAGCCATAGTGCTAATTTAGTTATGTGATATAAGATATTAGATCTTAGGTTGGTTATTGATCAGATTTTAATTTGTTTAAATTATATATCTTATAAACCTGTATTAATGAAAAAGTTAATAAAAATAAACACATTTAAATCTATAGGACTATATTAAAAATGGAACTTAAAATATAGGTCTGCACTCTAATATAGCAACTTTCTAATTTTAAATATTCAGCTTTTTCATCAACTATTAATTTCAAAACAAATAGTTATTACATACTTTAGATTATAATTTTTTTACATATGCCTAAATTCACACTGATTTGGCATTGAAAGAAACTATTGAAGTTAGTGTTCAAAATAGTATACATTTTATTTATTTACCATTTATTAGTTATTTTATTAACATAGGAAATGTTATTGGGAAAACTGTGCATGTACAAGTTGTATGGACAGCTTTTATGCCATTTTATGCTGTCTTTTTATATATTTATTTAATTTTTTTTTCATTATGGAGCTTGACAGTTCAAATTAAATAAATACATTATTTAAAATAAATTATAATACAATAAATTATAAATAAATAAATTATTTATAATTCTATTATAATAAATTCTAAAGAAATTAATCATAAAATTATACAAAAATATAGCATTATGTAAAAGCTATATATATATCTGTATTTTATTCACATCACTTCATTGTATGGGGGAAAAAGCAGTGTGAGTGTTCTGCTAAAATGTTCTACACAATATGCAAATAAATTATAATTTAATTACAATAAATTTTAAATAAATGTATTATATGAAATTATATAAAAATATAATATATAAAAACTATAAAATAGTAAATATAAGTTATAAAATAATAATTTTTCATTTTTGGATGAACTAATCTTTCAGGCTTTTCTGATTTACCTGGTAAACACTCCTCATATATTTAAAGGGGTCCTATTATGCGTTTTCACTTTTTGAATTTTAGTCAGTGTGTATGTTTGGGCATAAAAAAGATCTACAAAGTTACAAATCTCAAAGTCCACTTCAAAGGGAGATATTTCGATTTTAAAAAATCCCTTTTCAAGAACTACAACGAATGGCTCGTTTGGACTACAAAGTTGTTTTTTGAGTTTTGTGATGTCACAAAACGGCTCATTAGAATATCATTAAAATAAAATCCCGCCTACAGAAATTCAAATGGGGTGGGGAGGGGCGAGGGCGTGGTTAGAACGCTTGGTTGAGTCCATCAAGACGGCCAAGAAGAAGTGCTGCTGCTTAAGTTTTATCGCAAGTTATTATACATGCACCTGAATAACTATGTATGTGAATTTGTATGTTACAATTATGAAAAGGTTTTTATAAATTGTTGACAGTACAATACCGCACAGTGATGTAATCTGCAGAATTTACACTTCAGTTATGAGACTACAGTGTTTTTCATACATTTATTTGTGGTGCCTGCCACAATATTAAAACTGACCACCACAACTGACCGTGCTGGTGTTTATATATCACTGTATTTCTGAAGGAATTCGACTGTCTTCAGAAAATTTTGGATGTCATTTTCATTTCATCTTGCATGTAATGTCTGATAAAGCAGTGTTTGTGAGAGGAGCACTGCTTTGTGTACAGCGTTACCGGAGAAACCTCGATCTCTACCACTCCAACAGCGCCTCCCGCTGGCAGAGAATGAATTTGCATATATATGCCGCCACAAATAGTGTAACTCTGTGGAAAACACTGGACTATAGTATAAATAAATTCAAATGTATAACAGTTTCACTGCGATTCATGTTCTAATGTTAGAATTAAAGAACAATAAACATAATACATATTACCGTTGCACTTATCTGCACATAGTAAATGCAGTTATTTTAAGCGGTTGTTGATATAGTATCTAAAACGTGATTTAGCCAAAAAAAACAAAAAAAAAAAACAATAATGTTTCCACTCTAATATGTCTTGTAATATCTGCGTGTGCAAAGGTTCTGCGCGATCCTCTTGTTCAATATTCTCGGGGTCTGAATTGATATGGCAATATTGACTGAACTTGCTGTTTAGTCAAGGGGTGGGGCAGTACTGAAACACCGTCTAAGCTGTTCGCTAATCACAACGCACCGGGACAGCTAACCAATCACAACACATTTCGTTTTTCGGAAGGCGGGCCTTCATCAAACCCGGAACTAATCGAGCAGTTTGTGCCAGGCTGGGGAGGAAGGTATTGTAATAATGTAAATTATGTGAAAATAATGTGATTTTCGAACCACCAACTATGAGAGCATGTTCTAGTACACCCACAAAACAAAATCAAGACTTTGTAAAAGAGCATAATAGAACCCTTTTAAATCAGTGTTTATTATAATTGCTAGCTTTCAGCCTCTCATCGCCCCCACACTCCTCCATCAGTTTTGTTGTTGTAAACACACAATCAAGTCACTCTGAACTGAAACAAGAGGGTCACCGAGCCTGTGCAGTAAGAAAGCCTCTCGCTAGGAGTTTATTCTTGAGTGGGAACCGAGGGTTTGGTGCGCTAGCTTTTAAAGCCTCATCTTGGCACCACAGGGCAAGAGGTATCGTTTTCCACATTCTTTCTGGTCTCTTAACACGGGTTCATTTACTTAATTGCATGTTATTTTTAGTCCAAGTGAAGGAGCATAGAAGAACACAACAGACCGGATTGTTAAAATGTACATGCGAGACGTTTTAGTTGATTTGTTTGGGTGATTGTGTAGATATTTTTAGTTGTGTGTAGGACAAAGTCATTCATCAGCTAAAACAAACATGAATTTTCTCAAATGTTTTTTCTTTGCAGAACATCATCAAAAAAGTAAACGGGCAGAAGTTTGTGTATCGTTTTGTATCACACCCTGATATCCTAAAGGGAGATGTCATGGCCAGAATGGAGGGTGCAGACGGCGCCTCAAACGGACCTCTGCCCCTCTCCGACAAACCTGCAAACATTTCCAGGGATAAAGACAGCAAAGCCGCCCCAGACCGAGGTGCAGGAACACCGGGTCAGTCCAAATCGTCCAGTCGGAATGACTATATCCACTCTGGCTTGTATACATCCTTCACTTTGACCTCTCTGCAGTCAGGAACGCAACTTTTTAAATCCATAAAAATTGAAAATCCAGGAGAAAAGCTAATGGAGAAAAAGGCAGCCCAGGAGTCACCCCAGCCACCCACCGTCATTAAATTTGGGACCACGCCACAGAACAGACACGCCACTCTCTCTCTTATAGGGAAGCCTGAACTTCCAGCACAATCTGCCCAAGCACCACTGCCCGCTCCGGCAGAACCTGAGGCCAAACAGGCCACCGTCTCGCATCTAGTGTGTGCGTTTGTGGACAATCCCACCTCAGAGAATGCCATGACTGGCTTCCCGCTATCAAGAATCTCTTCATCGCCACTCACTCGTTCCCAGTCGCCCTCCTCCTCTCCGATGACGGATTCCCAGGAGCTGGTGATTGACAGTGAAATTGAGTCCCTCTCCTCACAGCCTTCAGAGTTACAGCTGCAGGTATGACACTTAGTGCTGATGCCTACTTATGCAGTACTGCCATTGGGAAAATACAATAAAATATAAATCATGTTGGAAGGAAGGTGGTGTGTCAAATCCTAGAAGTTTTTACTTCACATTTGCTTTTTTTCTGAACCAGAAACATGCACAAGATGATTTTAAAATGAATCAGGAATCTTTAGGCATCTCGCAATTTGACTGTATTTTGCTTCAAAGAGTAGTATTTGCAAAATAATTCTTCTTGAGATTCAGTTTTTGATGGCTCTTAGGAAACACAATGCCACCTCAGAGCCATATTAAACGTCTTGTCAGTCAATGTGTACATCTTGTTTCTAGCATATGCCTTTTCAATAAACAGAATTATTGATAGTTCATTTATGAATAATTGATGTAGAATTGCTTGAGGAATAATTACACTGTAAGATTTTACTCCACCAACAACAATGCAAGCTGGTTTTATTTTATTTTATTTTGTGCATGTGTATATATTATTTTGGAGAACAACTATCCAAAATGTATGTTTGTTTGTTTGTGTATTTATATTTTTATTTATATTATTTGGATGCAGAACAACTAATTTAGTGAAAGATTTTTCTGAACCAACAACAATGCATTGTTTATCATAGCTGAAATTTACGTACGCACACACACACACATATATATGTGTGTGTGTACTGTGTATATTTATTATGTATATATAAATACACACACATACACATATATATTTAAGAAAAATGGTATGATTATATATTAAATATATGTATATATAACAAATTATATGAATATAAATATATACATGTAAATATTTTCAAAATATCTACAAATGTATATATAAATACACATTCATAATAAATATACACAGTACACACACAATAATTTTGTTACATACACATATTTTGGATATGATTAATCGTTTGACAGCACTGTTTATGTTGTTTATTTGTTTTAAATGAAGCATGAATAGGACTTGAATCACTTCAAATAAGAATGTACAAATTTTCTAAATGAAGAATATTGTAAAATGTAAATATTAAAAAGTGTTCACCTTCATCCTATTAAAATACTGTAGTGTATTGAACCTCACAAAGAGAAGAACATGCCCATCTTTCTCTCCCTTTCTTGATCTATCAGGACCAGCCCACCTCTGTTTCCAAGGACACAGTACCAGTGTTTGAGATGTCTGAATCCCCTCCCCGCATTCTCAGCGGAAAGTCTAAGAAGCCCAAAGGCCTGGAGTTGATGCCCACACTGGTGGTGACCAGCTCTGACCTCAGCCCTCTCAATCTGTCCAGCTCATCCTTCCCTACGGCCTCTCTCACCCCAGCCTTACTGCAGGTCAGTCTCCTCCTGACCTCCCCGTTACACATGTACAGTGCTGCTTTTTTTTTTTTTTTTTTTTTTGGCTGTCATTGATTTGTTTGAATCATCAGACCATCAGCAGATTTCGTGTCGGGTCAGATTTTCTATCCGTCTCACTAGAGGTTTACTGTTACTGTTGCTGCCTCACGTTTTATATGTTTGTTTCACATAGATACATGTAGCCTTGCTTAGCCAGATAATTACTTTTTATCAAGTTTGGACTACTACTCGGCTTATTCTGGCCACAAACTACCCCCTTTAGACGGGATACAACTGCTTGACCAATATATAGTAAAACAAAATGACAACAACTTTTTTTGTGATATTTAGTCTTAAATTAAAATCACTATAGTAGTTTGCCATCCAATAGAGTGGCAGCTTATTGAAACGATTTTTAAATTTTGGAGAAATTAGTACAAAATATATATATAGATGTGTATGTACAGTACAGTGCAAAAGTAGGAAATATCAGTTATATTTCTTACTGACACACTACAGCAAAAGATGGAAATAACTGGCTTAAAACCAGTTAATTTTTTTTTTTTTTTTTTTTTTTTTGGTGAAAATACTTGCACAGTACTGTATATAGATATTTAAAGGGATAGTTCTCCCAAAAATGAAAAAAAAAAAAAAAAAAAGATACTTTAAAGAATGTTAGTAATCAAACAGTTGATGGTAGCCATTGACCGTCTACTGTCTATCGTCAACTTTTTTGTTATCAGCGTTCTTCTTTTGTGTTTAACAGAAGAAAGAAACTCATACAGGTTTGGAATAACTTGAGGGTCAGTAAATGGTGACAGAATTTTCATTTTTGGGTCTCTTTAAGATTTCCATCTGTCCGAAATTACCAATTATTTCGAAGACAAAAATCAGCAATCAAAGCATAAATAGGGTTTATGCTTATTTATTTATAAATAGATATTTGTTACTAGTGCAGGACATTACTTAATATTTTCAGGAAAAAAAAAAACTAATTGGTTTATTCTGAGATTTTTATTTTTATTTTTTTATGGTTTGCGGCAAGCTGTTTTTGGACATTTTGGAAATATTATTTGCATTTTTGTGTTTCACTGCATACAAATATTTGAATGTACACTACCAGTCAAAAGTTTTTGAACAGCAAGATTTTTAATGTTTTTTTTTTTTTTTTTTTTTTTTTTTAATAAAGTCTCTTCTGCTCACCAAGCCTGCATTTATATGATCCAAAATACAGCAAAGCAGTACAATTTTGAATTTTTTAAAACTTTTTTAAATAACTGTTTTCTATTTGAATATATATATATATATATATATATATATATATATATATATATATATATATATATTTATATATATATATATTTATTATTATTTTATTTTTTTAAATGTAATTTAGTCCTGTGATTTCAAAGCTGAATTTTCAGCATCATTACTCCAGTCACATGATCCTTCAGAAATCATTCTAAGTAGAATTTTTTCAGGTTTCTTTGATGAATAGAAAGTTCAGAAGAACAGCATTTATCTGAAATAGATATCTTTTGTAACATTATATATGTTTTTATCATCACTTTTGATCAATTTAAGCATCCTTGCTAAATAAATGTATTCATTTCTATAATTCTCCCCCCACCCCAAAAATATATATACTGACTCCAAGCTTTTGACTGGTGTATTGTTATAATGTTACAAATGTTTTTTTTATTTCAGATAAATGCTGATCTTTGAATCGTTCTATTCATCAAATAATCAAATGTACTCAACTGTTTTAAATATTGATAATAACAATAATAATAATAATAATAATAATAATAATAATAATAATAAATGTTTCTTGAACAGCAAATCAGCATATTAGAATGATTTCTAAAGGATCATGTGACACTGAAGACTGGAGTAATGATGCTGAAAATTCAGATTTGATCACAGGAATAAATTACTTTTTAAAGTATATTCAAATAGAAAACAGTTATTTTAAATAGTAAAAATATTTCAAAATGTTACTGTATTGTGAGCAGAAGAGACTTCTTTAAAAAACATTAAAAACTTAGTTTAAAATCTTTTGAGTGGTAGTGTATTATAATGCAATTTATTCACAAATTGTTTTCAAAAAATTCTCAATTTTTGGCAATATTTGTAACATTTTTGTTAAAATAGCTTGAGAACCTGTTTAATATGTGTAATATGCTTGCAAATGTAAGCAAGCTGTTGTAAAAATACAAAAAAATGACTAATGATGATAAACATCATCACTGTCTCTGAGGGTGTGTTGTTTAAAAGAAAATGACCTATTAAACCAACAATTTTTTTTTTTCTTAAAATATGTGGTTGTCCTGAGCTGAAATATGATGAGGTCGAGTTGAAGTCCTTTTGGTTATGTGGTTGCGTTGATGTAATTTGGAGACACTAGAGGGCAGTAGCACACCACTTGAACTCGTGATGATGTGTCTGGGAGACACTCATTGGCTGTTACATGATCGTGATCATATGGTGAGGTTTAGCTGGATGCTACTTTGATGGATCACCTCGTTAAGACTGCACAATCTTTGCATTTACGAGCACTCAGAGGATCATCCTCCTGCTGTCTCTTCAGCGAGATGAAAGATGAAATATACTATAATTCAAATCTATTATTTATGGTTTTTGGGGAAATGCAGCACCCTTGCCCTGTGATTAATTCTTATTGCTTCTTAAAGTCTCATTAAGCCACTTTTAATTAAACATTTATATTTCAGGGTTATGCCTCTTGCAAATGCTTTGTGCCACGAGTGTTTGGGAAGCGTCTTTAATGAATGCAAGCTGGAAAGAGTTTCATTTTGTATAAAAGTCTGAAAAAGTTCACATTTGTTGCAGACACCCCTGCTGCTCACACCCAGTCCACTTCTGTCCAATATCCATTTCTGGAGCACACTCAGTCCGGTGGCACCCCTCAGTCCCGCCCGGAGACAGGGCGCGCATACCCTCTTCCAGGTGAGCTGCTTGAAATTGTTTACTTAGTTTTCACACTTGGTCCAAACCTAAATTTGTTTCCAACCTCCTTAAGATTACAATCACATTTTATTATTTGAATTTAAATCACATCATCTGAGAATATCACAGATATTCCTTTTCATCCAAAATAGTGTTAGAGAGACTGAGTTGTTCAGGATTCCCATGGTCCTGGAAATATAAGGGAATTTCAATTGTGATTTCCAAGACTTGAAAAATCACACTTATATAATCAATATACTTTTTGTAGTGAAGTATTTAATGTTATATTATTATATAAATTTACAACAAATGTATTGCAATATTTGAATTGTAATATTTGTTATAATAATGTGTTCCTTTACAGTTGTTATTAAAATTATTTGTAATTATTTGGTATAGTTATGGGTTATTAATTATTGGTTTATGGGTTCAATTTATGATTTAACAGCTACCATCCGCACCAAAAAACCTTTGGTGTGAAAGTCTAAAAACTAGTGTTATTTTAGAAATATTTATATACTATTATAGTATTTATTAACATTTTGAATTAGCTTTTATTTTTTTTATTTTCAGTTTTTTATTCTTACGTTTTAGTAATTTAATGTTTTTTTTTGTTTTTTTTTTTTGTTTTTTTTTTGTATATTTCTGTTTAGCTTTAATTTTAGTTCATTTCAGTAATGTTAGTACTTCATCTTAAATGTTCAGTTAGTTTCCAGGCAATATTTCTAGTTTTCATGTTTTTCAAGTTTTGGTAACATTTTATTTTAAGGTGTCCTTGTTACACACGTTACATGTACTTACTACTATAATAACAATAAATTATGAATAATTACACACAAGTAACCCTAAGCCAAACCCTAATCCTAACCATATAGTATAAGTAAGTACATGTAGTTAATTAATATTACTCACTACTTAAATGTGTAATTACACTGTAAAAATGACACCTTTAACAAAATTTTTTCATCTAATATTTATAGTATTTTATTTTATTATTTTATTTAGCTTTATTGCAATTAACGTAATAGTGTTTAGTATCAGTTAATGAAAACAACACTGGTAAAACCACCTTTAGACACATTGAGATGTTCACATTAAAATCACAATATTCCAGAAAGGATTCTTTCAGTTTTTTCATTCTGTTTCTTTTCCTTTTATCAGTTTCCTTCTGTCCTGAGTTCCACGCAGTTCTCTGTCCCCGTGTATAATTTAGACGGCACCAACACGCCCGGCCCTCTCTCACCTGACCCACAGAAGACATAAGAGGGGAACAAAGACCGGGACTATGTTTTTGATTGATAAACACAGATTAACCTCATTCTGTTCACCTGATCTGGCACCCTTCAAGTAACAAAGTTTTATGACCACCGTTTAAGCGTCAAGAGCATCCGTTTGATTCTTGAACCTTTGTCACTGATACTTTTCCTTCGGATGTATATCAAGCCATCAGATAGTGTCCGCAGGACACTGTAAATCTCTCGTTTCTATTTTTTAATGCGCTGGTCTTCAGGGATTGGCTGTAGTGTGGCAAAAGCAGATGGCTGTTGATCTGCACAGCTGCCAAAATGGGATTTCATCGTAAAGCGTCTATTGTTTGATCGTTAGATTAGGATCCGGATTGAATTTCCTTATGTTTTGTTTCTTGTGGAGCTTAAGACTTCGATCAGACGCAGAAGAGATTCTCACGTGACGTCGGCACCGCGTGTTTGTACAGCAAGATCCTTGTTCTGCTTTGGATAAAGAGGGATCGTTTTGTACATAATCCAACAAGTTCACCTCGTCTCAACTCATGTTTGCCTTTTGTTTGGGAAGTCCTCAAACAAACCTGCCTTGCCAAGCTAAACCGCCCCTTTGCCTTGTGATTTTGATAATGGTGACCTCTGTTTTATCTTGTACCTTTCCTCATGCTGCACTTACTGCCATGTATTTAAAGTGTTCTGTAACCACATAAACAGCACTTAGATGAAAACAAGCTGCACTTACTAAGGCTTTTGCTATTTGTGTTTACTAGCCACCCAGAAAAGTAGTGAACTAGTTGGCTTATTTTACAAAATTATGTCACCCAGGTGTACAGTTTGTGTATCTACATCTACAATTCAGTGCATCACAGCATTTTAATATTCAAGAGCCACACAATCACTTTATGGAATGATTACAATCAGAATTGGCAGAAGTCAAGTTTACTTTACTCACCAATAATAAAAACCTACATGTCTTTCTTTTTTCTGAGGAACACAATCTTTTGGAAAACGTCCATGCAATGGAAGTCAACAAAACAACATTGGACCCGAGACTTATGATACAAAAATCATCTTTTGTGTTCCACAGAATAAATAAAGTCATGAAGGTTTGCAACAAAATGATATTTCATTCATTGAGACTAACACTTAGGATGTTCTTGGTGTAACCCTCATCACTGGAAAACACACTTTAAAGTGACATCTTATAACATTAACCCCATCTTTTCTGGTGCTTTGACCATGATGCACATTTTTGAGTAGGCGTTTAGTAGGCCAAATTGGCATTGCTCTCGTTGCAGTGTTTGATGGCGACCGTCTAATGAAGCGTGTTTCCAAACACGCCCCAACGCCATTGAACCATTACCGTAACACCACCAGATATGCCACTGTGTATCATGCGAATCTTTTCATATAAACCATTTCCCCCTCTCTGAAAGACTGGAAGCCATTAGGAATGATTTCAGTTGAGTGGGAAAACCCAAGGACTTGCTTTACTCCAATAGACTGCCAATTCACCATTAATCTAATGGAGCATACACAGCGTAAAATGGAATGGAACGGCACCGGCTCAGTGCTTAAAGCCTCATCCCTCCATTAGGATGGTTGGATTGCTGGAGATCGGTTGGATGTGTACCGTACCTGGATAGATGGCTGTCTGTAGAGCCCAAGCCAAATGCTCAAAACCATTCCTGCATTTGTCAGCTTTCCCGGTGTTGTGCAAGATTCAATCCCCCTGTAGAATACAATCTACCTTGGACAACAAGGCAAAGCTGTTTGTAATGCCCAGTCAGAAGTGTCTGTCCTTGTTGTAGCTAGTTAGCAGCATCCAGTTAACCCTTGCTGGTAGATTATACCATATATTTTTTCTCCATTGATGGTCTTTCAGAACTGGCATGAGTTTTTGAAGGCAACAAATATATGTGACATCCAACTTTAAAGACAATTTTCTCAATATTTTGATATTTTTTTGCACCCTCAGATTGCAGATTTTCAAATAGTTGTATCTCGGCCAAATATTGTTCTATCCTAACAAACCATACATCAACGGAAAGCTTATTTATTCAGCTTTCAGCTTTGATGTGTAAATTAGGGATGGGTATTGGAATATATTTTTGAGCAGTTTAAGACCTTATGAGCAGTTGATTTATGCTAATCGACGGACTGCTATGTTAATAAGTGCAGTCATTCTGCTATGTTTATTATATTAGTATGTTTCAGCATGATACATTTCATTATTATATGGCTTGAGTTAAGAGAGCCTATCTTTTAATAAATGAAACGGTTTGTTATCATACAGATTAAAAGCGTGAATAGTCTCTCTCTGTCTGTTTATGGGTGTGTAACGTTAGCCTTATACGTGCGTGCATGCATGTGGGGAAGGGGTGCGATTTTCAAATAATAATCGAATAACTCCCAGCGATTTTCGAATATTGCTTTTGCTTGAAATGCCCATCCCTAGTATAAATCTCAAGTTCAAAAAATTGACCCTTATGACTGGTTTTGTGGTCCAGGGTCACATATTTGAGTTTGCATTTTAGTAAATACATAAAAGAAATGTTAAAATTACGCTATTGTTTAAAAGTGTATAGTTTTTGAAAGAAATTAATACTTCTGTTCATCAAAGAGGATGCATTAAATTGATCAAAAGTGTCAGTAAAGACATTTATAATTTTACAAAATATTTCTTTCAAATAAATGCTGTTCTTTGAATGTTCTAGTCATCAAAGAATCTTAAAATTTTTAATTCTTAATCTCAAAATCATCAGTTTTCACAAAAATATTAATCATCATAACTGTTTTCAACATTGATAATAATAAGAAATGCTATATTACAACTATATTAGCATATTATATTAACATATTAGACTGATTTCTGAAGAATCATGTCGTGACACTGAAGCCTGGAGTAATAATGCTGGAAATTCAGCTTTGCCATCACAGGAATATTACACTGGAAAATATATTAAAATAGAAAAGTTATTATAAATTGTAGTCATATTTCACAATATTACTGTTTTTGCTTTAATTTTGGTCTAATAAATGCAACACTAGTGAGCATAAGGGACTTTCTTCAGAAACATAAAAAAACAACAGCTTATAGACCCCAAACTTTTGCACAATCGTGTGTGTCATGTAATGTTGAATTTAAAAGATGAATTGATTTATTTACCACTAATTGTAAAGTAGTGTTTCTGATCAGACATTGAATAGAATACCCAAAATAAGTCCAGCAGAATTTGTATTCTAAGAGAATTGAATGTTGCACAACTGCGGCAAAGATTGCTAAACATCTGAAATTCTGCAGAATCTCTTTGCAGTCCTCATGTGATGTCAATGCAGTATCGGTGTGTGTTATTTTTGTAGTGTTTGCCAGTTTTACATCTCCACTTATAAACCAGTATATAAAATTAATGCCCATATGTTGCACAATATAAAACCCTACCTCTAAGAGTCTTAAACTCAACAAGCCATGATTTATAACTGACATGCATTAGATGCAAAACTGGAACAAAGCTTAAATGCTGACATTCAATTTCCAGAAACTGAGCTCTGTTAGTCCCTCCCTGTAGGACCACTTAAAGTGCAATGATAAAAATACAAAGGGATGTATATATATACAGCATCTCAAATTAAGCTCTCAGGTATTGTATGATTACCCACAGTTCACAAAGCTCCATGGTCATACCCAACAAACTGATCTGAGTAGAAGAAACTGCTCTTTCACATCCATGCTAACATGGTGCCTTCTAGTCCTGTTGTCTGTTGCCAGTAAAATGAAAATAGGCAACAGTTTTGCTAATTGTTTTAAAGGCTATATTTTGTCCTTTGCTGCCGAAAACAGCTACTAACTAAAACTTCAACTATTTATAGGATTGTTCTGGGTTTAAATATGACTTTTGACAGCATTTGTGAGCACAGAAAGTAATTTTGAAATTATTTGCCCAAAAACATAAATTGTTGTAACACAAATGTTATTAATTACAAGCTTAAGTTGTATTTAACCCAAAACATTTCTTTAACATATCATGAACATAGATAATAAGAGCTCTATATTCAGATCCAGTAGAAAATGGATCATATGAAATATTGATGGTTTACTCATACTTTCTAGTACTGTTGTGCTAATATTTTCAGTCTGTATGCATAAATCAAGCATAGGGACATTTTATTCCATTTAACAGCTGCCCTTGTAGTACAAGAGTGCAAACAACTAACATTTATTTAGTTTTTTTCTTTCTAATTTTTACTGTTGTTCCAAGCCTGCATGACAAACATGAGATGTTTTGCAGAATGTCCTGTCCATACAAAAAAAAAAAAACAATTCATTTATATGTATGATTTGTGCTTACTATTTTTTTCTGAAGCCATACAGTTGTTTTGTGCAAGGAGCATACTGAAAATGTAACATGATAAATTAAATTTATGGTGCTTTTGTGCTCTTTTTGGACTTATAAGTCTTCTACTTTAATTGAATGGAAAAAGAGCAGCTCAGACATTCTGCAGAATATCTCATTTTGTCTTCCACAGAAGAAAGAAGTTCATATAAGGTGGATTTTAAAATATTCCTTTAGGAAAGTAAGTTGAAATGTTTCATTGTACATACAGTAAGATGTGATGGGGCATCAGTAGCATTGTGCTGTTGTTTTGTAGTATTTTCACTTTGACCTGTTTTTCTGAGGTCCTGTAGTGCGAAGCGTCTTCATTTGCATTCCTGCAGAATTCAGGCTGTGTTTGATTGCTCTTGCCTGTATCGTGAGCACTGCACATGCAATTGCCTTCTCATAGAGGGATATTGAGTTGCTTAATGCCTTTTACATTTTGAATAATGGATTTTGTGCAGTGTGCAATGTGACTTGTTTTTTTAACCTGTTTCCATTATTTTCGTTAAATGCTCTCTTACCCACTTGAATTTTTGTTTTGTTTTGGGGGGTGGGGGGAGCAGCTCAGTTTGGCTGCATTTATTTTTACTTCATTAAATAGTCATTTGTTTTGTTTCTGTGAAAATTATAACCTCTCCCTGTAATGGATAAAATAGGTTTGTTATATATGTTTAGCTGTTAAGCAATGATGTCTTATGTTTTGTTTCTTCTCTGTTTTTTGAGTTCGGTTTTCTCCCAAGAACATTTAACTATTGTAGCCATACTGAACATCTGTTGTATTTTAATGTGAGTCTAAAGCACTTAAAATTGTCTCTTTTTTTTTTTCTTCTCTCCTCATTTTTTCCTCTTTACTGGCACTTTGTATTTTTTAGAATCTGTTGAAATGTTAATCTTATCTTATTAGTGGCTCCACCACCCCAAACACTCAAATTTTGATTTTGAATCAACATTTGTAAACTATGCATTTAAAATTTTTGCTGCACATAGATTTTGTAATGAATTTTAAGACTTTACGGCATAATTAAAATGTGTTTTATGATTGCTTTACCAAATACTATAAGCATATTTTCTCTTCAAAGAAATTCTTACTCCAAAAAGCTCTTTTTTAGAAAAAAATGGCACTTTTTTTGAATAGGGTATAAACTGGTGTTCCTTTTTAATTTTTTATTTATTTATTTATTTATTTTTACACAAGCAAATCGGAGTCTTAAAGGGATAAAAATTTAAATTCTGTCATTAATGACTCACCTTCATGTTGTTCCAAACTCGCAAGACCTTCGTTCATCTTTGGAACACAAATTAAGATATTTTTGATGAAATCTGAGAGATTTCTGAGGCATAGTAGGCATATACATGTAGGCATAGACAGCAACGCAATTGACACGTTCAAGGCCCAGAAAGGTATTAAGGACATTGTTAAAATAGTCCATGTGACACTAGTGTTTCAACCTTTCAAACCGTACTGTCATGACTGCACGTCGAAGTCTGACACGGAAGAGATCATTGATAATTTCAATGTCATGGATAATTTCATGTTCATAATCACCCTGGAGTGCTCAAAATTGTGAATAAAATATCTTTGTTTTCTTTGCGCACAAAAAGTATTCTCGTAGCTTCATAAAATTACGGTTGAACCACTGATGTGAACCACTGATGATCTTCAATTCCAAAGATGAACGAAGGTTTTACAGGTTTGGAAAGTCATGAGGGTGAGTAATTTGGGTAAACTGTCCCTTTAAAGAGAACTATTAAATATGTTCAGATATTGTCTAATATGAAAAGTAATTTATATTAATCAATTAATCTATATTATATATTTTACCTACATACTATTTAGCTATTCCACATTTGCTTGCAACCTGATTCACATACCCCCCGCCCCCCACATCATTCCATTTTGTACATTTGTACACATTTTTAACTATATTCTTAAACATTCCAATATACGTGTATACAGTCATGGCCAAAAATATCGGCACCCTTGGTAAATATGATCAAAGAAGGCTGTGAAAATTAATCTGCATTGTTAATCCTTTTGATCTTTTATTTTTAAAAAAAATCACAAAAATCTAACCTTTCATTGGATAATAAGAATTTAAAATGGGGGGAAATATCATTATGAAATAAATGTTTTTTCTCTAATACACTTTGGCCACAATTAACGGCACCCTTTTATTCAATACTTTTTGAAACCTCCATTTACCAGTTTAACAGCTCTAAATGTTCTCTTATAATGCCTGATGAGGTTAGAGAACACCTGACAAGAGATCAGAGACCATTCCTTCATCCAGAATCACTCCAGACCCTTTAGATTCCCAGCTCCATGTTGGTGCTTCTTCTCTTCAGTTCACCCCACTCATCTTCTATAGGGTTCAGGTCAGAGGACTGGAATGGCCATAGCAGAAGCTGGTTTTTGTGCTCAGTGACCCATTTTTGTGTTGTTTTTGAGGTTTGTGTTTGGATTATTGTACGGTTGGAAGATCTAAACATGGCTCATTATAAAATTTCTAACAGAGTCAGTCACTTATTGATTTTTTGTCTGTTGGTATTTGATAGAATCCATGATGCCATGTTTCTAAACAAGATGTCCAGGACCTCCAGCAGAAATATAGGCCCACAACATCAAAAATACAGCAGTATATTTCATTGTACACATGGGGTACTTTTTATTCCTGTGTTCACCAAGCCCATCTTGAGTGTTTGCTGCTAAAAAGCTCATTTTTTAGTTTCATCTGACCATAGAAGCCAGTCCCATTTGAAGTTCCAGTCGTATCTGATAACTGAATATGCTGGAGTTTGTTTTTGGATGAGCTAGGAGAATTTTTATTGAAACCCTCCCAAACAACATGTGCTGATGTAGGTGCTGTTTGACAATTTTCTTTTAAGGTTTTCTGACCCCGAGACTCAACTATTTTCTGCAATTCTCCAGCTGTGGTCCTTGGAGAGTCTTTAGCCACTCAAACTCTCCTCACCGTGCATTAGGACGATATAGACACACGTCCTCTTCCAGGCAGATTCGTAACATTTTATGTTGATTGGAAATTCTTAATTATTGCTCTGATGGTGGAAATGGGAATTTTCACTGCTCTAGCTCTTTTCTTAAAGCCACTTCACTAATTTGTGAAGCTCAATTATCTTTTGCTGCACATCAGAAATATATTCTTTGGTTTTTCTCATTGTGATGGATGATTAAGGGAATTTGGGTTTTGTTTTCCCTCCTATTTATATTTCTGTGAAACAGGAAGCCATGGCTGGATAATTTCATGTTCATAATCACCCTGGAGTGCTCAAAATTGTGAATATGAATGGGAATATCCTTCAGAGATATTTTACTCATAAGAATTTCTAGGGGTACCAATAATTGTGTCCATGTATTTGAGAAAAACATTTATTTCATAATCATATTTCCCCCCATTTTAAATTCTTATCCAATGAAAGGTTAGATTTTTGTGATTTTTTTTTTTTTTTTTTTTTTTAAATACAAGATCAAAAGGATTAATAATGCAGGTTTATTTTCAGAGGCTTCTTTGATCATATTTACCAAAGGTGCCAATATTTTTGGCCATGACTGTATATGTATATATTAATTTCTTTTTAAAATTTATATGAATTATGTTTACCATTGAATACAAACCAACATTCAGGAAACTATACCCTTCGGAGCGAAAAATAATTATTTGCAATCCTGTTACCCATTATGGTGCATTTTATTTGAATTTTATCGCAAGAACACGCACAACAAACATTACAAATCAAGTTTATAACCCATATTCAGACATTTCTCGAATTCTGATGAGAATTTGTTTGAAAACTCCATATACATTGACACTTTACTATCTTTATGTATCATAATAATGTCTTTAATATCTTAAATATGCTTCTAAGGTTAATAGATTATTTTGTACCCAATTCTTAGAAAGTGCCAGTGTTAAACTTTCAGAGACACAAGATTTTCTCATGCTCTAAATGTTGACATCATGACTGCACTGCATTTAGAACAACACTTTGTTTCTCATGAGCAAATTTGTATTTTGTGAAAAAAAAGGGATGATGTAATAATCAAAAGTGTGATAAATTCTACTGTTATGGTACAATATTGACACCAAATGTTTTCAATATTTTCGTGCAAATGTATTTTCAGATTGTCTCTCTCTCAAATGTTTACAAATCTATGTTCACTGGCATACCTGTTGTACTAATCTGTGGATGTTGGAAGGGAAGGAAGATTTCTATAAAAAACAAAAACAAATGTGTAACTCATTTGGCTTGTGTGTCTTCATCAAATACAGCTGCAGAAAGCTGACCTCGTTTATGCAGCAATTGTGTTAACGTTAGCAGGTCTGACACCTGCGCAAACCAGAAAAAACAAATAAAATTTTACCCAGGCCAAGAGAAATACGCTGACACAGCAACCTCCTACAATCAGAATCGCCCACCTGAACGCCGAGGTCAGTGGTTTAGAGGAACCATCAGACCTGAGGCCATACAACACAATACAAGGAAACTTTTCCAGGAAGACGGTAGGATGTCCTTTTTTGAACTTTTGGGGCTAGATATACTAAACGGGGCAAATTAGCGTTAGAGTGCAATTCCATAAAAGTGCCGATGGGAGGGGAAAATTCTGCGTGTGATTTACTGATTATGCGCACATTAACACAGACACAGCCAGATCATTTCCATAATGACCAGCGCAATCTACAAAGAGCAGCGCAAATTACCACCTGCTGTAAGACGTGCTTTTTTTGGGCGTTAAATAATGGCGCAAACGTTAGTAAATTGCGTTACGTGATTCATTTTAATACTCCCATAAATTTTGTCTGAAAGGGAAACTCCTACAAATGCATATTCAATAAGGTCAGGCGCAAAAACAACTGTCCACGCCTTTCTTCCCTGCGCGTCTTCAGTAAATCCTGACAGTACTATTTTAATGCCAAAAGACGGTTTCTGTGAATAAGACAGATCATCAATAGAGTTTGAATGAGCCCAGTCCAATTCGGATTCTTAGAATTGCTTTCAAAGAAAACATCATAGGGCTTTTGCATATTCAAAACAATACTGTATTTTTATGTCGTCATTTTGATCCAATAAAAACCACTGATATTCCCCAGATATTCAAGTGTGTTTCTAACAATAAACACGAAACCAACTTTTCTTTAGAAAAGTTATTGTATTGCACATATCCAGTGACATTGCAGCCATCAAGAATGATTATATTGTGACATTTGTGCACAAGATCATTTCATTCATCAAAAATATTTTAATACAAAAATAAACCTTTAATTCATTCGCATTTTTAGCTCTGCCGATTGTCAATGATTTGCGTGATCGTCCAAGGATATGTTTGGTCCTTGATGTCCCTGAGTCAACGACATCATTGTCCCTTTGCTCCTGTCATATTTTTAATCCATCATCTCCACTGTTACGGATCGATGGATGCTTTCTGCTCTGACGTGTCCCATGAGTTCAGCACGGCAGCAGAACAGGTCTTGATCCCATTTTCCTCAAGTCTTTCGGTAGGGGAGTTACTAGGTAAAGCTGTACGAAAAAATGTGAAGATATGTTAGAAAGTGACCTCTGCATCTTCCAAATGCATGATGATGATAAGTATATTTCATAAGCCAAACTGTTTTAACTAACAGGACAAGACTAGTTTTATTCAACTGTATGTAGAAGAGTATGGCTTTAGCAATGGTAAGGTCACTGGTTCGATTCCCAGTAAACACACAAATGTATACTCAACGTAAGTTGCTTTGAATAAAAGCATCTACCGAATACATTAGGAAAAAGTCCATTTTCAGTTTGAGTCCGATAATGGGCAACAATGTGAATTCAGAAAATTGTCGTACCTTCTGTGATGTTTTTGTGACTTTGCTGGACGAAGAACAGCAAAACGAAGAAAGCGAATCCCAGGCAGCCGAAGATCATTCCGCACAACAGGAAACTGAAGCTACCTTGATTGTGCATCACCTGAGGGAGGAAAGAGACTCAAATCAACAGTTACCAAAATAGCTGAACTGGTAGACCATGACGGCACTAGCAATGCAAATGTCATGGGTTCAATCCCCAAGAGCTAAGATGTAAATATTTAAGACTTACCGAACCCACGAGCACCTGGAGTAACATCTCACCCATCCCTGCGCTGGTCACCATGACTGTGGTGGCACAACCTGAAGATGAAACAAACACAATCATCTATTAAATACTATTAAAAAAGAAAAACTGAAATGGTTTCTCAAAATTATGTTGCATTAACATTCAAACTGCCATTGAAATCTGATGACAGCTGAATACAATTATGCTTAAATTATTACAATTACGCTTAAACTTCGGGCTTAATGATTTGGGGGATAAAAAAATCCAATTGCAATTGTGATTTCAAATGCAGTATTTTTTTCCCCAAAGCTGTGCTTGTTTGTAGGTATGCACTGTTTGGCTGAAGACTTGGTGATTATACCTCAAAATAATCATAATAATAATGATAATAATACGAATAAGAAATACTAATATTATTATATTTCACTGTAAAACAAAAACAAAAATTCAAACATTTGAAAAAATATAATAATAATAGTCCAAAGAAGAAATACTAATTTTACAATATTTCATTGTAAAACAAAAACAACCAAAAAAATCAAACATGGGAAAAAATATAATAATAAAAAAAAATTACAGTACAACTGTAAAATTACTAATATTTATGGATGTCTTAATTCGTAATTTTCAAATGTTAAAACCATGAGGGTTATTAAATAAAACCTTTTTTTTTTTTAATTAAAATAAATGTTAACTGAAATGAAACTACTATTTTTTTTTCAGCTGGTTGCCAAGGTGACATTTCTCTTTTTCCATTTAGTTTAACTTGATATACTACAATATCTAAAACTAAAAACTATATAAACATTTAAAAAAAGATATAATAAAAATGACAAAAGCACACAAGATTCCAAAACCTTTAAAATTAAAATTAAAACAGAAAATAAAAATAAAAACCAATTTAAAATATTAATAAAAACTATAATAGTATCTTAATGATACTAAAATAACACTGGAACTGCTTGCGTGTAAAAGAACACAGCGCATACATTTATTTAATTAAATCACAACCTTTGCTATTTGATAACTGCAATAAGCCATGCTGCAATTTTGGGTTTATTTTGCTTACATTCGCTACACTAACGCACACTGCATTTTTAATGCAGGTCCATGTAATACACTGGCAATGTCTCGATCAAAAAGCTGATTGCCACTTTTAGTCAGGACTTCCCTTGCAACAGCGATCGGATTTCTCCCATTCATTTTTCTTCAAGTAGTCCAGGATTCATATACATTTCAATATCTGTTACAGCCGAAACCCAGACCTGCTCTAATGATAGGGATATTTTTAATGATAATGACATTTTTTAATCGCTCTACCCTAACAACCCCCATATCTGCGGCATACAGAGGGGTGCTCGATAATTAGCCATTTATTTTGAAATAATTCCTCCCAAAGGGTTTGACCACTGGGTTTAAAAAGGATCGTCTCTGTCGTAAGACGCAAGACCTGTCGGGCCAAACCTTCCCAGAAAGTCAAAGGCCAACAGTGGAAAGAATTAAACGGGGCGGCTCCTGTTGCCTTTGGCTCAGCAGTAAACCTAGAATAAATACTGAACTCCGAAACCACCAATGGCTACTGTCAAATCAATGAAAGCCGTGGACAAAAAGGTGATTTAACAATGCCGGAGACAGCAGCAGTCCATCTGTCGCAATACCTTTGTACTCCAGGACGTCTTCAGTGAATGCAAGCGTGCAGGGGAAGATACTGCTTATAAATAGGCCGAGACAGCAGGTGCCGATGAAGAGGAACAAGCTGCTGTTGGAGAAGATCAGCAGCAGAAGTAGTGTGACTATCACACCCACCTACGAGAGAACAGAATGGAGAGGATTTGCATTTGGACACGCACCGTCAACAAAGGCTTTGTTACTTGAGGTGAACACCCCTGCTTTATCTGCGCGAGGAACGGAAATTAAGAGGCCCGCTGTCATAAACTTTTGGCGCAAATAAAAGCGTGAAATGAGAAAGGAGCCTTAGTCACATGAGATAAACTAATGTCCCGGCTGGCGAATGGACAGGGCAGAGCAGGATGCAGAACAAGGATGTTTGTTCCTGTCCAAAGTTTCCCTTGGTGCATCGTGGGTGACACACCTTTTTTTGGTAGTGTCACCTCTTTTATATTCCATCTGCTGCAACAGCGGTCTGTCAGGAGAGAGTTTGTAATGGACTGACAATTGATGCTTTTCTAAGCTTCAGCCCCATTTGTTACTGTTGTTTAGAGGGTGTTTACGTGATGCCATTTTCAACTAAAAAGGGAAAACTTAATGTGTTTTGCCCATTTGTTTATACGACAACAGCGTTTTGAAGGCTTGAAAATGCAATCTTTTGAAAACTGTTTTCAAAGTGCACCTTTTTGAAAACAGTACCATTATTGTATGCATTTAAACTATGAAAACATTGATGATCAAAACTGCAATAAATATCTAAAATAAATAAATAAATATACTTGGATACATTTAAATGCATAAATAATATTCCATATATAACATTAAAATTTAGTTTTGTCGTCATTTATTATGAATATTTGTTTATTTCTGTTAATTTTCACAGTTACATGATCAGCCAAAAAGTGGCCCAAAACCCTTCTAAAACCAGCAAAAAAAACGAGGTTGGGAGACCATCTAAGACCAGCAAGCCCACTTATTGTAGACATAAATAAATAAATAAATAAATAAATAAATAAATAAATAATTCTTAATGTTTTTTTTAAAGAGTCTCTTCTGCTCACCAAACCTGCATTTATTTGATCCAAAGTACAGCAAAAACAGTACAATTTTGAAATATTTTTGCTATTTAAACAAATTGTTTTCTATTTGAATATATTTTAAAATGTAATTTATGTATTTTATATATATATATATATATATATATATATATATATATATATATATATATATAGTGTGCATTCTTTAGTTACTAAAACCTTGGCCTTTAGTTGTATTATTACATACTGCAAGTTAAAAGTTTGGAATATTTTAAAATGTAAATTCTCAAATGATGGCAAAGCTCAATTTTCAGCAGCATTTTGAAGGCGGTTTTCTTCTGCTTATTTTTTATTTTTAATTTTATTTATTTATTTATTTTTTTGTAGAAATCATTATATATATATATATATATATATATATATATATATATATATATATATATATATATATATATATATATATACACACACACACACTTCCATTCCTAAATTTGAAGAAAAAAAAAAAAAAAAACTTTTATTCAGCAAATTAAAATGATCAGCCCATTAAAATGATCAAATAAGACAGTAAAGAAATTGATAATTCTGAAAATCCTGGAAAAAGTATAATGGTTTCCACAAAAAAAGTAAAATGTAAAGCAGAAACTGTTTGATAGTAATACACATTATTAATAACTCAGCACCAATAATAATTGATAATAGCTGAACAGCAAATCAGAATGATTTCTGAAGGGTCATGTGACACTGAAGACTGAAGTAATGATGCTGAAAATTCAGTTTTGCATCACAGGAATAAATGACATTTTAAAAATACATTAAAAAAGAAAATCATTCTTTAAAACTGTAATAATATAATCACAATATTATTGTTTTTCCTGTATTTTTGCGAAAACAAAACATTGATTGCATACTCTCTGCGTACCTTGTACAAATTACGAGTCAGCAACAACTTTTTTAGGAATAATTTCCATGAAACTGGCTTCAGAACCAAACCAAAGATTCTCACCTGACTAACAATGAGCAACCGTACAGGTTTAAATCGGTAAGACAGAGGTATGGCGGACAGTCGGCCGACAGTGATTGCTGCCCAGAAGACACAGGTCAAGTATCCGGCAGTCTTGTGAGGTAGATTCATAGGGGGCTCCACTGCGTAGGTGTACACAAAGCCTGTGTATGAGCCCTGAGGTGCATGAGATTAAATAATACATGAGTTCAAGTAATTAAGCAAATACTCTTAAATTACTTAGCTGAAGCGGCTGTGAAGTGCTAATCCTGCTTACCACTATACCGTCAGAAAAGAAGAGCACCAGACCCCCGAGGATATGGATCCCAAAGAAAGACAGTGGAAAGCTGTGCGCGTTGCCAAGGAGACAGCAGCCGAACAAGTCTACGTGGCCTGTGGAGACACAAGAGCGGGAAGATTACAGAAACCTCCTTTCTGGCTTTTATGTGTGTTATTTCTGACATGTGCTTCAACACTAACTGTGTACGTGGTCTGATCCCACATGCTAATTATTTCATCAATGTCAGTGGTGCAGAAGTGCTGGCGGGTTGGGATCTTACTACTGGAAGTCTCTTTCTGATGTCCGGTGTCTTCTGAGAGACCTGTGGTTCCCCAGGTTTTTATCGCTAGCATGTCTCCATCTAGTAAACGCCGGCGGGGGTCTGATTTGCACACGAACAGCCGCTCCCAATACATCAGGATTAATATCGCGATGGGTACAGGAAGCTACATACAAAGAAGTCAGAGTTATGCATGTATAAAGAAAGGAATTATTCTTTTGAACAGATTCAGTTGAAAAAGCATCAGTTTGAAAAGCATTCTCAAAACTCTATCGTAAAGAAGACTTGATGGAAACTATTTAACTATTATTAGAGTAAATGTATTTGACTACACAAAAAAAATGCAGAATTAAACTTCTGATTCAACGCTGTCACATCAGAATCAGTTTCAAACATTCCATTACAATGAATCCATTTTGAACAACAGTTCAGGAATTGATTGAATCATCACTCAGATGCAAACGTTTCTGTCAGGCATTTAATAAATTAAAAACAAACAAAAAAGTTTTAATAAAAAAAAAAAGTATAGTTTGTTTTATTTGATGAATATAAATGAGCAAATATAACCAAATATCAATCATGTTTATTCAGTACTAGAATTTTTCAGCATTTCAGTTCTCGCATGAAACATAATATAATATATTATTATAAGTATTATAATGTATACACACTTTACTGTCACATCAATTTAATGCATTCTTGCTGAATAAAAGTATTAATTTATAAAAAAACAAAAAACAAAACAAGAGTAATTGAGAGTGAAGATCTGAGATTGCGTGAAGGAATAGCAGTGAAAATGGATACCCTATTTCATGAAAATATGGCCAAGAGGGAGTAAATAGATGATGAATAGCAGTGGGCCCAAAACAGAACCCTGAGGGACACCAGTGGTAACTGGTAGATGATCTTGATCGAAAATGTTTAATTTAAACAAACTTGAGTGAGACCAGTGAGATATGACCTAAATCAGGACAGGGGGGTGCCAGTGATCCCTATAGAAACTAACCTGTCTTGGAGTATCTTATGCGAGATGGTATCAAAGGCCGCACTCAGTTCGAGAAGGACATGTTTTTTTTAATAAACCAGAATTAGCTGCCAATAACAGATGATTAGTAATTTTAACAAGAACAGTCTCCGTACTATGGTGGGGACAAAAGCCAGATTGAAATTGCTCAAACAATTTATCATTGATTTATCATAGAGAGATGATCGTGAACTCGAGAAATTGGACAGTAATTTTCAAAATTTCATGAATCAGCCCCTGATTTCTTAAGTATAGCAGTAATAATAGCAGTTTTAAAAGAGGAAGGTACAGAGCCACAAACAAGTGAAGAGTGAATAATTTTAGTAATTAAAAGGTTACTGCTTACGGCATGGTCTGCTCGTGAACTCATGAACGCGCTTGCAGGAAGTGTCACAGAGGAGAAGAAAAAGTTGAATAAAGTAGATATTTTTTTTTCTTTGCACACAAAAAGTGTTCTCATCACTTCATAAAATTCAGATTGAACCACTGATGACAGATGGACTATTTTAACGATGTCTTTCATACTTTTCTGGACCTTGACAGCATTAATTACTTGGCAGTCAATGGGACAGTCACAAGTCTCCCGGTTTTCATCCAAAATATCTTAAATTGTGTTCCGAAGACAAACAAAGCTTTTACGGGTTTGGAACAACACGGGGGTAAGTGATTAATGACAAAATTTCCATTTTGGGGTGGAGTAACCCTTTAATGAAGACAGAGATAGTAAACAGGCTTTAACTAAGCAAGCAGATAATGGGTCGGGCTTATAAGTGATAGGTTTAGATTTCCAGATATAAGACAACATCTCCACAGCAGTTGGTAAAGTGAAAGTAGTATAAGTAGAGTGTAAGGTCACATGGGAGACTGGATAACTGGAATCATAGCCTAAATTACTTGAAAGTAATTGCTGAGGAATCTTTTTCATCTTAGACTTGAAGAAAATCACAAAACTGTTGCATAGTTCGGTAGAATACATGTTTAACAGTAGAGAGTCAGGTGAACGCAGAAAACTCTTCACCACAAAAAAAAAAAAAAATAAAAAAAAAGAGACCTAGAGTTCCCTTCACTAGATCCAATTATATTAGAATAATAGTGTGATTTAGCTTTGGACAATGCATCTTTGTAATGCTTGATATGGTCAGCAAGCATTTCTTTATGTACTGTAAAACCAGATTTGGCATACAGACACTCGATATGATACATACGATTCACTATACTTATTTCACAATATGATTTTCTCACGATTCTTTAAGTTTAAGGAATTATAAATTAAAAAAGATGTCCTTTTATGATTTCTCAGACAAAATGCTGCAAATTTCTATGAAATTGAAAAGTCAAAATAACAAAACTAAACTGAAATTTTAAAACAAATCCCAAATCAAATGAATAAATAACACAAATAAATGAAATCTCTTCATATAAACAAGGCTTTACCTGTGTTCTTTCTATTTAAAATTAGAGACACCCAATGCATTTTAATCACAATCCAAATAAAGATGTAGCATACATGCAGCATGAGCAGTTTTTGATTTAAATTAGATTGTATGATTTCATAATTTGAAGCAAAAACAGAATGGTCTGACCTTAGCTTTGTGAAATTATACTACATAAAACATATCTGAACAAAACACGAGAATACAAATTCACTCTCTGACAGCAGGTGGCGCTTATAGCGTTTCCCTGGTTGCCGCTGTAAACAAAGCAGCGCTGCGCTTACAAATACTACTATATTAGCCTATTCATTATGCATTATGTTTTTTTTTTTTCTTTGCTACATTGATCAGGTGTTAGGTGTGTTTCAGTTAAACTAACACTATTTCTCCACTATATTATAGCCAGTGTGTCAACAGAACTGTTAGATGGAGTACAGTTGCCAAGGAGACAATCTTGATTAATTTCTTTTATTCAAATACCCTCTTAGCTGCCCTTCCTTCGACATTAGAGCTGACAGAGCAGATATGCACGCTAACCGCACACAACAAGTAGTCCAGCTAGTGTTCTGATGGCATGCCATTCTTTAAACAAACTTGTAAAACTCAATACAATAAAAACTCTTACATTGATGATAGCCATGATCCAGAACGCATAGGAAACGTTGGTCACCACCTCTCCGTCGGTGTGGAGGTGGACACTGGACACGTTGTGCACATGTCTGCCTGCGAGCTTGTTCCTCAGATGCCTTAATGATGTTGCATTGGTGCTGCTGTTCCCAATCACACAGCTGGTCTCAGACAAGAAGGGGTCAGCGATGAGGGGACTCACTAACGCGCCGAGACCCACAAAGAAGTGAAGGGCCTAGAAGAGATCAGAGACAACCCAGACGAGAAGGAGAATCAGCAATGATCTTCTTCTTTTGAGACAAGATTCTTACAAAGTAAAAGTTTTAGAGCAACTTTATAAAACATAGTTCTGATTGGATGTTTGTTTAAAACTGTGAAACGCTGCTTGCTTTGTGTTAGACCCCAAGTTTCCAAGGGTAGGATGTTGCTTCCTAATGAATTATATATTGTTAAACTTTTTTTTTTTTTTTTTTCAGTTTTCATTTTAATTTTAGTTTAGTTTAGTTTATTTTTTTTTATATTACAGTTTTGGTTTAATTTTTTTCTTAGGTTTTAGTTTTTACTGATTTAGTAATGTTAGTGCTTTAACTTAAGTTAACAACACTAAAATACTATTAAAACAACAACTAAAACTTGTTTTATTTAACAGTAGTAGCCCTGGAGTTATCATATTGATATTTTTTAAACAGAATAAACCACTCAAGACATGCACTGTAGTGATTTTTACCACTTTTTTTTTGTACCCAACTACACCCTTAACCGTGGTAAAATCACTAACTCATGCTGTATTGTTTTAATATGATTTTAAACAGAATCCATGTGTGAAAGGAGATCGATTATGTTGGTTACACTCAGTAAATCTGTAACTCATGCAAGTATTATTCAAGTTTTTCTAATCATTTCTTTCTATGATATGATAACAGCAGAAATTCTATGTTTCACAACACTGTAATCAAACTGTTTAACTGGCGGAGTAAATATAAGCTGTCTATGAAATATAAATATCACAAATACGAACTTCCTCCTTTAGAAACTGGTAGAGCAACATCACACTCTTAATTATGCTGTTGCTCTGAATAAGACTGCATGACTGGTGTGGTTATATTTCTTATTGTTAAACATTTTTAACCCTTTTGTATGCCAAGGGTGTATCTCCTTTTTTCTTGGAAAAATTTTTAAGATGGTAGAGAAATCTATAGGATGACACTGAAACTGGTTCTGTAAATGCCGACTGTATCCTGTACATCAAGCAACCCAAATATAGCTTATTTTTGAAGATTTGCAGTTTAAGTATTAAGACATTTTGCATTCTGTATGTGTGAGGAATGAATGCTGATGAGAAAATCACATCAGCTTAAATGAACCTACATTTAACCCACCATATCAGTCATCTCCTTAAATATAATGTAAATTGCAAAATTTAACACCCACAATCTTTCACTACAAAGTTTAATTTCTGAGAAGACCCCTTGGGTGAGTTTCCCTCCTCCCTAAAATATGACTAAACATCGGCAATGATGAGTTCAAGTGTAAAATCTGTTTAAAGTCATCATGAATTGTCATATAATGAGATCTACTTAATGAGCACTTCTGAATAAAACACTATTCAATGAGAAAAAAAACAGTGTAGTATGGTACATGGTAATATAAAAAAAATACATAAAAACTATATAATATTAACTCTAAGTTAGACATTTAAAATATTACAGAAGATTTCTATTTCAAATAAACGCTGTTCTTTTTTCCTGTTTTTTACTTTCTATTCATCAAAGAATCCTAAAAAAAATGTATCACAGTTTCCACAAAAATATGAAGCAGCACCACTGTTTTCAACACTGATAATAATACAAATGTTTCTGGAACAGCAAGTCAGCATATTAGAATGATTTCTGAAGAATCATGTGACACTAAAGACTGGAGTAACGATGCTAAAAATTACTTTGCATCACAAGAATAAATGACATTTTTAAATATATTAAAATATTAAATGGTAGTAATATTTCACACTATTACAATTTGTATTCTGTTTTTGATCAAATAAATGCATCCTGGGTATGCATAAAAGACATTCTTCCCCTAGCTTTTGAACGGTAGTGTATATATAGTTCATAAGAACTCCTTTTATGTTTGAGAGAAATATCAAACGGGTTTCGAGGGTGGATAGAAGACAACAAAATGATCTGTATACATTCCGTGTAAAGGCTTCATGCATGTGAATGGCATATTTTTGCCACAGCCTTTCAAACAAACACTTTGTAATCATGCATGGTAAAAGATACCATTTTTTGGAACTTACTGACCTGCAGGAAAACTGTGGAGTCTTTCTGGTAGATCTTGACCAGTTGTAGGTTAGAGATAGTGTCAATGATGCCCATGGCAAGACCAGATACCGCCAAGGCAAAGGCCAACAGGAGCAACTTATGGCATAGTGGGATGACGGCAAAAACCACAGAGATGGTGAGGCTGGACACAGCCAGCGCTGACAAAGAATTCACAAGCCTAAGAGAAACAAATGAGATATTGTGCTTCAAACAATGAGACATGAACAAAACCATATTAAAATAACAGTATTAGTATAGTCATGTTTGTGACAGCGAGTTCAGAATACAGCAAGGAGCCTTTAAAATGGTTGCCAAAATACATTGCTTTCTCTAGGGATAAAACTTTTTAATAGTGGAAAAATTGACTGAGCACATTTAGTAGTATGCTGTGATGCTGCCTAAGGCGGGATCTTATTTCCAGACATCTCTGACTTTATTTTCACCTTGGCCCATTTCATTTCTGTTTACATGACTTATCAAATGCTGCTTCTACTGATATCAGTGGATATGTGAAACTTGCTTGCTTTCTACCAGTCATGTGCTATCCCAGTCATAATGACCAGTTCGTCGTGTTAAAGTGCTTTATTGTCAGAAAGAACAACAATCGTGAGGATACAGGGTTCATTCTTGCCTAATCTTATTATAAAGCCTAAATGTATTGAAGACATTCAACTAATATCTAATAGATTTTGTAAAAAATGCAGCATCTCATTTGTTGACAACCATATAAACATTACTAGCACTATTGTAATTATATACCATGCTATCATCATCTTGCTAACAATTCTGACGTTTCAGTCTAATAAATACTGTAAAATACATAGAATATGCATCAAATGATTATTTATATAAAGCAGTGTGGATGTTGTGGAAAAAAACTAAAAGTTTCCCAGTCATAAATACGACTTGAGAAGCCATTCAGGTCCAATTTCCGTTTAGAAAACTTGTATTTACGATAATTCCGATAGCACGTGAAGGCAGCATTAAGATGCATGCCACAACCTGTAAAATCAATAGAGCAGAACAGACAGAGGTACACACAGAGAATGTTATGTGGTTAAATATAGTCAGGACTGTAAAACAGAGATAAAGCGAACCATACCCAAATCCACAGAAATGAGATAAAGTAATATGATTATCTGTAATGTGGAAAACAAAAAGAAAGGGACTAGTGTAAGCACGTGTTTCCAAATAAAAGCAATTAAAAGAGACCTGAGGGTAAAACATGATTAAAGCACGAGAATGCTATAGTCAATATTTCCATGGTACAGTCTTAGAACTGTGGGGAGACCAACAAAACAAACTGTAAACTAATATATAAACAGTAATTATCAGCAGTTTACTTCACAGAGGAAATATTTGGTTATAGCCATAAAAACCAGTCAGCTCTTCCTTGAATGTTGCTTTAAAGAAGCAGATGTTGTTCCTAACCTTTTTGAACCCACTTACAAAAATGCACTTCACAATAGTGAATTTCTTTTTCATATCTTTATCTGTCAGACAAAACAACAGTAGGACAGCGTGTGTTTTATGGCTCACGTCCCACATAACTGAGACAGCACGACTTTAATGAGCACATGACCACTACTGGGATTTCCAGAGAAAGGCCACGGATGGGTTAGGAACCAATCAGTCTTAAAGAAATCAAAAAATCTGTTACGAAGATTAGAGGCTGCCAAAACAGTTTACTATCATGCAGGATGCATTTATAATGCTTTATCTTATGAGAAAGTGTAAGATACATGACTGGGAAGAGAAAAAAGAAAACACAGGACTAACTTAAGGCTGGAATACACTACAGAATTTTTGCCACGAATTTTCCCCGATTTACAGTCTTGAGAAGTTGACGCTAGTTGATGAAAGTCAGTCTGCAGATTTGAGTTGACACTCACAGATTTCATAGAAAATCATGTAGTGTATGATGGTCATAGACTCTGATTTTTCAGCTTCAGACTTTGATTCCATATCAAACATGTTTGATATTTTGAGCCGATTTTTGAACACTCATTTGTCCTGCATCTACTAGCAACAAGGCACACATTTCTGTGTGAGTTTGTTGTGATCGGAATGAATTTAATGTGTGATCCTCAGTTGTTTAGTGTATGATGGTCAGGTTTTTCTCAGTGACTGTTTACAAAGTTGGTAAGTGCATGATGCCCAGTGCAAAATCTGTTTAGATTTTAAAAATCATGTAGTGTATTTCAGCCTTTACTCTTTTTAATAACTTTTAAGGACAACTGTATCAGAAAAATTAGAATTGAATTAAGCCCTGTTCACACCAAGAACGATAACTAAAGATAACGATATTAGCATCTACACCAGTAGACGATATCGTCTGTTTATTCCAAATGCAGCTCGTTAAAGCAGGATTGATTCTGATTGGGTGTCAATATTTGTATCGTTCTTCAGCTGGAAAAAATTGTTCTGAAAGTGATTCCAACGATATTGTTTCTCTGTGCCTTTATCGTTATATCTGTGGTTTGAACTCTGCTATTCTTTAATATTGAGAAGGATTTTTAAAACGTCTTTATCGTTATCTTTATTGTCCTTGGTGTGAACGGGCCTATGTCTAGAGAAAGTAAAATATGTAAATTGTTCATTTTGATAAATCTTTTAAATTGTGAACAAAGAGAAGTGATTAACAGTACAGATACACAATATTTAGATTATCAACATTGGTCTGAATAATCGATATTGGAGGCAGATAATGTGCAGTTTTTTTTTCTAATTTGCCAGGTTACAAAAGTAAACAGTTAACCATCATTTCTGTTATATAGATTATAATGTTTGAAGACTCGTTTCTCTTGATTTTTGTAGGAATCCAGATTACGCAAAAAAAAGCAATAAGATTTTTAAGATCAGTCACCATACAGGACATTATTGTACAAAAATGAAATAAAATAAATAAATAAATAAAAATGATTATCAGTAATTATCAGTATAGGTCTGAGTAAATAATAAGATAGATAGAAAGAGAGAGAGAATCTTCGAAAGCCCTCTTTTTCATTTCCTTATTGTTTTGAGGAAGTAGGCTATAATTAAATGTTTTTCTTATAAACTGTAAAACCACAACTGTAAATAAAATATCAGAAAGTGCCTTTCAACAGGCCTATTAACCCTTTTTATTCAGCTATTTACGATTACAGTGTATATCTTTAGGGATTATAATGTCATTCTTTTCTGATTTAAAATCATTTAGAATTTTTAAAAGTACCAATATATTGCATTAATATAAGATCATAATAGCTGCATGTGTAGCATAATAAATAATGTCTGGGATATGTTAAATTTAAATATTTTAAAATTATTTTCTACATGTCATACTACTGAAAAAGTTTGACATTACATGTAAACCACTTAAGAATAAAGAAATAAAAATATATATATATAAACTGCAATACATCTCTTCAAAACACTCACGTTTTACTGAAGAATCCTCCAATGGTGCTTCCAATAAAGAGGAAAAACTGTTGGGAGAAGAAGACCAGAGTGATCTCCTGTAGCGTGGACTGAGTCTGACATCTCAGGTCCAGGATGGTCGGACCAAGAAAAGCGACACATAGTCCAAAACTAAAGAATACACTCCAATATGTGAGAGTATGCTGCCAGTTACTGCGGAATAATGCGCAGATCCGCTCATTAATCAGCTGCTTCATGCTGAAGAAAGTTTCTGAGGTGTTTCTTGAAGCAGTTACGCGGTGCAATTCATCACAGACGGAGAAAGAGACTATAGTCTCGTGTTCAGAGTCATCAGAGCGATGCTTGTCCGATTCGCGAGTGAGTTGTTCATTCGAATCGGTTCTTTTGAATGATTCGGTCTGAACTGTCCCGTTTGTGGAGAAGTGCTGGTAAACATATGTTTTGCACCAAGTATGCTACTGTTTTTTTGAAAAAAAAAAAATATTAGGAAATTATAATCTTGTACAGCCTCCCATAGACAAATTTAAACATGCTGGAATCGTTAACAACGCAAAATGGGCCTACAGTTAAATAACACCAACATATGACAACGAGCATTTAACAACTTAATATTTAATTACAATAAACAACGCGTTAAATGCCACGCAGCGACTTCTGGGAAGACGATTGAACTATTTTGAACTTCCAACTCAGGAGGACATCAGTGCTACAGGTGTTATCAAACTGGTCCTGGACAAAAAATAACACTATCGACTTATGAATCAAACGAACCGATTCACGAAAACGAAATGATTCGTTTAAAAGATTCAAACAGGTCCGTGCAACAGGTGTGTTTCTCAACTGTTTGATCCTCCTACATAATTCGCCATCAAAGTAAACGTGAGGGTAAGAAATCACGCATTGCTGCCCGAGGCGTCACGCATATCTGAACTCTTTTGTTTTAAAGATATTTTAATTTGAACCGTACAGAGTGCATTCTTATAGAAGTCTTTTCTTTTATGCTAACAGTGCACGGGTTTATCCAGACCAAATCCTATTTCAAGTTTACTTTGTGAAGTGTACTAATGACAAATAGCACCATGCAAGACAGTAAGACTATTGTTTGAGACGAGGGTAGTCACATTCACATGGTTCATCACACGCCATCATTTATTTAGTTTATTATGTAATTATTTTTGGCATTTTCGCAGTCACAATACATTCAGCTTCAGAATATCATAATAGAATAGACAAATCACACAAAATATTTAATATCACATTTCATACAAAAATCTAAATCTTTTATAAAACATTTAGACATCATCTAAGATCATTTAATACCATAGTTTATTTTTTTTTTCTGGCAAATTCACTGAGAATAAAGAAAACACTTGTCAAAATACATATATTTATATATTAATTCTTTTCAATAGAGTATTTAAAATATTTTCATTTACCACAAAACATAAATTAGTGCTGCTGCTGCTGCAGCAGCGATGTTAAGCTAAATCCTTTTAAGTCATTATATTTGATAGAATTTCCTCTTTGTCAGCCATTCTCAATATTTCTGTTTCCTGGTGGCCTTTAAATGACTAAGCTTTTCATTTCTGTCCACTGTAAAACTAGCTTGTGCTCAGTGCCATTTACAATAAAGAGTCATAATGCTTCATTTTTAAACTACAAGATACGGTAGGAGAAGGTGAACAACATTAGGTTTCAGGACACTTGCATGCCATGTGCAAATACGGAGTAGCAATTAGCTTAAATGGCAAAACGAATATCTGCATGTGCAATTACTTGAAAGGATCGAGATCCTTAAGGAGATTGAAGTAGATGGTTTTTCGAAAGGCGTAAAATTGGACCCATCAGCTCTTACGGTCTGCAAAAGGCACCTTTTGAAGATTTCATAAATTAGTAACTAGTTAAAGATGCTGTAAGTGAGTACCACAGTTTTTTTAGCCAATCAGAAACACTCTTTGCCTGTCAATCATTTTGGGAACAGGGCAGGATTTAGAAGAATTCTGTTAGCTAAAATCACTTACAGCACCTTTAGTAGACAAAGTTCAATGGTATCATGACAAGTAATTCAAGTAATTCTCTATTCAATGGCTCAAATATTTATACGACAATTTACATTTTTAATGTGTCAACCCTTCTCGGTAGTATAGTATTGAATGGATGCTTATGAAATAAACTGTAATACCAGCTTGTGCAATGACTCATCAAACACGTGTGGCAAAACAAGTCAAACCTCAAACAGAAATGAAGGAAACGTCACTCAATGGGAAAAGTAGGACATGAAGCTACCATGTTTCTTGCACATACACATAAACGCACAATTAAAAATACTATGAACGGCTGAAAATAGTACTAGATCCAGGCGGAGAAGAGGCTGAACTCAAGTCTAAATGTCTCCATTTAAAGCTTTGAGCTTTAAGATCAGTGTGGTTTTTAGGTTTCAAATAGACTGCAGGAGAGATTTGATTGAGCCTTTTAACCAGCTCATGTTATGACTGAGGATGATTCGCTTCTATTCAGTCCGTTTTCTGAAGTACGGACTAATAAATTCGGGTGTATGTGAATGGATGCATGCATGCATGCATGTTTTGGATGGAGAAACAAAGCTGTTTGCTTCTTAACGGTTTTGTTCTGGAGATCTCTTCATGCACACCACATTGATTCTTGTCCTCAGAATATGCTTTGTCTGCGGTTCTTGCCTCGACCTGGATTTGGAGAAATTGACCCACTGTTAGAAAGCTCTGCAAGAGTGTAGGTGAGTATGTTTTAATTTAAAGCATTAAATTTTACAGGTTTATGGATTAATGTGCATGACTAAACATGATCAAATTGCACTCTGCAAATAGAGATGAGTGATGTCAAAGCAATGGAAGTGAATACCCGGCGGCTGGAATACTGAGCTCTTGTGTCCCGGATCCTTCTGTAGCTGGATCTCCCTCAGTGAAAACACAGATGAGGCTAGAGAGGATAGAAGACAAGTGGGTGATGATCAAAGCAAATGTATTGTCTTGTTTGTATAAGGCTTGTGTTGGGGTGATGTTATACAAGCAGACTCTATAGAAATGATGAAAATATTGGGATAAACTCACTGTCAGGTATGGAGAGGATGCTCTCACCCAGAGTCAGGAAATAAGAGTGTCTCAGAGACGACTCGGACGAAATCCTGCACTTGGTGTCATACTGAAGAGAAACAAAACAAAAAAAAAAAATGGAGGGAAAACAGAGAATTGATGCATTTTTTGCAGTGTATTTGTGTTGTGTATGCTTCTGATTATGTGGGATAAAATGTTGCAAAAAATATAATATAGGCTAAATAATATTAATATAAATAATACTTCAACCTGTAGTGATCATAATTATGATTTGTTTATATATACACATACACACACACACTGTAAAAAATTATTTCGCAGTTTAGTTGTTTCAATGATTTTTTTTATTTATTTTTTTGACAACTTGCAGTTTCTGAATTTGTTCTTTCAACTTAACATTAAGTTTTCATTATCCGGGTTTACATCCAAAGTTGCAAATTTAAAACTGGAATTTCGCATAAAACATTTGCAAATAAGCACCGTTTCCATCCAACGAGTCAAAGAGATCAAAATAGTCACTTCTTGATAAACTGGCACTAAATATCACTAGGAAAAGTAGGAGAAGCCACTGAATATAATAATTTTCATAGCCTATATAATAAATTACTTGCGCCTCAGATGAGCAGACGAAACACAATACGTCATTTCTTTCGGAAGTGGATGCCTGCTGTTTGGGAACGCAGTCGAGTAAGACAGTTCTGGGAGACAATTATGCAGAAATACTTTGTTGACATTTTGCTCGGCGTTTCGGAATGATCATAATGACATTTCAGATACTGTGCAAATAGATCGGTCAGACTTTTTTGATGCGCATGCCCATTTCCCATTATTTCCATTAAGACTTTTTCGCAACAAGACAAAAAGCACTTCAATTGAGCGAAAAAATTTGTTTTGCGAATTAGGATTTTTTTTTTTTTTTTTCAAAATTTGGCATTTCCACTCTATCAATTCCTGATAGAATTCCCGAAATACATTGTTTATTTCTACTGGTTTAGTGGTCAAGACACCGGATTTTGACTTGATGGCATGTATAGCTCTACTAGCTTGTGCACACCTGAGCTGATGAGCTAGCAAGTGATTAGGTTTGTCTCCCAATTCAAATTGTTTTTGCTTAATCTTCAATAAAAGGGAGCTAATTTGAGTAGATAAAATGGTATTATATTCATATTTCAATTTCATAATACTAGTCAGAGTTGAGTTGGAAGACGTGAGTTTAAACTGCTGCTCTAGAGCTGACAACTCCACCTCTTTCTCAGAAAGCCTTTTGCCCCTCTGCTTTTTCAGTTCTGTTTGGTATGCTATCACTTGGCCTCTAATGACAGCTTTGAGAGCCTCCCATAGGGTTGAGTCAGACACACCCCCCTACTCATTTAAAGAAAGAAATTCAGCTATTTGAGCGGAACAAGTTTTTTTTTAAATTGTCCTCATTTAATAGCGTGGGGTTAAAACGCCAATTGTAAGGGGGTTTTCCAGTCCAAAATCTACTGATATAGAGACTGGGGAGGGATCAGATATTAAAATATTATGATATTTGGAGGATAAAATCTTAGAAGTTAATTTGAAATCAGTAAGAAAAAAAAAATCAATCCTTGTATATGAATTACGAATATTAGAGAAAAAAAAAAAAAAGTAATCTTTGTCAGTAAGACGCTGAAGTCTCCAAATATCAAGTATGTTCAATGAGTGAATGAGATTATTAAGAACAGTAGTCGAATTAGAAAGTTTGGGAAGGCTGGGCGAGTGCCTGTCCATAAAAGGGTCCAAAATACAATTAAAGTCCCCTCCGATAATAAGATGAGTAGAGTCTATGTCAGGTATGAGGTTAAAAACAGAGCGAAAAAAAATTGGGTCATCGAAATTTGGAACATATAAAATTCACAAATGTGACATGTTTCTCTAAAACAGTACCAGTCACAATAAGATAACTACCATTAATATCTTTAGTGTTCAAATGTTGAAAAGAAATATTCTTACGTATTAATACAGACACCCCACGGGCCTTTGAAGAGAAAGTAGAGTGGTACATTTGACCTATCCATCTGCATTTAAGTCTGTGAGCATTGGAATGCTTAATGTGAGTCTCCTGCAGAAACAATATAGCTGCATGTAAAGAATTTAAATGTGTGAAGACTTTGGATCTTTTAACAGTATTGTTTAAGTCACGCACATTCCAGCTCAAAATATTCAAATGTTTCTTAGGGGGGCTCATCAAAGTGCAGAGAAAGATAAATCATAGGGTAAACTGAGTGACTATTTAAGTACAAGCATAGGTATTGCTAAATAAACAAAAAGAAAAACACAAAAATATCGAATACAAAAATAAGCTGGCACAATACTACCCCAGTAATCTCGCTTCTCGAACATAAGCGAAAATCAGAGTACCCCATTTAAATGTGGGATCGCCGAACAGAACACAAGGAAAGAGAAAAACTAAATAAATTAAACTCAAAAGAAACCAAAAATCGACCGGTGACGGATTAACGGTTCTTCGAAACAACACACCGCTCCGTCTCCACACATTATGATCAGGAATACTTCTTATGTGAATGAAAGCACAAACATCCCCATACATATACACATTATACAGACCCACATGTATACATACATGAACATCTTAAAGCGTTATTGGCCTGATAGTCTTTAAGAATTAGTAGAACAGTAAAGGTGGGGCGACTGATCCATCAGGACTATAGAAAGTAGTAATGATAATAAAAGAGTCACACCCAGCAGTCCATGAAATGTACAGGCCACGAACAGCTAAAAGTAATGTCTTATTTACCACAATGGATCCCAATATAGTTCACCTTCCATCACGAGGAGAGACTGTCAATGTAAGATTCGGCCTCCAGCGGGGACGAAAATATTTTCTTCGTCTTCTCATGCGTGAAGATGAGACGAGCAGGGTACAGGAGTCCGTGTTTTATTCCCTTAGCTCTTAATTTCTCCCGCACACTGTCAAACTGCTTGCGTTGAGTGGACACCTCCGCTGGAAAGTCAGGGAAGATACTGATACGACTGCCGTCAAACGAGAGCAGGCTCTGGTTATGGGAAAAGCGCAGTATTTCAGTTTTAACAGAATCGTGATGTATCCTGGCAATCATAACTCGCGGCCTGTTGTTTCCGATGGGACCAATGCGGTGAGCCCGGTCAACCTTTAATTAAGATTCTCCTAGTAGCGAGGGCAGAAGTTCAGAAACAAATCTAGTGGGGTTGCCCTTCTCGATGTTCTCAGGAAGACCCGCTATCTTGATATTCTGCCTGCGAGACCTGACCTCTAGATCCGTTACCTTTGCTTTCAGAGACGTGTTCTTCTGTGATAGACCGGAGCAAAGTTGCTCCAGGTGAGAGATGCGGCGCTCATAATCAGTGCTAGCCTCTTCCAGGTCAGCGATACGGGATGTGTTGGCGGTTAGCGTCGACTGCACTACAGACAGAGAAGCTTCCAAATTGTTAAATCGAGCATTCATAGAGGAATCCATCTTTCTAATGGGCAGAAGAATAGCCCTGGATGAAGCCTCATCTTCATCCTCCAAAGGATAAGAAGCATCGGTCCCAGTGGTCTCGTTACCAAAGTTAGTTTGACCGCAAACGTTAGCATCGGTTAGCACCGGGCTAGTTGAAATGTTTTCCACCATGTTGACAGTCGGGGACGGAGCCTTTTTGACAGTCTTTTTAGATTTATTCATCATTAATATATTGACTTTGCTAACTGATCAAGTTAAGTAGGAATAACGAAGTTTTATATGATTTATTCCACCAAGTGTGACGGAGCTGGGTGAAAACGCGTCTTACTCCATGTGCTACTCCCTAGTGCCCCTCTGTCTAGGGTGACCATACGTGCCATTTTACCAGGACGCGTCCTGGCCAGGATTTCTATATTGCTTTGATTCAAAGTACCTCGAGAGCGTTTCGAAAACATAAGGAACTGATGTCATACACCGATCGGTCTGCACAAGCAAACAAAGCCAAAACCTAACTATTATAGGCAATACAGAAATCCTGGTGGTAAAATGGCACGTATGGTCACCCTACCTCTGTCTCAACTAGTTTTTAATGTTACTGAACTAGAGCATTTTCCCCCTCAATTTAAAAAAAAAAGTGTTGAATCAATTTAATAACAACATCACTTATCGCAAGATCTCTTGAAGAGGTTTCAGACAGACAACGTTCGTCAGCCATCTTGGTGAGCTTTTCCACAAAGTTTGGAAATCTTCTCAATTTACAAATTTGGTAAGTTAATATTTGTATTTACTGGTTTAATATGTGTAACATTACGTCAAATTATGTTGTCTACGAAGAGTACAAGTATGTTTTAAAGCATCGTATTTTAGTTACATGTATGCCAGTGTTAGTTTCTTATCTGGAGAACGATAAAAATACAGTTTGTTATGTATTATTTGAGCCCAGTGTGTGTATATAAATATAAATATTATAATATAAATTTCATAATATTTTGTTTTGAAATATTAACATTGATATCATCAATATTTTTATGCTTTCTCAGAAAGGAAAGCCTTAATCAACTTAAGTTTGAATTAAAATGAAGTTTTATCAATTCTTAGAAGTACAGTAGATACTCTCTAACATTCAGTCAGAAAGAAATAATTGCCACTTCTTCCACAAAGAAATACGTTTTTACTTTTAAAATGGCAATGTTTTAATTAAGGGTTTAGGTTTATCTATAGCACCGGTTGAGAACAATTGATACCGTAGTCAAGTCACCTTTATTTATATAGCGCTTTTAACAATACAGATTGTGTCAAAGCACTTAACAGCATCAAATTGGAGGATAGAGTGTCAGTAATGTATAATAAGATTAAACACTCAATTTTCAGTTAAAGGCATTTCATTATTGAATTCAGAGATGTCATTGTCTAGCTCAGTTTAGTTTAAATAGTATATATGAAATCAAATTGATGATAATCGTTAGAAATTAAGTGTCCCCAACTGAGCAAGCCAGAGGCCATGTATTATGATATAATTTTTAACGATATATTTTTAACATATATGTTAAAAAACAACAAAATATATATTACACTATATTATAAATTAATACTATATATTCTATTTAAGTATATTTACATAATATAAAAAAATGTTAACTTAATATATCTATTTTATAACTATTTAACTACTTATCTGTCTATCTATATTGACACACACACACACACTATTTTAAATATAATATAAAGTTCAGAATATTTTTTATAAATATTAACGATGTCATCAATATTTTTTTGTTTTCTCAGAAGAGAAAGACTACATTTTAACCAACTTAAATTTGGATAAATTTAGAAGTACAGTAGATACTCTCAAAGCTAACAAACAATGCACTAAAGCCACAAAACTTGAATGTTGCTCCTTTGTACACGTGTGCGCATGCGTGACGCTTCTTTCAGTGTTTTGTGCTCTAGAGCAGAAGTTACAGTAGCTGCCTGTGATCTTCCCCGTCGTGTGTGCTCTTCACTAATGACTCGATTTGAGCACAACTCCCCTGACTTGATGCCTGAGCTATAAAATAGTTTTAAATAATGAAGCACCCATCACCCTGCTGTCATCTCACACAAAGTTATAAAATTGTCTCCGGTGAAGTTTGGCGGTGTTTCAAGCGAGCAGAGCGTTCAGGGCGCATTGTGTGAGGCTGACGGCGCGATCAGTCAGCGGGGTTTGATGAGAAACAGGTGCACGGTTCGGACTCATTAAGGCCGCTGTCACCATTAACGAATCACGCGCTCCGCGGTCTTTCATCATAATGACAGGTCAGCGCGCACTCAAGCTGCGCAGAGAGAAAGAGAGAAACGCAGTCACGTTTATACACAAAATACTGCATTCTACCGAAATACAAACGCACATGATCTTAGACCTCCCATTGACTTCTGTTGTTGTTTAATGAAACGAATCGTAACTATTACAGACTGACCCTACCTCTTTTTTACCATCTGATACCATCAGGGTACAGTTTGTAGGTGTAGATTTTATTTAGGATATTATTTGGCACATTTATAAATCCTTTTAAATACATTTACCCAACTGTCATATTGGAGATGAAGTGTGCTGACTTTAAAATTTAGTAAATTAAGCTAACAATTTGCTGGTTTTAGCTGATTTAAGCTGACTTCCCGGTCTGACCAGCCAAAAAGTGGCCCAAAATCCCTCTAAAACCAGCAAAAAACCAGTCTGACCACATTGGGAGACCAGCCAAGACCCACAGCAAACCCACTTAATGTAGCCAAAAAAAAAAAGGGTAGACAAATCTTATAAACCTAAAACACAAATCTTATAAACCTACTTTAATTAATGAATTATTTAATTAATTACTGGTTTAAGCTGTGGTCAAAATCACTCTAAAACCAGCAAAAAGATCAGTCTTTTATTTGTTTATTTTTCATATTAATTATTTTTTTTCCTTACATTTTTTAAGAAGTAAATAAAGACATTTTTTAATTAATTAATTATAGTTTAAGCTGTGGTCAAAATTTCCAATAGGGTCTGGCTGCAGACTTGCACTTGCATTTTCAGACTTGCACTCTCAGACACCTGCACTTCCGCAAGTGACGTCACTTGCAGTCTTTTTTATTTTTTATTTTATTGTATTTATTAATCATTTTTTAAATTGAATCTCTCAACATTTTACACAAGTAGCCAGGTGGTGAAGACAAGAAAAAAGAAACTAAATTACAATGTCACTTGCAATCGCCGCTTGCACTTTTTGCTACCTGTGACGTCACTTGCAATCCACACAAACCGTGCGTGTTGCCAATGGAGACGAGACGCTGTGGTGGTTAAACGATTAAAACTCATTTAATATCATAACATACAGGGTCCTGCAAGTCATCCGTGGCAACAGAACAGCCGAATATGAACAAATATGAACACAATGTGCAAAGTCTCTCGTTAAGCACTTTTAAACCTCCAGTAGAAAACCATAAACATGTAATATTGCTGATAAATAAAATAAAAGATCAAATTCAATAGATAGTTTATTAATTTAAAGTACAACAAGGCAAGCATATGTCCATGAACACAACGAGCAAACTTTCACTTTTCCTCCCATACAGCAAAACGCTTAATGTGGCATAATAACGGACTAAGATGATAAAGACCAAATTCAGTAGGCTATTTCTTATTGTTGATGCAAACTATACAAACCATATGAACGCGCATTAAGAAATGCATTAAATGATATTAAAGGACCAACACCGTGCAGTCAAGCAGACGAGCCCAGAACGCAATGCGTTAAGTTGCACATTAAACTGTTTCCTCCCGTAGAAAATCATTATAAATAAAGCATGTAGCCTAATGTAGCTCAATGGACAATGATACAAAAAAGCTGTAGACATTTTATTCTAAATGGGAAAACGAAACTTTGCGTGTTGTGTTTACTCTGGGCTCACCTGCTTATCTGTAGGCTACATATTAATTATGTTTTAATAATGAAGAGCATATTGAGTTTGGTCTTTATAATCTTAGTCCGTTATGCCACATTATGCCACGTTTTGCGGTATGGGAGGAAAACACTATATACATATACATTATATTAATAAACTGTATATTGAATTTGATCTTTTAATAGCACTATCTTAACACATTAAGCCATATTAAGTGTTTATGATTTTCTATGGGAGGTTTAAAAACGCTTAATGAGAGCACTGCGTTCATATTCGGCTGTTCTGTTGCTTGCCACGGATTTGCGGGTCTTGTCTTTTTCTCTTACAGATGACTTGCAGGACCCTGTATGTTATGATATTAAATGAGCGTCTCGTCTCCATTGGCAACACGCACGGTTTGTGTGGATTGCAAGTGACGTCACAGGTAGCAAGTGCAAGCGGCGATTGCAAGTGACATTGTAATGTAGTTTCTTTTTTCTTGTCTTCACCACCTGGCTACTTGTGTAAAATGTTGAGAGATTCAATTTAAAAAATAATTAATAAATAAAATAAAAAATAAAAAAGACTGCAAGTGACGTCACTTGCGGAAGTGCAAGTGTCTGAGAGTGCAAGTCTGAAAATTCAAGTGCAAGTCTGCAGCCAGACCCTTCTCAAAATCTCTCTAAAACCAGCAAAAAGATCACTCTTTTTTTAAATGATTTTTTAAAGAAGTGAAAAAAGCCATTTTTAATTAATGAATTAGTTACTAGCTTAAGCTGCAGACAAAATCTCTCTAAAACCAGCAAAAGATCAGTCTTTTATTTATTTTTTTCTTATTTAAATTTTTAAAGAAGTAAATAAAGACATTTTTAATTAATTACTAGTTTTTTTTTTTGTTTTTTTTTTTTAAGAAGTGAATAAAAGACATATTTATTTTCTCTGAATTATTCATTCCGAAAAAGATCATGTCAGTTTTTGAGGACATTTTTTTTTTTTCTGCATTTTTTGTCCCTAAATGTACACTGAAAAAATTGTGAAAATTGTAGCAACAATTTCACTTAGAAATTGCTGGTAAATTTCAGAATTAATTACAGAGAAATGGCAAATAACACAAATTAAATTTTGAAGTAGAAAAAACTACAAAAGAATTTTCTTCTAAAATGTATTCCAATAATTTGTTGTTTGTTCATTTTTTTACAACATCGAAAAATCTTTTTTTTTACAGTATATAGCTCTGCCACTTAGATGTATGCAGTGTATACACTACAGCCAAAGTGCTGTGATCAGCACTGAGTCTCTAGAAGAGTCTTTAGCCTGTGGCACCCCTCTTTGTTCAGTCATTCCCCCAACATAATCTCGAAAAATATTCCTCTCGCCTGTACCTGAGTGAAGCGTAGAGGTGTCAGCCTGCGTTTGTTTACCTGTGTTTTGATAACGCTATAATGCTCTGTGCCTGACACCCCTGCCTGTATCAAACTAATTGGACCTGGAGGAGAGCAGGCAGAGAGGGGAAATTGACACCATAATTAGCTTTTGAGCTCACTCCGTCTCGGCAGCGAAACTCTTAACAAGGGCCTTTTTTCACCCGGGACTTGTGGGAGCTGAAGACAGTTGCAGTTCCATGGCATTAAACAGCACCTCACTGGCCTCTGCACATGTGCTGTGAGCTTGTTAGAAATCTCACACATAAATGTCTGTTCTCATGCTAGAGCTTGACCTATGTTGTTGTTTTTTTTTGTTTGTTTTTTGTTTGATATGGATTTTAGTAATGATTGATTGGTTTTATTTGAATAGTATACAGATAATTTTTAATTGATTAGCAGTTGATCTGATTTTTCAGTTATTTTCTTTCTTAGTTTTGCCACTATAATTATTATTGGACTATAGAATACTAGTTTTTTTTTTGTTTTGTTTTTTTTTGGTAGGGTTATTAATTTGAGATTATTCTGATATATTATTATCATTATTATTATTATTATTATTATTATTATTATTATTAATAATAATAATAATAATAATAATAATAATAATTTTTTTAATTGATTAATAGTTGATCTTTTAAATTTATCTTCTTTGTAATAAATATTTCTGAATTTTGACGCAATAATTCATAATTAGATTAGGTGCTTGTGTTGTTAAAACAAAAATTTTAATATTAATTTGTGAACATTCTGATTTTCTGATTGTGTTTCTCGTGTGAGAATGAGCAGCTTTTACATAAATTATAGCATGTTACGTAAGTTAATGTGGCATAATGGTTTTGTTGGAGACATTCATCAGCATGACCTGATATTAACCAATAGAAACGTGTGAATATCAGTATTATCCGATTATTAGTCTCTTATTATGCAGACATCAACAGAATTGCATGCATTTGCAAGGCTGTATTTACAGGTGCACAACTGGGGTTATTATTATCATCTGTTAAGACAGCATTGTTTTTAACAAAAAAATTCATTTAAAATGAATCGATACATCTCACTTTATCAGATGTATCGACAGTGACTTACATTTTTCTATCAAAATAGGCAGTAATTTTCCTGTTTTATCAATGCTGTGATACCAAAAATATTGTCTTCCTGCTATTCTGCCATATGGCGTCCTCCAATGACCTCTTTCATCAGCAGGGCGTTTCTAAACACAGTACCACTGCTGGCTAGGTATGTGTGTGTTTTTGGACTATTCTCAGTACAGCCCTGCAGGGCTGTTGTTTCTGACATCTGATATAAACTGGCAAATCCTCATATTGCGTAAATATATTGTCTCATATTTTATTGCCTCCACCTGAGCATTCCAAGAAAATAGACAAAGCAATGCACCTCAGATAATAAGTATTTTTTCAGTAAGAATGTACTCTATGCAGGTACATAAATAAAGGGCTTTTTTAACCAAAGAGCAAAAGTGTTCCTAATTTGAAATATTTAGGAGGGCATAAAGAACTAATGAAAGTGTAGATGAGTTTGTTTCTTAATTGGAACATATTGAGAGAAATTTAGCATTACATAACTCGCTCACCAATGGATCCTCTACAGTGAATGGGTGCCGTCAGAATGAGAGTCCAAACAGCTGATAAAAACATCACAATAATCCACAAGTAATCCACATGACTCCATTTAATGTCTTGTGAAATGAAAAGCTGCATGTTTACTGTATATGAGTATGTATGAGTCCTCGATCCATAATATTGATTTCTCCTGAGAAAAAGTTGTTTTTTTTCTGAAAAATATGCACAGATCAAAACAGTTTTAAACAATATGCTGTGTTCAGCACAGCTTTTTGTTTCACATGACATTAATTGTTGGACTGGAGTGGTGTGGATTACTTGTGGATTATTGTAATGTTTTTATCAGCTGTTTGGACTCTCATTCTGACGGCACCCATTCACTGCAGAGGATCCATTGGTGAGCGAGTTATGTAATGCTAAATTTCTCTCAATATGTTCTGATGAAGAATCAAACATCTTGGATGGTCTGAGGGTGACTAAATTTTCAGCAAATTTTTGTTTTTGGGTGAACTATTCCTTTAATAATTATAAAATTGTGTATATTCTAAACATCAAAATGAATGTGATTAAATGGTTTTTTTTATAACCAAAAAAATATGTTCTGCACAATGCAGGACTTTTAATTATAAACAACCCAAATTACTTGTAGTGCATTGGCTGAGGCTTCACATTTGTGTTTGCATACTTGCTTAAAGTATGTATCTAGCTCAAATCAGAATAACCAAAAAAACAAAAATTCACTTACCAGCAATAGAGCAGTAAGAAGGTCTATTCCCTCTGTGTCAAGCCTTAAAAAAAAAAAAAAACAACATGCTTGTATATTACAATATTCACCATCTATAATTCATAGCATGCAAAGTCTCCAAAACCTAGTGATCTATTGTTATTTATACATACAGGTGTGTTTTTGTTTGTACGTTTTATTAAAGAAGCCGAAAGCTAGTCAAGTTAGTTTGTGGTGTTTCTGTGGTACCTGGGCACATGATTAATGAGCGCTTGTGCTCTGTACTGAGGAAACAGGTAGGATTTGAATTCCTCATTAGCTGTGATTCCGGGCCAGGTCTCCTCAGTTGGGGTGCCTGGTTACGGAAAGAAGTGAAAGTATTTTAGTATGTGTCCAACAGTGAGATAATTAGACCTCCATTCAGCCTCAGATGGAGCACCCACGACCACCCACAGCCCGTTCACTGACCGCCTGATGCATATTGCATAAAAAATAGGGGATGTTTTGTTGATTTGGCAAGCTCCGATCCGGTTGGCTGGCTTTGCACAGCTTCTAAATCAAATTGCACAGGTTGCCATGTTTACAGCTGGTTGCTGGATCGAGCGCTTTTGAGGAAACATGTAATCACTCAATCTGAGAGTGTGCCAGTAAGTCACTTAGTAGTAAGTAAAGTTTAAACAAGTACTTTTAGATGCAAAGAATTCTGATTGCAAAGTCTACTTTTCTGTTATTTATATAAAGGCAAATGTTGAACAATTACTGCTGTACATTCAATGTAATTATTTTTTACTTCATATGTCAGCCTGGTGGTCTTGTTCTATAAAATGCAAGGTTTTTTTTTTTGTTTGTTTGTTTTTTGAAAGAAATTATTGATTTAATTGACCAATAAAGGTTTTCATTTCAAATCAGCATATTAGAATGATTTCTGAAGGATCACGTGACACTGAAGACTGGAGAAATGATGCTGAAAATTCAGCTTTGCATCACACTTTACAATATATTCAAATAGAAACAATTGTTTAAAACTAATATTTTGCAATATTACTGTTTTTACTGTATTTTATTCAAATAAATACAGACTTGGTGAGCAAAAGACTTATTTTAAAAACTTTAACTTTTGAATGGTAGTGTATAATTGTTTTAACTAGAAAAATGTATCTAATTAAATGAGAAATGTAACTAATTTAAATATGAAAATGTGCTACCTGATCTCACGACAAAAACGTACCCATGGGAACTTTTTCGCAAGACACGAAATACGTACCAATAAGTACATATCACTGCAGTTTCCAAAAGAAATGAACACTAGAGGCGGTAAAACAGAGCACTTGTAATCGTTTTCGTACACGGTTATGATTACAGCTCCATTTGTTTTGCTTTCCGGATGTAATAAGCTTGCTCGGTAGCTCAGCCAGTACGGAATTGGACTTAGGATGCAGAATCCTTGGGTACGAATCCCATGAAAACCATAACTCACGATGAAAGAGCTGAAAGATGAGAGATTGAAAAACAAGCTAAAACGGCATGCTAGCGATTGTGTTTTAACGTCACATTCGCTTTTGTTCATACTCTCGGGTAGGTTTAGGTGTAGTGCAGATGGTACATTATTTTAAAACGTCACGGATCATTAGACCTATAGCGCCACTCAACGGACATTTCAGAACTTTGGTGATGCCTGCAAAACCAACATTACATAAAACGTACCATATGTACATTCATCTGTTCCAGGGGAAAAAAAAATCAAACACTTTTAGCACCACTCAGTGGACATTTCACATCAAATGTGTCATAAAACGCACATGGCGGTACGTATTTCACGTCTTGCAAAAAAGTTCCCACAGGTACGTTTTCGTCATGAGACCAGTTAGCCATAAGAGAACCATTTTTGGTTACCAAAAGAACTTTTCATGAAACTGTTCTTAAAATAACTTTTTTTTATTCTCTGTGTAAGAACATTGTAATAATCTAAAGAAACTTTTTCCACTTTAAAGAAACTTTTCTGGATTTCATGAATGTTAAAAGTTCTTCATGGAACCACAGATGCCACTAAAGGACCTTTATTTTCAAGTGTTATAATTTATACATAATTAAAATGACATAAAATATCTCTCATACCCATAAGCCGAAATATCAGGTGTAGTTCCTCTTTGATAGTGGATCCAGGAAACATGGGACGGCCTGTCGCCATTTCGTACAGGATACAGCCCACGCCCCTAGTCATACAGAGACATCCATCATTTTACTGCTGTGTTATGATCATAAAATCTCTTTAATTTCAGTGGTGTTATTCTATACGTCAAAGCTTTTAAATGAAGCCATCAGACATCATTTGAATATATCAGATCAGGACTGTCACAGATATTTTAGATACGGCGTCTCTGAGAATATTCTCCTATCACAGTTTGACGTCTGCTTGACTGGAGGGTAGTTTCGGGAAAGCTGCGAGGTGGAGATATGGGAAAGACACATGTGGCTGCTGTCACACTCGAATTGATTAGCCCACTGGACTAATCCTGAGGATTAAACACAACGGCATTTTTATCGAACAGGACGGCTTAGCTTTAAAAAAGCATTCATGTCCAAGTCCGTGTCAGCTATCCAAGGTTGCCCGAGGATTGCGTGTCAGTGTGCGCGTGTGACGTTAAAAGGTTGTGTCAGGAAAGACAGAATTCAATTTTCTAACTTAATGTTTCTTCTGGAGGACTGAGCTCTTTGGCATGATCAAAAGGCAGTTTGATGTATTATTTCATAAGGTTCAAAAATGGATTTTTTTTTTTTTTTCTAAAACAAAAGGTTATGTGAACCCACTCATTTCGTTATTTTGACATGAGATGTTGAATAAATAAAAAAAAGACTAAATTGAATGTGTTTGAGTGCTGAGAAAGCAAAAAAGCTCCAGTGATAAACATTTCATAATAGCTGATAAAGAAAACTTGACTTATGTTAACGGTATATAATAAATGTTTGGCCTATGTTTAAAATTTCCATCCATTGCAGTTTTAACATTAACTTAATGTGATTCATATTCATCAGTCATACATAAATAAAACACATAAGATTTATATACCAGTACTAATGAATTGAATGTGTTTAAATGCACAATATATGTAATTATCATAAATCTAATTTACAATATGTAAACCAGTCTCATACATTTAACTAAGTGAATCTTGCTTGTTCCACAGCTTGCTATTTTTTTTTTAACAAATTAAGTTTAATCAGTTTATTCAAATTAAAGGAATTTGAAAAAGTACCTTATGGAATTTTTTTGAACTCAAATAGATGAAACGCTTGTTTTGTTTACTGTGTTGAGACGTGCTGAAATCGCGTTTGGTCTCTTACTGTATCACGTATCTTGTCAGTGTCTGCACTTGCTTGGCCATTTGTTGTGATAAACAGTAAAGTGTGTTCAGCTGAATTCAATTAGTGATTTGTTAGACGGGTATAAAAAAATAAAATAAAAAAGAATCTTAGTTTACCGTGGCAGCGGTCGCGTGAAGGCCTCCTCGTGTGAAGACTGAAGAGGGTAAAGACCATCGACTCTACCGTGCGACTCCACCGGGCAGGGACACCGGCAAGGAACATGAGTATCACTTTTTATTCCTCCTCTTTCCTACTACTTGCATGTGTTTGACTCAGTGTTATTTTTTAGGATTACTGATAAATTAATGTAGTTTGATTTGTATTTGTTATCTATTTTAATTTTAGTTAAAGTTGGAATAATGTTTGTCATTTTATTAGTTTTTTTAGTATGTCTGTATATGTTTTTTTATTAAGTTTTAGTTTTATTTAATTTGAGTTATTTTAGTACTTCAACAAACTAAATGGAAATGAAATAATATATATATATATTGTATTTATAAATGTGTATATATGTATATATATGTATGTGTGTGTGTGGTTGTACATACACGTATGTAGTTGTTTTTTGGTGTTTGGCTAAGTGTTATGTTAGAATCATTATTATACTCTTATACCTTTTGTTCTTTAATATTTTGAATTGTTCTTAGCTTTATTTTTTTGTTTTCATTTAAATGTTAAGTTTTACTTAATACTTAATCTATGCCATGATTTATTTTGAGTCTACAGAGTTAAATATCTAATTCAACTAATCTGGTTACATTGGCTAGTTGAAATGGTTAAATGTGTCTAGAGAAAGAAAAGATGAGTGGTGTTTTGTTTTCAATTTTGTTTTGTATTATTTCAGTGGTTAAATATATATTATTTAAATGGTTAAATCTGTCTAATTTAAAAGGATAAGTTTTGCAAATTTAACCAGTTTAACCAAATTTAAACAAGTTTAACCAGGTTTTTACTTTTGCTGAAGAAAATATGAGTGGAGCTTTGTTTGCAAATGTATCTAATTCAACAAATTTCTAATTTAAATGATTAGATTTGTTTATTTAAATGGTTATATTGGCTAGTTTAAATGGTTAAATGTGTCTAGAGAAAGAAAATATGAGTGTTGCTTTGTTTGCAACTGTAATGTCTGATTTAAATGGTTAAAATTCCCTATTTTAAATTAAATTTGTACTGTTTCAGTGGTTGCATTTGTATTATTTAAATTGTTAAATTGGTTTAGGTAAATTGGTTAAATTTATATTATTTAAATGGTTAAATCTGTCTAATTTAAAAGGATAAGTTTTACAAATTTTAACCAGGTTTTCATGTTTGCTGAAGAACAGAGTGGTGCTTTGTTTGCAAATGTAACTAACTCAACTAATGTCTAAATTAAATGGTTAAAATTGCATATTTAGATTCAATTTGTATGTAAGAAAATATGAATTTTGCTTTGTTTTGCAAGTTGATTGGTTGTTGCTGTGATGTTGTTTACTGACCCAAGTTCAAAAGAGCCCAGCCTCCAGTATATATGTCATGATTTATACTTTTAGATTATGGACTTTTTTGCCTTTTTATAGTCTCTTAGCTTTGTGTATGAGCAGCATCAAAAGTTTTGCTTGAAGCTTTCATAATGTTAGCAACACATTGTGACCGATGCCATTTAGTGTGTTTTGTAGTGTTTTCTAGCAGCGGTTTATAAGACAAACATCTTACCACATGTCGATCGGTGTTGAGTACTCTGTGGAACCCAGCAGGACATCAGGAGGTCGATACCACAAGGTCACAACCTCATTCGAATAGGTTTTTGTTGGGACTGATTTTGCTCTGGCCAAACCTTAACAAGCAAGATTAGACGGATAGTTAAGGCGATGAACAAACGTTGCTGGGTAACCCAGAATCCGAGCCAAGAGACCGCTGCTGGGTAATGTGCTAAAAACAAGTCAGGTATTCTTTGTACAGCACATCTGTGAATATTCAGCCCTTGTAAGAAAGTCTCACCAAAGTCTGCCAGTTTGAGTTCTCCCTTGTCATTAATGAGCAGATTCTGAGGCTTCAGGTCCCGGTGGAGAATCTTCCTCTTATGACAATATGATAAACCACGAAGAAGCTGGAACATAAATATCTACAAGGACAGAGAGGCGGATGTTAGCATTTCTAAACTTAAAGTACCAACAATGACAGCATTTTAAATGTAGGCAGCTGCATTCTAAGATGCCTCATTTTGAGCAAATTTTAAGGTAACATCTCATGTATCCACTGCAAATTTGAAAATACTCTACCAGTTAAAAGTTTTTTAAAGAAGTCTCTTCTGCTCACCAAGCCTGCATTTATTTGATCCAAAGTACAGCAAAAACAGTACATTTTTGAAATATTTTTACTATTCAAAGTAACTGTTTTCTATTTGAATATAGCCATTTTAAAATGTAGTTTTCAGCGTCATTGCTCCAGTCTTCAGTGATTTGCTGTTCAAGACACATTTTTTACTATCAATATTTAAAACAGTTGAGTACATTTTTCTTTGATGAATAAAAAGAAATTAATGTATACTTTTATTTAGCAAGGATGATTTAATTGATCAAAAGTGACGATAAACACATTTATAATGTTACAAAAGATTTCTATTTCAGATAAATGCTGTTCTTCTGAACTTTATTCATCAAAGAAGCCTGAAAAAAAAATAAAAAAAATAAATTCTACTCGGCTGTTTTCAACATAATAATAATAATAATAATAATAATAATAATAAATGTTTTTGTTTTTTTTTGAGCAGCAAATTAGATTATTAGAATGATTTCTGAAGGATCATGTGACTAGAGTAACAATGCTAAAAATTCAGCTTTGAAATCACAGGAATAAATTACATTTTAAAATATATTCAAATAGAAAACAGTTATTTTAAATAGTAAAAATATTTCAAAAATTTTGCTGTACTCTGGATCAAATGAATGCAGGCTTGGTGAGCAGAAGAGACTTCTTTAAAAAACATTAAATATCTTACTGTCCAAAAACTTTTGACTGGTAGTGTAGTTATTTACTGCTATTTTAGTATAATTGGGATGCTATTATTATTATTACTATTACTTGTACTATTTTTATAGTTTAAATAATATAGATTTTAATTTATAATATTTTATTTTTTACATATTTTGTAATATTTTATATTTATTTCATTTTTAATCAGCTGTTGTGTTTTTTTCTTTTTAAAAAAAGTTTAATGTTTTTAATGGCTTTTATTAGTTTTATGTAGTTATTTTACTGCATCTATAGTTAAACAATGTTTTTTTGAGTTTTCATATTTTTTATTTCAATTTATTTTACATTGCATTGAAAGGAATAATTAAATGAAAATTGTTGTCATTTACAAATGTTGACATTGACACGGAATCCCAGAATGCATTACGAAAGTTGAAAATTCAGCTATATTTTTAGATTCAATAATGACAAGTATAAAATAAATTTGTTTAATTTAAAATGTTAAAGACCTCGTTTCCCCAGTTTCACTTTTTATTTTATTTTATTTTATTTTTTATTTGTCTGCATTTATTTTATTTTATGCCTGACACCATGTTTTACCCAGGTGCAACATGATAAAGTGACATGCAAAAAGCTATTAGCTGTTGAATTAGAAAAGTTGATTACTGCTGTTAGTGTAGTTTTTATTAATTTTCTGCCTAAATTCCCCATTATCATAAAACATATGGGCGATTTCCAAATCATTAGATGCTGTTAATCAGTGTTTGAAATGTCAGCTAGAGATCTATACTTAATTTCTATTCAATTTTCTTTAATAAATTGACTTATTAGTCATTTAAACAAACTAATTAGTCAATTATGGGTTCCCAATGCTCTCATTTCCACTAGAGTTTTCCATATAGGTAAGAAAAATCACAAATGAGACCTCATTGCTTCTGCTAGGTAGCCCCGCCCAATGAAATGTCATTGGTTCAAAATCCTGCTCTTTGTAACTGTATACTGAAGCATATCTTCTGATTGGCTGTGATGTTGTCGAGCAGCTTTCTGCTCGAAATCGATTGACAAATTGCTTGTCATTGGAAACTTAGCAACATGTTAACATGTCACACTCTATCAGAATCAACTGTCATGTCTCGTTTACTATTTTGCATCAGGATGCTGCCTATGTAGACAGCTCTGTTGACTTTTAATTGGTAAGCTTGTTTATGTTTTTCGCTGTTACCTTCACATTATGCATGCTCATTAGGTTTCCACAGTTGTCGAGATACTGCTTCAAGTCACTGTCCTGCAAAGACAATAGGTTATGACGTTAAAATGGCATTTAAAATAGGCTGGTCCTGTCACTTTGAAGAGGAATATACGTCAAATACCACCCCGCCCAAAATCACAAAGCATCATGGGATGAACTGTACAGACTGCTACTGTTTTCGTAGAATCAAACAAAAAAGCTGTGTGATGTGGCTTACCAGGTACTCAAAGACAAGGGTGAGACATCGGTCCGTGTGGATGATGTCATGCAGCGTTACGATGTTGGCGTGTTTCAGGTTCTTCAGCAGTGACACTGGCGCAAAACAACAAAAATATGATGACAATGAGCGCCTACAATAATAACCTCCAGCAGGGTTGTGCAACATCCAGAATTTGAATTGAGATTGGCTTTTGAAATTCTAATCCAGTTCCTGAATTTTAATCGAGCCAAACAGAATGCAGAATTGTCATTCAAATTAGAAAACAAGTGTTGTTTTGTAATAATTCATACTGAAATTAAATAGTATGACCCATAAACAGCCAACATATTTGCTGTTTCTGGAAACATGTAGTTAATAATAATAAAATGTGCATTATATTGTAAAGTAATTATGTTTTTAAATATTTACCAGTATGTGTATACAGTGCCATTCAAAAGTTTGGGATTAATTTTTTTTAATGTTTTTTTTTAAAGAAGTTTCTTATGCTCATCAAGGCTGCATTTATTTGATCAAAAATGCAGAAAAAAAAATAAATTTTGTGAAATAATATTGCAATTTAAAATAACAGTTTTCTATTTTAATATACTTTAAAATACAATTTATTCCTGTGAAGTAAAGCTGAATTTTTAGCATCATTACTCAGTCTTCTGTGTCACATGATCCTTCAGAAATCATTCTAATATGCTGATTTATAATCAATGTTGGAATCAGTTGTGCTGCTTAATATTTTTTGGGACCTGTGATACATTTTTCAGGATTCTTTGATAAATAAAAAGTTAAAAAGAACTGTTTATTCAAAATAGAAATTATGTATTACAGTATACACTACTATTCAAAAGTTTAGGGTCAGTAATTTTTTTTTTTTTTAAGAAATTAATACTTTTATTCAGCAAGGATGTGTTAAATGGATCAAAATAGTAAAGACTTTAATTGTTAGAAAAGACTTCTATTTTGAATAAATGCTGTTCTTTATAACTTTTTATTCATCAAAGAATCAAAGAAAAAAGTATATATATAAAAAATATATATATATATATATATATATATATATATATATATATTATTATTATTATTATTATTATTAAGCAGCACAACAGTCTCAACACTGATAATAAATCAGCATATTAGAATGATTTCTGAAGGATCATGTGACACTGAATACTGGAGTAATGGCTGATGAAAATTCAGGGCTGCGTCACAGAAATAAATTATATTTTAAAGTATATTATTAAAATAGAAAACCAATATTAGAAATTGCAATATTTCACAATATTAGTTTTTTTTTCTGTATTTTTGATCAAATTAATACAGCCTGATGAGCATAAGAGACTATTAAACATTAAAAATCTTACTGATTCCAAACTTTAGAATGACAGTGCATATTTTAAAGACCAGTGAAGTACTACTAATAAAAAAAATTGCCCTAATAACATTCTAATATGCTGATTTGCTGCTCAAGACACATTTCTTATTATTATCATTGTTGAAAACAGCTGTGCTGCTTATAATTTGTGAAAACATCAATACTTTTTTTCAGGTTTCTTTTATGAATAGAAACTTTCAAAAACAGCATTTAAAAAAAAAAATTGTAACATTATAAATGTCTTGACTGTCACTTTTGATCAACTTATTGTGTCCTTGCTGAATTACTAAAAATCTCTTAAAAAAAACAAAAAAAAACATAATAATAATAAAAAAAAATATATATATATATATATATATATATATATATATATATATATATATATATATAAATACTTTCTAATTTGGATTTGTAAGAATGCTCTAATTTACCCCTCATTTGAAGTCTTTATGCAATAGGAAAGAATTAAATATTAAAGAGTGAATAAATAGACACATTTGCTGAGGTCTTCTGTATCTCAGCCTTTTCTTTAAAGAAAGGGATCCCTGTAATCTTAAATCTGAAACAAGCTGAGACTCACAGAGCTGTAAAAGAACTGAATTTTGCCTAACCCTGACTTCTCCTGACATGTTTTGTAATGCGTTCCATCATGGCATGTTCCCTTCAGCGTGAGCTCAGCAGCCACTGGGTGGCAGCCTTGCTTCACATCGGTGTTTTCCATTAGCAACCCTGCTCACGTACTCCATCTCATTTAGATGGAGTGATTCAGGCTGGGTGAGGAAGATGCCTGTGGCTTGCCAGTTTAGAATGTATACTCTTCGTGACAATGTGGGTTTTGAACAACTGGGGAGCTCAAAATCATATTTGTGTCTTTGAGAGAAGACAACGCTACCTTCTCGTATGGCCGTGCACGGAGCGCCCTCTTCGTGCTCCAGACGAATCTCTTTCAGGGCCACCAGGTTTTCTGTGAGTTTGCTGCGGCCCTTGAATACTGTTGCGTATGTGCCCTGTTTGACAGACAGGAAGACAAAAATGTGTCAATCTTCTGGGAAAGAAGAGTGGTGCTGAATAGATCAGTGGTTTTGCTCGAGGACACAGATTTTACTTTGGTTGCCCAAAATGATGTATTGTACAAAAGCAAACAGAATTGTCTTGAAATCAAACATTATTATTACCATAAACTGTGTAATTATGTAATATGACAAATTAAGAGTGGGTTTGGTTCTCAAATGTATCTTGAATTTCGACGATTGTTGGTTTGACAGCATGTCATGCAATCTGGCTGTCTGCATCTGTCTGATTTCACAAGCTTCTACCAAGTAACAGATTAATTTGCGCAAAAATATTGTAGAGATTGATTTGAAATGTGGTCATTGATGTCAGCAAGAAAACACTTTGTCTGTCCTAAAAAGCAATATGGTAAATTGCATTGTTTTTGCATTCAACATTGTTTTGTTTTAAACTATATCAGACCTGCAATTCACTAGATGATAATCACTGAATTAGACCAGGATGAAACTTCAGACAGTCTTCAGACAAATCTGTGGGAGTGTTGATTTAGTTTCTAGTTTGGTTAGAGATCTTTGTCTATAACCACAGTGTCAGCTGGGACGAGCTAGAAAATCAAAAACTGCTCTTTAAAACTGGTGAGCTATTGACTATGAAAGTCATTTCATCTTGACATTACCCATATGTTGGCTAGAGATGAGCATGGCTAGAAAAAAAAAAAAAAATAATACAAATTCCAAAAATATTTTCAAATTTTTGTGGAAATAGTGATAAAAAGTTCTAAAGAACAGTCTTTATTTGAAAATCTTATGTAACAATATAAATGACTTTGCTGTCACTTTTGATCAATTTATTGTGTCCTTGCTAAATAAAAGTAATAATTTCTTTAAAAGAAAATAAAAATACTTCAGTGGGTTCAGTTTGCTTAAAAGCCTTACTAGGTACTTAGAAAGACCCAAGATTGCTCAAAGGTGATTGTCCTTGTAAACTGATAACCCTTATAAATTAATTTGTATTAAAAAAGTGTCTGCTAAATGACATGCCTATTAAGGTTTTTAAATGTGATATTACAGATATTTTACTCACAAAAGAGCAATTTCTAGCTGATGTAATATTTTAGAGCTGAGCATAACTAGAATAAAACCATATCACACTTTTTAAAATTGTATTAATTTCCCTGACTTTTCCAGGCAGAGCTAAAAGCACCTTTAAACATTAATGAAAACATTTATAACTGCTGATACAAAGATATGAAACCTGCTTTACCATTATTTGTTTCTTTATTGAAGTGAATTCACTGCAGCCCGTGTCCAGTATTTTTCCAATACTTCAGGTTTTTCCTCACACAGTCATTAGATATGGTATTCCTCAGGGTTGTACTGTATGTAGTACATTATTTCTCACAATTTGCAATGTGCATGCTTTGTTGCACTTAATGGAAAATTGACGGGCTAGTCGCAGTTCAGCTTTGAGCATATTAGAGACTGATGTCTCTTCATGCCAAAAAAAAGCCCATTAAATCAGAATCCACATTCAACACGACTCATATTCACTGTAATCGCCTGTGGGGAATCTCGTAATGAACACATTTGATTCTTCATTGCGATGGCTTCCGTTTTATGTTTTTAATTTTTGCCTATAGCATCTTTTTTTTTTTTGTTTTCACCAAAGAAAGTGAAAACATCTTACCTCTCCTAGTTTGCCCAACTTCACATAGGTCTCCAGTTTCCCAAAGCCAATATCCGACTGGAAAAGAATGAATACAGTGTCTTCAGTATATTGAAATAGTTTGTTGACAACATTTATAAATAGTTTTAGAAGTTGTAAACAGTGCATGGATATTAACATGCAAATGAGCACATTTAAGAGCTAGAACTGTAAGTGAGGCTGTTATTAGGGTTGCTAGTATTGTTTTTTTTGCTGTGAAATAAAGCGAGTGAAGGGCATTGTGTAGGAACTACTGAGGTTTTTCTGTGTGTAGCCGAAGGACATGCTGAGTTAGACAATAAAAAACATATTCTGCGCAAGTATGTGAATGCGACCAATGCATTGAAAGCATGTAAACCTATTGTACGTCAAGTTTTATTTGTGTGGCAGCGGCAGCATAATTATTTTATAGAAATTGACTTGAAAGAGAAAAATGACTGTAGAAGACGTGTATGATAATGTTTTTTTTTTTATTTTTTATAGCAGTTCTTGCAGTAATGCTGTGAATGCACCTTGTGTTATTTATGATGTGTAAGTATTTTTATCAATATTTTTCAGCGCTGAGGCTGTTTTGTAGATAATGGGCATGCTAAGTGTACAAATGCAGATGGAATTTCTAGATCCATGCATTAAAAGTGTGCAAACCTGTTGTGCGTGTTGTGTAAAGCACTATTCAAAATATATATTTTGAAAACAGTAGTGTAGTTTGACAGTAGTTGAACTTAATGGTCACCATGATACTTCCATGATATATTCTATGGGTATCATGGTAGTAAAAATACCATTTATTTTCTCCATAGCAAATTATTTTTGAACAATAACTTAAAAGACGGACCTACTGTGAGCTACAATGGTATATGCTTCTGTTGAAGACATCAACCTGTATTGTATCAATTGTATCAATTGATCGCATTTCTGAAGAGAAATATCCACCTGTCAGCTGTGAATGACGTAGAGTCAGTTTCCTTACACTCTCAAGCTACTAATATTTGTATGCATAATATGCATGTTTCACAATAAATTTAGTTAACAGCTTTAAATCAATACTTTTATTTTTCCAGCATTTTCACTAAGCTTCATGGGACTGTAATTATTTCTCTTTGTTAAGCCATTAAGCATGTCTTTGTCTTTTTGTCTAATTTTCAATTACTTTTTGCTTCAAATCAAAGTTTGTTGTGGTTCACCTCATAACTGGTTGCTTTGGTTCAGGCCTTACTCTAAATGAAGACTTTTAAAAATCTCTATGGGAAGAATGAATGTGAAAAATGCTTCTAGGACCACTGAGCAAGGTTTGTGGCTAGAAGGGATATGTATCTGACCGGAAACTGACAATGAATTTAATTTTCTACTTATTAGATTGTATTTCATTTAACGTCTACACCTACCCCAACCCTAAACCTACTCCTTACAATAATGCAAAAATAGTAATTATTGTTGTACAGTGTGACAAATTACGCTGTACTGATGTGCGCATTCCCAGTAGCGCATTTTTGGTCGGATACGTATCCCTTCTAGCCTTTCCCCTGAACAAGCTTGTTGCAGTGCATTCTGGGATTGCATTATCTGCAAGAACACATTTGTTGTTTAATTTGGAAGCCTGTTTCCGCCACTGAATAAAAAATAAAAAAGGTAATTGCGAGATTTTTAATATCACAATTTAGACTTTTTTCTTGCAATTGTGAGTTTACATCTCACAATTCTGACTTTTTTTCTCAGAATTGCATAATACAAACTTGCAATTCTGACTTTTTTCTCAGAATTGTAAGATATAAACTTGCAATTGGAAATTATAAAGTCAGAATTGTGAGAATTTTTTTTTTCCCTTGCAAATGCGAGTTTATATCTTGCAATTCAGACCTTTTTTTCTCTGAATTGTGAGATATAAACTTGCGAATTATAAAGTATTATACACTATTCTGACTTAACAACTCACAATTGCGTGTTATAAAGTCAGAATTGCGAACTCGCAATTCTGAGAAAAAAAGTTCGAGTTTATTTTTTTTAAAAGTTGACTTTATTTCGCAGAATTGCGACTTTATTTCTCAGAGGTGCAAGTTTATTTCTCGCAATTCTGACTTTCTCAGAATTGTGACATTATTTCTCAAAATTGTGAGTTTATATCATGCAATACTGACTTTATAACTCACGACTGATTTGAATCACGCAATTGAAAGACAAAAGTCAGAATTGTGAGATAAAAAGTCACAATTACCTTTTTTATTTTTTTATTCAGTGGCAGAAACAGGCTTTCATAGTTTAAGATTTAAAAAAAAATGGGTATAAAATGTTGTCTAGGTAGGAAGCTGTTAAATTTTTGGAAGAGAGTTTGTATGTGTGCAGACAGGTTTACTTTTCTAGAAATTTTGTTCTAAGATATTAACTACATCTTCATAAATAATGCTTTTGTTTTCTATTCTATTTTAAATGTAAAAAGTTTAGGGGGGGTTAGGGTTTTGGTTAGTCTGTAGTTATTAGTGTGAACTTAGACTATATAATGTTCTTATTTTGATCGCTAACTAACTGTCTAAGTGAATTTAGTTTGGTTACTAACCAGCGAGGCTCTTCTGGACATGCGGCTGAGTGGTTTGCACGGTGGAGAGCTTTCCATCTGTAACTTCTTCAGAAACTCTGGCGGGAGACGAATATCCATGGGCAGAGACATACTCTTAGTTACATCCTGCACACACATCAAAGAGCTGTCAGCTATTAGCGTTCAGCTAGCACACATATGAAAACATAGCATGTCAAGGTGAATATGACAGTTTTCTCCGCGCAACACAACTCTACGCCTATAGGCAGAGCTGACTATTCTTACCATGACGAACTCGGCATGACAATGAGAAAACCTGTCACTTTTCTCCAGTATGAAGACTCTCACTCAATAAAGGATTCTGGCGTAAGCTTAACACACCAAGGCAGGGTAGGACAAAATATTGTATCTTACGACGAGCTGAAGTATAACCAACAATCTTCTTGCATTTAAGAAGATTTGATGGAGTTAGTTCGTAACTCGATTCATTGCCATGGTTAGGAGAGGCTCAAAAATAGCATGGCAATGAGGGGGAATCTTATGTGCTCTGAAAAATGAGAGCGTTCCATGTGATTCCTCCCGCTCTGCCTTGTGGCTGAGTTTGTACGGTCGTGCAATAAAACTAGCCAGCTATTCTCAATAAAATCAGGGAATAAAAAGTCCTCCTTTCTCCTCAGTGCTCTCCTGTCATGCCTGTGGGAATAAAATAAGGGTGCACGGTGCAGATAAAAGGGTTGCGAGAGCAGAAAAAAGCCGTCGGATTTGAAAATGGGAGAGGGCATTCATTCCAATTTTCCCTCTCTAGATTCATGGCCACTGAATAAGAAAGCTGACAGCCGAGGCAAAGAACACTCCGAATGTGGAGTCTGTCTTTTGTGGCGCCGGACTAACTTACAGGTAATACTTCCACTCCATTTAATGATGGACTCCATCTTTCTTGTGTGCCTCTGACTGAGGCTTTTCTATCATACAGATACAGAATTGCATGGATGATTATGGTGGAAGAGAGGAGAAAAATGGGGAAGTTGATCAAGGCAGGCCTCTGATTAGTCTGTTGTCATTCAGCAATCCACTTGGCATGGTTTATTTTGAACTTGCTTATTTATGACTAATATATATATATATATATATATATATATATATATACACACACACACACACACACACACACACACAGGTGCATCTCAATAAATTAGAATGTCGTGGAAAAGTTAATTTCAGTAATTCAACTCAAATTGTGAAACTCGTGTATTAAATAAATTCAGTGCACACAGACTGAAGTAGTTTAAGTCTTTGGTTCTTTTAATTGTGATGATTGGCTCACATTTAACAAAATCCACCAATCTCAACAAATTAGAATATGGTGACATGCCAATCAGCTAATCAACTCAAAACACCTGCAAAGGTTTCCTGAGCCTTCAAAATGGTCTCTCAGTTTGGTTCACTAGGCTACACAATCATGGGGAAGACTGCTGATCTGACAGTTGTCCAGAAGACAATCATTGACACCCTTCACAAGGAGGATAAGCCACAAACATTCATTGCCAAAGAAGCTGGCTGTTCACAGAGTGCTGTATCCAAGCATGTTAATCTGTTAATAAGTTGAGTGGAAGGAAAAAGTGTGGAAGAAAAAGATGCACAACCAACCGAGAGAACCGCAGCCTTATGAGGATTGTCAAGCAAAATCAATTCAAGAATTTGGGTGAACTTCACAAGGAATGGACTGAGGCTGGGGTCAAGGCATCAAGAGCCACCACACATTTAGCTACAGTTGTCATATTCCTCTTGTTAAGCCACTCCTGAACCACAGACAACATCAGAGGCGTCTTACCTGGGCTAAGGAGAAGAAGAACTAGACTGTTGCCCAGTGGTCCAAAGTCCTCTTTTCAGATGAGAGCAAGTTTTGTATTTCATTTGGAAACCAAGGTCCTAGAGTCTGGAGGAAGGGTGGAGAAGCTCATAGCCCAAGTTGCTTGAAGTCCAGTGTTAAGTTTCCACAGTCTGTGATGATTTGGGGTGCAATGTCATCTGCTGGTGTTGGTCCATTGTGTTTTTTGAAAACCAAAGTCACTGCACCCGTTTACCAAGAAATTTTGGAGCACTTCATGCTTCCTTCTGCTGACCAGCTTTTTAAAGATGCTGATTTCATTTTCCAGCAGGATTTGGCACCTGCCCACACTGCCAAAAGCACCAAAAGTTGGTTAAATGACCATGGTGTTGGTGTGCTTGACTGGCCAGCAAACTCACCAGACCTGAACCCCATAGAGGATCTATGGGGTATTGTCAAGATGAAAATGAGAAACAAGAGACCAAAAAATGCAGATGAGCTGAAGGCCACTGTCAAAGAAACCTGGGCTTCCATACCACCTCAGCAGTGCCACAAACTGATCACCTCCATGCCACGCCGAATTGAGGCAGTAATTAAAGCAAAAGGAGCCCCAACCAAGTATTGAGTACATATACAGTAAATGAACATACTTTCCAGAAGGCCAACAATTCACTAAAAATGTTTTTTTTTTTTTTTTCTTTTTTTTTTTATTGGTCTTATTAAGTATTCTAATTTGTTGAGATAGTGAATTGGTGGATTTTTGTTCAATGTGAGTCAAAATCATCACAATTAAAAGAACCAAAGACTTAAACTACTTCAGTCTGTGTGCACTGAATACACGAGTTTCACAATTTGAGTTGAATTACTGAAACAAATTAACTTTTCCACGACATTCTAATTTATTGAGATGCACCTGCGCATATATATATATATATATATATATATATATATATATATATATATATATATATATAAAATCACAATGTCTGCTAAAATCCCAAGAAAATTAGAGAAAATTAGACTATTTCCCAAAATCTTTAAAAGGTGCATTTTATATATATATATATATAAATTTCCTAAATTTCAAGGTTACTGCTTAGTCCCATTTGAAGTTATCTTAACAGGGGTAGAAGGGCAGTTTTTACACTTTATTTGATATTTGAAAAATAACTCAAAATTAGAGAACACTAACAGATACCTTCAAGTTATTGGTGTTAATCTAGCACCTGGTGCTAATTTCCTTAATTAAATGACAAAACCTATTTAACTGGCAGCATTCCTCTAACTTTCACTGGCAAAATGGCAAAGGTGACTGAAACCCTGCGACAGCAGTTTGTCCAGATGAAGGCCAAAGGGATGACCCTTTCAGCCACTGCAAGAGAAGTTGGTCATTCCAAATCTGTGATTTCTTGAATATTGCAGCTTTACAATGACATTAACTTATTCAAGTCCCCTAAAATGGCTGGTTGTCCACATAAGACAAATGCAAGAGAAGACAGGATAATGCAGAGACTCTCAATGGGGAATCGGTTCAACACTTCAGCTGGAATTGCTCACCAGTTCATAGCTGAACAGGCTAAGGATCTGCCTAGCACCTTTAAGAGAAGTCTGACTGAAAACATACTCTGCAGTGACCAAACCTCTCATTAGCAGAAATAATCAAAAGTCAAGACTAAACTTTGCACTATTGCATTCCCCTGGAAAAATTTTGCTCTTGAGAAACGAATGCAAAGTTTCTCGGTGAAACGCAAAAGTTATGGAGAATGCAAAAGCATTCAAATATAATTGTTCCTCCCATCTTATATTTTTACCATTACTATGTCCCTTTAAGGGCCTCCGTAAAACTGATTACCATTGTAAAGCAGTGATTATAGACAAAAACTTGTCATTGCTTTAGTACTTTTATATGACTAGTCTCTTAGTCTCACCTTAAAGAGAAACAAAGCATTTGATAACGAGACTTTAGTGCCTCTGGCAAGGACTTTATTAAGGACTCAGACAAGATTACAAGCAGAGCTTGTGTTGTTCAGTTAGGATCACTAGGACTCCATCAAAGCTTCTGGAAAGAGCACCTGGCTCGGCTTTAGCATGGAGAAGGATGAGATGATTAAACATGACTCACCTCCATGGAGAATCGGCGGTGCTGGACTTTGTTGCGGTACTGCAATTGGGTGGGAGATTGAGCCTGGCTGTCTGGAGCCACTGGACTGGGCTGCAGGCTGTGTAAACCCAGACTATTGGGCACCACACCTGTAGGACACAAACACACACCTTACAGTTACTTTAGAGACATATAGATCATTCTGATACCCATAGTTCTCACTATATATATTTGTAACCAATAGTTTTGAAAATGGTAACAGAAGGGATGGATATATGGATATTTTTGAAAAAATATTTTAACAAGGCCACACAAACTAATTGTGCATACATATTTTGTAGTAGTAACAATGATATAGATGTGTAGATAATTTTCCTTATTTTAATTTGGCCATATCAATAGTTAGCATCACCATAAAAACAAAATGTCTGCAGCATTTTATAGATGTGTAATGTGCAGAATATGATTATTTTGTCAACACTGTAGGGATTTTCTGTCTTTTCTGTCTTCAGCAGACGGAGCTGATAGTCAGAAACCATCCTGTAGCCTTAACTCATTCAATATTTATAACAAATATTTGACAGTATTCTTGTATCTAAGGGTATTAAGTGATGTGAAAGCACATTTTGTGAGCAAATGGAAGAAGCAGGAGAGCATAAGCGAACACTTCTGAACCTGCTGAACCAAAAAAGAAAAACAATTGCTTGATATATATTTTTTTTTCAGTTCTGTACCCACACTCAATGCCTATAGGCCATGTTTTAGTGATCCTGCTGTGCTTTGTTTGGTTGTTGCTTCTATTACTCCGGAAACCTCAATGGCAACTGTTGCATTCATTAGGTCATAAGAGTCATTTGAAGAGCCTCAACAATCTCTTGTGCCTCTCTCGAGCCGTAGTCGCCCCACCTCTTCTCTGATTAGCCCGCTAACTCAATAACCGTGAGGTCAGCTTTGGCATATGCTGATGACGGCATCATTAATCAAGCCCACCGCAGTTAGCGGAGCGATCGCAATTATCGCGCCGAGTTTCATGCATTTATGATGTGGCTATCTAAGTGCGTGTCAATCCAGCCACCCCAATTAATAATGTCTGTGTCAACAGACTGTCAGCACAAATCCAATTACGCCCCTATACGGCACGTCCGATAGGGACCCACTGATGCCACGGCTGACCCCCTTCGCAACCGTGCAGCAGATGCCCACGGCAGCCTGGCATTATCACTGCCAAACCGTGTTTACGGAAGTGAGAACGAAAATCAAAATGGCTTTTCTGCTCCATCAGTTCAATTTGGACGAGGGAGGCTTGTAGGGCCTCCGGAGGCATTGGGGTGGGAGCCCCAGGTCCATTTCACAGCGCCGTGGCGGCATAATTGAGATCCACCTCATTATTGGGCTGAGCCCGGCACTGAATAAGAATTGCCTGCCAGGCTCATCCGTTCTCGTTTATGCCGGTCTCATCCTCTCCGGACCCCACAAGTGAACTCTTTATCGGAGCCATTTAGGCAGGAACTCCACAAAATGTCACATCTGGCAGAGACGGCCGGCCGACACAGTCGCATTACCCACGGCTGTCTTTATTCTATCCGAGATGATCGCAATAGCTGTTTTGCGTGTCCCTGTTATGACTCTGAATATTAGGGCTGGGTTGCCAGTATCAATCAATCATTTTTTATCAATCCTCATTTAATCTCGATATCCATTCTTAAATAACAAGGTTGATTTCATTAACACTAAGAACATTAACCATAAAGATAACTATAACGAGAACTAGGCTGGGCGATATGACCAAACTCTTAGGCTATATCACGATATGAGTAATTTTATTTCACGGTAACAGAATATATCACAGTATAGTTATTTTTGCTTTGAATGAGGTCTTTATGATGTCAAAAATTTTGATACCATAGAAATTTCATAATTCTTGTCACGACCGTCAACATCACAAAAAACTAATACTAGTCTAAATTTTAAAAAAAGCTCGCTGAAGACAAGTAAACAGTCAGAGATGATATAAGAATACGAAACAAATTATAAGCAATAGGACAAAAAAAACACTACAGTAGAACAAACAAGTAAGAAATGCTACATACATTGTATAAAGTAATCGTATTAAAACACTGCATATTCTTCACTGTTTAAATTAAATATACTGTATATTTCTTCTTTTTATTAAAGTTACAAAAGTGATTTAGTCAAGAGCAGTAAGAAATTTTCTGTCTTTTGTTGTTTGATTAAGGCTGGCTGCACACTAGATGATTTTCAAATCTTAAATGATTTTAAAACCATGGGGGACAACAGGCATGAAGACAGTTCAACCGATTTTTAGCCTTATAATCCTCTGAACGCGCACACTAGATGATTCGACCATACTGCGAGACCACACAGTTGTCGATTGTAGGAATGATTTCACAGTGACACGTGATCTCACGGACACTCGCGAGATCAAACGTGACTTGAGAAGAAAAACAAATAGAGGACAATCAACGTAGTCACCTGGCTATCCTGGCGCGCATTCTGTTTCACAGTGAAAAACTAAGTATAGAAAACAATATGGGTGATGTTCCCTGCTTTCATGGCATGTTTGTGACTGCCAAGTTTCAGCTGTAGAAGCACACAACATCCAGTAGGTGACGCTTGCTCGCTCTTATTGGCTATCGCAGGTATCACGTCAGAAGCAGCCCGATCAAGAGTCGTAAATATCAAATATTGATATTTACGTTTTGAGTTCAGGGACGCTCCGTCTCGATCGGGAGCAGTTAAATAATTATAATGACACCACACAATAGAGGATTTTTTGGACAAAAAAAATCACTTGCCACCCCCCGGTCATTCGGGGGTGCAAATCGGGCTTAAAATTGGCCTTAAAATTGTCTAGTGTGCGGCCAGCCTAACATGAATGACAGACAGCAGGAATATTAGACAGCTGTCACTTTAAGAGCTGTCACTTTAAGAGCTGTATCCAATATACTGTTACACGTGATTTCTTTCTCAGCTGTTTGCTTTCATTTAAGACCTAAATTACTGTGTTTACGCGGGTACTTACAAAGACAGGAATTTTGACACATACAAGTGTGTGTATTTAACCATTCAAGGCCTATAAGCGGAAAAAAAGTCGTTCAATACTCCTGCAATCTATGAGAACCGTCTTCACGTGCATGCTCCTCTCTGACAGTGCTCAGAAAGTCTCACTAGCAGCGCGTACATAAAGCAAAATGAGTTCTCTTTCGCTGCTAATTGTGTTTCATCAACTTAAAATCACTTGTTTTTAAACCACAATGCTTAAAAACGCATGCAAACGATACGTTTTCGTGATCACGTAGCACAGCAACGTCACATAAGCGTGTAACCACAATAGAGACGATAGTCCAAAATCTCTACCGGTTGACAAATTTCTACCATTAATTTTGTCTAGCGGTATATTACCCAACCCTAATAACTATATTAGCTTCCACACCAACATACTGTAACGTTCTGTTTATTAATGCATTTATGTCAGCTGTTGCTTTAAAAGTGCAGTATGTAATAATGACAGTTAGCGGTTGAAATGGGTACTGCAGTCCAAATTCAAAATATTGTTTCTCCCGTCCCCTCCTCCACAGAATTTATTTATTTTTTATTTATTTTAGCAGACGCTTTTATCCAAAGCACTAAAAAATGAGGACAGCAGAAGCAATCAATTGTAGTATCAAAACAACAGATCCAAAACTAAAAGCTAATGCATACAACAAAATTTCAAAACTTAACATTTAAATGAAAAAATAAATAAATAAAAATAAATCTAAAAACAATTCAAAATATTAAAGAACAAAAGGTATGAGTATAATAATTATTCTAACATAACACTAAGCCAAACACCAAAAAAAAAAAAACTACATACAGTATATGTACAACCACACACACACATACATATATACACACACACATATATATATATATATATATATATAATATTTTTTTTCCATTTCCATTTAGTTTGTTGAAGTACTAAACTAACTCAAATTAAATAAAACTAAAACTTAACAAAAAACCTATACAGACATAATAAAAAAAAAAAACTAATAAAATGACAAACATTATTCCAACTTTAACTAAAATTAAAATAGATAACAAATACAAATCAAACTACATTAGTTTATCAGTACTCCTAAAAAAAATAACACTGAGCCAAACACACATGCAAGTAGTAGGAAAGAGGAGAAATAAAAAGCGATACTTGTATCCTTTGCCGGTGTCCCTGCCCGGTGGAGTCGCACGGTAGAGTCGATGATCTTTACCCTCTTCAGTCTTCACACGAGGAGGCTTTCACGCGACCGCTGCCTTGATAAACTAAGCTTTTTTTATACCCGTCTAGCAAAATACTAATTTGATTCAGCTTAACACACTTTCCTTTTATCACAACAAATGGCCAAGCAAGTGCACGAGTCGACACTGACAAGGCACGCGATACAGTACAAGACCAAACCAAAGACTATTCAGCACGTCTCCACACAGTAAACAAAACAAGCGTTTTCTAGCAACCACAACTGCGCTAAACACTAATGAGACAAGTAAATACTAGTAGTGTCAAAATTAGCGCTTTAATGCAGGCGATTAATTTTTTCAGTTTAACACGTTAAAAATATTTAACGAAATTAACGCAGGGGCGGGGCCTAGAGTTGGCCACCCCACTCACAACTGTTGCCTCTGTCACTTTTTCTCTTGACAAGAAGTGAATTTATTCAGTGGCAGAACGTCTTTACGACCACATCAAACGGGAGACTTTTCAGACGCGCGCGCCACTTCACTTCAGCGGCAGGCGCGAGTCAAACGACCGCGGAAACGGTACTGTGCTCGTAGCGCGTGATCTTCAATCGCACACACAAAGACACCGGTGCGCGCTGTAGCCTGTATCAATTCATATCAAAGCGCGAAATAAACTACAAGCATGCAATGTCCTGGTCAGTTAAGTTATGAAGTTACCAAAAAGGCGATTAAAACTGCCTTAAAACTGTGCATGCATGTAATATATTTTATATGAGTCACATTTAAGAACATGTCTCTGAAATGGTTTTCAAAACTGTCCTGGAGCATCCTAGCACTGTCTCCCTCATCTAACACACCCGATTCAACTCAATTTTATAGAGAAATCAGTATTGGCATCAGTGATACTGGCCTTCAGTAATAAAAATAAAGATGCCATTAAACAAATATTAAAAAATATTCTGTCTTTATGTTGTTTGTACGTTAATTTGAAGATTGAATGTGAAATTATTTCAATATAACAGTACATTTAAAAACTTTAATGTTAGGTGGAATTAATCGCGATTAATTTCAGAAAAATGTGTGATTAATTAGTTAATTTTTTTATCAATTGACAGCACTAGTAAATACTTACTTGACTTGACGCTCAAGCGGGTTGCCATATTGAAGACATGCAACAGGAACAAGAGTGCAGTTGACAATGAAATGCAGCGACGAGCCTTATTCTGTAAGATGATGAGTTGATTTATCCACATTTTAATATGCCTCTGATCATAGAGTTTTTTAGATGGACGCCAAGGCTTTTTAGGTCAGGTAGAATGTGTGATCTCTGATGCAAATCGTTTCAAAGTAGAATAACTGTAGCATTGTTTTTCAGAGAAACAAATATGTGTACTTAGCATATTTCCTAAATACCTGCAAACATATTTTCATGCTTTAGTACAGTCAAAAACATTTTTTTTCCCCCGTTAATGTTTTGTTGTTGTTCAGCTAGAAAAAAATGTTCAGAGAATGATTCCAGTGATGTCGTTCCTTTGTGCCTTTAGAATTCCCTATTCTCATATAATTAGAATGTTTTTTAATTTGTGTATTGTTTATTAATTATTATTTTAGTTTGTTTATTATATTGTAAACTTTGTTTATTGTTATAGTTATCGTCATTGGTGTGAACAGGCTTTTAAGTCTATTTTCTGTTGATGCATGAACAAAATTTAACTAAATATTTTTTGTAGAGTGCCTGCCAACAAATATTGCAGTTTTGTGATAAGAAACAAAGTTTTAGCTTTCAAATTCAGTCAATTTTATCACTAAATTCAAACCATAAATGCCATTTTGGCACTATTTAATGTGCTATGACAGATCACTGTAGGGCATTTTGAACGATCATCTTTTCCTATTTATAGCATGAAATAAACATAAATGAAGATCAGAAGGTATCTCATCAGAAGGTAATGGTAATGCATTAACGAAAGATAATAACCAATTGTTACCATTATATTGTTTTATATATTTTTTATACATTATATCTATTTTATTTAATGTTTGAAAAAATCTTTCTTGATAACAAGTACTGTACCTGATATACAGTGGTGTTAAAAATTGTTTGCCCCCTTTCTGATTTTTTATTTTTTTGCATGTTCGTCACGCTTTAATGTTTCAGATCATCAAACAAATTTAAATATTAATTAAAGATAACACAAGTAAACACAACATGCAGTTTTTAAATTAAGTTTTTTATTATGAAGGGAAAACAAAATCCAAACCCACATGGCCCTGTGTGAAAAAGTGCTTGCCCCCTAAACCTAATAACTGGTTGGGCCACCCTTAGCAGCAACAACTGCAATCAAGCATTTGCGATAACTTGCAATGAGTCTGTTACAGCGCCGTGGAGGAATTTTGGCCCACTCATCTTTGCAGAATTGTTGTAATTCAGCCACATTGGAGGGTTTGAGAGCATGAATCGCCTTTTTAAGGTCATGCCACAGCATCTAAATAGGATTCAGGTCAGGACTTTGACTAGGCTACTCCAAAAGTCTTCATTTTGTTTTTCTTCAGCCATTCAGAGGTGGACTTGCTGGTGCGTTTTGGATCATTGTCCTGCTGCAGAACCCAAGTTCGCTTCAGCTTGAGGTCACGAACAGATGGCCGGACATTGTCCTTCAGGATTTTTTGGTAGACAGCAGAATTCATGGTTCCATTTATCACAGCAAGTCTTCCAGGTCCTGAAGCAGCAAAACAGCCCTAGACCATCACACTACCACCACCATATTTTACTGTTGGTATGATGTTCTTTTTCTGAAATGCTGTGTTAATTTTACGCCAGATGTAATGGGACACACACCTTCCAAAAAGTTCAACTTTTGTCTCGTCAGTCCACAGAGTATTTTCCCAAAAGTCTTGGGGATCATCAAGATGTTTTCTGGCAAAACTGAGACGAGCCTTTATGTTCTTTTTGCTCAGCAGCGGTTTTCGTCTTGGAACTCTGCCATGCAGGCCATTTTTGCCCAGTCTCTTTCTTATGGTGGAGTCATGAACACTGACCTTAACTGAGGAAAGTGAGGCCTGCAGTTCTTTGGATGTTGTTCTGGGGTCTTTTGTGACCTCTTGGATGAGTCGTCGCTGCGCTCTTGGGGTAATTTTGGTCAGCCGGCCACTCCTGGGAAGGTTCACCACTGTTCCATGTTTTCTCCATTTGTGGATAATGGCCCTCACTGTGGTTCGCTGGAGTCCCAAAGCTTTAGAAATGGCTTTATAACCTTTTCCAGACTGATAGATCTCAATTACTTTCTTTCTCATTTGTTCCTGAATTTCTTTGGATCTCAACATGATGTGTAGCTTTTGAGGATCTTTTGGTCAACTTCACTTTGTCAGGCAGGTCCTATTTACGTGATTTATTGATTGCGAACAGGTATGGCAGTAATCAGGCCTGGGTGTGGCTAGAGAAACTGAACTCAGGTGTGATAAACCACAGTTATGTTGTTGGGGGGCAAACACTTTTTCACACAGGGCCATGTGGGTTTGGATTTTGCTTTCCCTTCATAAAAAGAAACTTCATTTAAAAACTGCATGTTGTGTTATATTTGATTAATTTTTAAATTTGTTTGATGATCTGAAACATTAAAGTGTGACAAACATGCAAAAAAATAAGAAATCAGGAAGGGGGCAAACAATTTTTCACACCACTGTATATCCAGATGAACTGATATCAAAGCAAGAGCTTGTGAGTTGCAATCAAATCGTGAAATCTGTGTCAAAACTGAGCCCTACTGAATATACGAGTGATTCGGCATCAGACCCTGCAGTCGCCCAACTAATACGGCATTTAAATTCCTTGTGGTGTGCACAGGCTAATATCGACGGCTCTAATCTCACTTGGCATTTGCTGTTGTCCTGAGTTTGTGCAGGGATCAGAATCCCTCCTTGTCGACCAGCCAGAGGGGTATTAGAGTCCTGACCCCAGAGCGTGTCAACGACAGGGTCAGAAATTGGATCTGAACTGCTTGAGCGACTCGGGCCCCCACCAAACATCAAAGCCCATCTCATCTGATCCGGGCTGGCACACAAACTGACCTCCAACATCACGCTTTCATTGTACCTCTCCGCTCGGGCTAACAGCGACGTGATGAAAGGTAAGGATGACCACCGGCATCGACTCACTAGCCCAGACTGTCACAACGCACAGTCACTGGTTTCTGTACTGTCGAACAAGGAGGAGAGATGTGAAGCTTTGAAAATCATCAAAGCTGCGTGAGGGTGTGAAAGATCCAATTGTACAGACAGAGGGAGAGACATGACTCTAAGGTCATAGATGGGAAATGACAAAGGCTGGGACAGATGCTCACGTTTTGTTATTAATAAAAGTACCTTGTGAGATGAGGAATATCCACCGTATTGTTTTCAATTAAAGTATTACTAAAATATTGATGTCAAAATATGGTATATTTTGTGATATATATATATATATATATATATATATATATATCAGTGGTCTGCAGTTGTGTTCTGAAATGAGTCTTTTTTTTTTCTTCTTGGTTAAACATTACTTACACAATCGGAAAAAGAAAAACAAAATCCAATACATATTTTTTATAATAACAGTGTAATTAATATTCTTTTTATTAAGGTCAAGTATGAATCTCATCAAGCTAGTGTTTCTAAGCATTTTACATTTATTCCAAAATAATAACTAAATGCAGTAAAGGTTTAAACAATATATTTTATTTATGAACTTATGTTCAGCTATTCTTTTTAATAGTTAACAAGTATTTTTTAAATTTTTCGGATCATCAGTCATCAAAGCTCGGTAAACATTGGTCACAGACACTGAGATTTACTATAAATTTTGCCAAGATGATTACCAACTAAAAACATACACAGATCATGTTTTTATGCCATTTCAAGTCTTATTTTGATGTAACAGTAAGATATAAATATAAAAGTATTTATATCTAAGTTTGTGAGTGTCACGCCCCTGGACTGTTTTGTTGTGGTTTTTGCTCCCCATGTGTTCCCTGTGACCCAGTTTCTCCCTAGTCTGATTGTGTTAATTTGCTCCAGGTGTGTCTCCTTAGTTCTTTGATTGTCCTGTCTTTAAAAGCCCCACTCCTTTCAGTTAGTGTTGGTCGGTCTTTGAATGTCTTCTTGTGTTCCATGTTCCCTAGATGGATTATTAAAAACTCTCAGTTTGTTAATTTGCCGTGTCTCCTCGTTCCTGGCTCCAGCGTTCGTGACAGAAAGACCGACCGAAACAGTTACCTCCGTGTCCACCCTCCGTTTTGTTTTCCGTTTTCTATCAGTGTTTTTGTTTCCGTTGTGTTGCCCCATGGATCCCTACGTCCGGCCCGAATTCCTCCTCCTCCTGCTGGAGCAAGAGGACCGATCTCTCGAGGACCATACGCGACTTTTCCTGATGTTAGCTAACGCCACCAGCTACCCGGACGGCGCGCTCTGCACATTCTATAATGCAAGCTTGAACACCGCGTGCAGAGCGCTGTCGTCCGAGGATGGTCCTCGAGAGGATTTTGCCGCCTTCGTGGAGTGGACACTGGCGAGGCACGGATCCCCGTTCACCGTCTGTGCCGAGGGGGATCTCGCCAGTGCCACTCCTGACCCAGAGCCCAGCCCACCAACTCCCCGCAGTGCGGAGCACCAGCCCGAGCCCACCGATGACGGAGAGCCATTTCCCGCTACGATCCACGAGCCAGCGCCAAGCCGAGCGACTGAGCGGAAGATCGTCCCGGAAGTTGAGCCCAACACGTCAGATCAGGTGCGAGAGCTGACCACGTGGGAGCCAGCCGTGGACGGTGTGAGCGCGGAGTGGAGCTCCGCCCCCTGCACCGCGGCTGAGGGTGAGCTGATGATACATCTGGGGCTGCTAAACTTTGAAGGGGATCTGTTAGACTGGGAACATGATCTGGAGGTCGACGCTTCCCCTATCCTCTCTCCGTCTCCGCTGGTTCCAGCCAGCTCCGCTCCTCCCGAGCACCCCCCTGTGCCCGCTTCCCGAAAGCGTCCTCCAGAACCCGCGCCTCCAGAGCGCCCCACAGTGTCGGCTCCCATTCCTGAGTTAACCCCTGGAAGCCCGGAGGATCTCAAATGCCCACCCTCCCACCCGCTCCTGCCTCCTCCACCGCTGTCGTCTGGCAGCCCCTTTGCTCGCCCTCAGCCCTCCATCAATGCGGTGCGAGCTCCGCGGGTCTGCCATCCTCCATCGCCGTGGCTGGAGAATCCCTCACCTCCACCTCCAGCCTCCGAGGCCCAGACTCCACCTCGGCCCGTAGACCCAGCGGCTCCACCTCGGCTCCTAGCTCCCTCGCCTCCACCGTCATCCATCGATCCACCAGCTCCACCAGGCTCCCTCGTCCCTCCGGCTCCGCCTTGGTCGGGCGTCGACCCGCCATCGCCTCGGGACTCCTCTCCTCTGGCTGCGCCTCGTCACTCCGTCCCACCGGCTCCGTTGGGCTCCTTCCTCCCTCCAGCTCCACCTTGGTCCTCAGTCGCTCTGGCTCCGCCGCGGATCTCCGGAGCTCCGCCTCTGCCTCGGTCGCCAGAGCTCTCGGCTCCACCCTGGCCCCCCGGATCCTCGGCGTCACCCTGGCTCGTCGGCTCTCCGTCTCCACCTCGGGCTCCTCCTCCACCTGCTCCGCCTCCGTTGGTCGGCCCCCTGGAGTCGGCGGCCATTCCTCCTCCATGGCTCCTCCCTCCGTCGGCTCCACCATGGGCCATCATCATGGCTGTGGCCTGGGTCCTGCCAGGCTCCTCCTGCTCCGAGTCCCTCCTGTCTCCTCCCTGGCTCCTCCCTCCTTCGTCACCTCCCTGGTCTCTGTCTGCCGGCCCCCTCCCGGTTGTCCGTCCTCCTCCTGAGCCGCCGCCATTGTTCCCACCCGTTTCCCCCCCCCTCTGTTGTTCCACGGTGCGAGGACGCACCTTCCGGGAGGGGGGAGTAATGTCACGCCCCTGGACTGTTTTGTTGTGGTTTTTGCTCCCCATGTGTTCCCTGTGACCCAGTTTCTCCCTAGTCTGATTGTGTTAATTTGCTCCAGGTGTGTCTCCTTAGTTCTTTGATTGTCCTGTCTTTAAAAGCCCCACTCCTTTCAGTTAGTGTTGGTCGGTCTTTGAATGTCTTCTTGTGTTCCATGTTCCCTAGATGGATTATTAAAAACTCTCAGTTTGTTAATTTGCCGTGTCTCCTCGTTCCTGGCTCCAGCGTACGTGACAGTGAGTTGTTTACTTACTTTTTTTTTTAAAATTGGTATTCCCATTAATGCTATTATATTATTCATTCAGACTGATTCGCAAATGTGGGAGGCGGGATTTATTGCATGAACCAATCGCAGCCAATCATAACCAGTCACATCCTATATATATATATATATATATATATATATATATTAGTGCTGTCAATCGATTAAAAAAAAATTAACAAATTAATTGCACATTTTTTTTTCTGAAATGAATCCCACCTAACATTAAAGTTCTTAAATATAATTTTATTTTGCAATAATTTCACATTCAATCTTCAAATTAATGTACAAACAACATATTTTTAATATTTGTTTAATGGCATCTTTTTTATGACTGAAGGCCAGTATCACTGAAACCAAGTAATGCTAATTTCCCTATAAAAACATTTCCCCTTATATTTAACCATTGACAATAGCCATTAAACATTACATTATAATTAAGAGCTTTCAATTTTAATATTTATTAGACTTTAAAAATAACTTCTAATTTAAGTGAACTTAAAACAATCTTTACATAAACCCATAATAATAAATGTTATATTTAGCTACCTGTGCCCCTCAGCAGAAATATACAGAAATTGAATAAAGTTATCAAACACTAAATTCTAAACTAAATACAGATAAATACTTACAGCTATATAAAAGTTATTGATTTCCTCTTTTTTTCTTTTATTCTTGATGAACAGACATCACAGCAGCTGGTTATTAGGTTGTTTTGGCTGCTATTTCTTTAAGAGCTGCCGCTGCTGAACGTGACGTGGATCTGACATGCATCGTATTTTCTCTCAGCTCTCATCACCTTTTCTGACCCATTTCAGTCTCTACTAATGACCTGACGAGTTGAACCGAGTGTGTTAAATGAGGGGGACAGTGCTGGGATGCTACAGGACAGTTTTGAAAACCATTTCAGAGACATGTTCTTAATGTAACTCATATATAACATATTACATGTACGCACAGTTTTAAGGTAGCTTTAATCGCTTTTTTGGTAACTTCATGCCTTAACTGACCACGACATTGCATGCACGTAGTTTATTTCACGCTTTGATATGAATTGATATAGGCTACAGCGCGCCGGTTTCCACGCTTGTTTCACTCGCGCCTGCCGCTGAAGTGAAGCTGGAGCACGCGTCTGAAACGTCTCCGGATTGATGTGATCGTAAAGATGTACTGCGACTGAATAAATGCACTTCTTGTCAAGAAAAAACAGACAGAAACAGCAGTTATGAGTAGGGTGGCCTACCCTAGGCTCCGCACCTGCATTAACGGCATTAAATAATTTTAACGCGTTAAACTGAAAAAATTAATCGCCTGCGTTAACGCTAATTTTGACAGCACTACTATATATATATATATATATATATATATATATATATATATATATATATATATATATATATATATATATATAAATTTTTGTATTATTGTTATACTACTGTTATATTAGTATATAATATTCTTTAAAATATATTACAATACAATATATTAAATAAGACAATTGAAACCAAATATGTAGAGAAAGAGTGAATCCTGAGTAAATCAGTGTTGCTGAATGATTTTTTTAAAAGGCTGATTTAATGACTCATTCATAAAAATAGTAATTTTTTGTTCCTGAATGTTTTTAAATAAATAGGTTTAGCGAACAATTCAATGATTTGTTCATTAAGCCAGTTCATGAACGAATCTTTTTTGAAACAATTGGTTCAATTAATCGGTTCTTAAAGATGCCACCTACAGGTGAAAAGATGTACCTGCAGAAAGAGTCACTGAAATTGCACAGACAAAAAATCCTCATGGAATGTGCAGTCAGTATACACTGTATACTATTAGTACACTCTTAAGTGTTTGTAACAATTCAGTCGGTGAATAAATACCAGTAGAGCATAACAGGTAGCCATTGGCTTCAATAGAAAGGAAAAAATACTATGGAAGTCAATGGCTACCAGCATCTATTTGGTTACCAACATTCTTCCAAATATCTTCTATTGTGTTCAACAGAAGAAAGAAACTCATACTGGTTTCTTACAGGAGGGTGAGTAAATGATGACAGAATTGTCATTTTTTTGGGTTAAACTATCCATGCCCAAGTCAGTTCAGTAAAGTTTGTATGCTAGAAAACACACAAGAAGGAGATCATCATATTTGGCTGTCTGACATTGTCATTAGTTCTAGAAAAGCCCTGGTATAACTAATAATAATCACAGTCCCGGTGAAGGATAAGATGTCGGTTCACTAAACAGCTAAACAGTCACTTTGAGTATAAATAAAATGAATAGCTGACAGATCGCCCTATTCTCCCTTTTTACTCACAGTTTCATTTGTTGTAGTCTTTCATGCCTCTTCTCATTCTCTTTTTAAAACCCTTTCTAGGTGCACAAAAGATCACTAATGCTCCTTTATGTCAATGACAGCCTTGAAAGCAGGAGTAGGCCTCGCTGGGTGATCAAAAGCCCGTCTCGCTCCCTTCCTTTCCGTACATAATGAGACTAAGGCTTCAGCCCGTTCCCTTCTTTATTTGGCAAACCCGAGTATCCCCATTAACATGGCGAACTGCGAGGTTGAATCACATATTCCGTTCAGTGATATTTGATGTTTCAGGTAATAAGGGTGGCTAAGCGCTTGCATATTCAAAGGCTATCGTACTCGGGTAATTTTTTTTTTTTAATGGAAGATCATTAGTAATAGGATTATAACTGCAAAGTGCACCCTGAAGGCTCTTCACTTTCTCAGCAACAGCATCGCTCAACACGTCGTATCAATGCATTTATGTAGTTGTTTCCTAATGTGCTCTCAGCAGCATGATTTCTGATTGGAGGATGCCGAAGACCTCTACCAATCATTTGTCTACTTTACATTTTTTGGATACTGAGCACAGTAGGGATTTCAAAGTAAAAATCAAATTAGTTTTCTTCATTCAGAAAGTGATTTTTAGTGATAAGGATAGACCTCCCATGAGATCTGAGGGCGTTAAGTGGAGATTGATTCTTCTGTAGTGATTTCAACTTCATAAAGCATGTTTAAAAACCAAACTGAACTATCTATAATACTAATGAGATATCGACCGATCAGAAAAGAAGCTGTTACCATGGAAACAAAGAACTGAGCAGTGAAAACCATAAACATAATCATAATGCACAGCAAATTACATAATCACTGTTAAAATCTGTATATATATTTTGCAACTATAAGTCTCTGATTTTTTTTGTTTGTTTGTTTGTTTTTTTGTATCTATTAGATCGGATTCAGTTTCATGGGATATATATATATATATATATATATATATATATATATATATATATATATATATATAGATATATATATATAATACACACACACACTACCATGAAAAACTTTTAGATCAGTAAGACTTTTTTTTTTATTTCTGATTTCTGAAGGATCATGTGACATTTTAGACTGGAGTAATGGCTGATGGAAATTCAGCTTTGCGTCACAGAAATAAATTATACTTTAAAGTATATTAAAGTAGAAACCATTATTTTATATTGTAATAATATTTTGCAAGATTACTGTTTTTTCTGTATTTTTGATCAAATAAATGCAGCCTTGATGAGCATAAGAGACTTCTTTAAAAAACATTACAAGTCTTACTGATCTAAAACTTTTGAACGGTAGTGTGTGTGTGTGTATATATATATATATATATATATATATATATATATATATATATATATGTGTGTGTGTCAGTCCTGTCTTCCTGTGTCTTGTGTTTCCCCTCCTCTCGTGCCCATATTTGGTTTGTTCCTGTTCCTGTCCTCGTTTAGGTTTATTAGTTCATTAGTTCCAGGTGTGTGTTATTAATTATCTTGATTTCCTTCTGTTTAATAGTCCTGTGTTTTGTCACTTCCTGTGTTCCGTGTCTCCTGCGACTCCTGTGTTCCAGCGTTTGGATGAATAAATGTTGTTTGATGTAAGATTCCTTTGTCTCCTCGTTCCCTGGCTCCACCGCAACGTGACAGAACAGCTGACCCTAACAGTTGCCTCTGCGCCTCTTTCCCCCGTCTTTGTTTCCCGTTTTGCATAGTTTTTTGTTGTTCTTGTTTTTTTCTGCGGCGATGGAAGTCGCCGCCCGCATCATCACCCTGGCCCGCAGAGATCTCCCCTTTGAGGAGTTTGCCTGGGAGTTCTGCGAGCTCATCGCGGCGATGGCTCTCACTGTTCTGGCACTGGGCCAATTTCCATCGTCCCGTGGACCTCCCAGACACCACGGGACTGAGATGGAGGGAGGGGATCCTCTGGTGTCTGGAGAGTGTCCTGCCCTGAGCCAGAACCAGCCCGCCGCCGTCCGCGGCACTCCCAAGCCCGCCGTCCGCGGGGTATTCTACACCGCCGTCCGTGGCCAACACAAGCCCGCTGGCGGAGAGTATGGCAAGCCATGCAGCTGTTAATATGGCAAGCCATACGGCCATTAAAGTGTCCGTGCTTCCAGAGCGCCTCCCTATCTCCACGCTTCCAGAGCGCCCCCTGGTGTCCGCGCTTCCAGAGCGCCCCCTGGTGTCCGCGCTTCCAGAGCGCCCCCTGGTGTCCGCGCTTCCAGAGCGCCCCCAAGTGTCTGTGCGTCCAGAGTGCCCCCAAGTGTCCGTGCTACCAGAGTGCCCCCAAATCTCTACGCTTCCAGAGCGCCCCCAAGTGTCCGTGCTTCCAGAGGGCCCTCCAGTGCCTGCGCCACGAAGGCACCTTCCTGTCTCCGCGCTTCCAGAGCGCCCCCCAGAGCCCGCTTCTCGGCAGCGCCCTCCAGAGCCCGCTTCTCGGCAGCACCCTCCAGAGCCCGCTTCTCGGCAGCGTCTTCCTGTGTCAGCCCCACGTAAGCGCACTTCGGTTCCCGAGTCGAGCCCAGGAGAGGCTCCAGTTCCCGAGTCGAGCCCAGGAGAGGCTCGAGTTCCCAAGTCGAGCCCAGGAGAGGCTTCAGTTCCTGAGTCCAGCCCAGTGAAGGCTCCTGATCCCCAGTCCAGCCCAGTGAGGGCTCCTGATCCCCAGTTCAGCCCAGGAAAGGCTCCTGATCCCCAGTTCAGCCCAGGAGGGGCTCCAGATTCCCAGTTCAGCCCAAGAAAGGCTCCAGTCCCCGAGTTCAGGCCCAGAAGCTCCCCCAACTATTTTTTGGGTGGGTGGGTGGGTGGGTGGGGGGGTAGGTTGGCTGTAGCCGGAGAGACGGGGGCTGGGGCCACGGCCTCGAAGGCTGCTCCGCCGTGGCCCCCCGAGCACCCTGCACCGCCATGGCCTCCCGAGCACCCTGCACCGCCATGGACTCCCGAGCACCCTGCACCGCCATGGTCTCCCGAGCACCCTGCACCACCATGGCCTCCCAAGTCTCCTGATCCGCCATGGCCTCCCGAGTCTCCTGATCCGCCATGGCCTCCCAAGTCTCCGGATCCGCCATGGGTCCCGGAACAGGCACTGCCCTGGAGGCCTTCCCTTGAACTCTGCCCCTAGAGGCCTCCAGAGTGCCCACCCCCCCTCCCCGTTAGATGTTGTATGGTGCGGGACGCACCGTTAGGGAGGGGGGGGGAGTAATGTCAGTCCAGTCTTCCTGTGTCTTGTGTTTCCCCTCCTCTCGTACCCATATTTGGTTTGTTCCTGTCCTCGTTTAGGTTTATTAGTTCATTAGTTCCAGGTGTGTGTTATTAATGATCTTGATTTCCTTCTGTTTAATAGCCCTGTGTTTCCCTGTCTTCATGTCGGCTGTTAATTGTCACTTCCCGTGTTCCGTGTCTCCTGCGACTCCTGTGTTCCAGCGTTTGGATGAATAAATGTTGTTTGATTAAAGATTCCTTTGTCTCCTCGTTCCTGGCTCCGCCGCAACATGACAATATAAATAAATAAACAAATATATATATAATATAATTAAAAAAAAGAAAATCAAAAAAAGAAAATTAATAAAAATGACAAAAACATAAGTTGCTTAAAGCACATTAAAAATGTAAAATAAAAAATCTGAATAATAATAAAAATGATACATTAATGAAATTAATAAAACATTAAACTGATACAAATAATACTTCTATATCAGTCTACTTGAATGTTTAACATTTTGTTATTATTTTTCCTGTTCATTTTTATACAAGTGGTCTGTCTCCTATACATAAAAATAAGTAGAATTTAAATATTTATTTTTCATATAATTTTTTGCTTCAATTAAAATGTGATTCATTTCAGAGCTGGTTGATTCGTTCAGGGCTTTATTGGAGATGTTTTTGAAATGCCTGTGGAGAAAATGAATGGTAGAAAGTGTGCGGTCACCGTTACATATACGTGTTGTACATTTACCGTAGTAAACTAGGCTTCAATCTCTCATGTATTGTGAGATATAGAGTGTACTTCAGCATTTTACAAGGCCTTTGTCTACCATCAATTTAGTTGTACCTCACAACTTTTCTCTCTCACTCTGAAACGTTTTTCGATTCCCCTAGCAATCACACACAGCTGGCGTTTTTTTCCCTCCTCTATTGTTCGGCAGCATGATTCTCAACTTGTCTCTGATGTTTAAATGCATGCTGCCATTTAATTGCTTGTTGCCATGACGACGCAGACTGTTAACAAAGGCAATGTCAGGATCCGGATAACAAGAGATAGCTATTCTGTCTCTCAGGTAGCCATCTGATTCATCAATATTTATATCACATCCTGCTCTCCAACAGATCTGAAATTCAATACCAGGTCCCCCACACAGCCTTAGATGTTTGTTCTCTCTTTCTCTCTCTCGCTCTTTCTCTATTGTTCTCATATTTATTTAATTGCATTTTATGTTCACACCTGGCCTAGGAATGCAGCAGGGGGACGGTTTTCGCCCAGACAGACGGGTAAATGTTTTGCTATCCTTGATTTGTTAAGAGAGAGGTAAATGTCCCCTAGCCCACATATGCTAATTTAAAAAAACAGACAAAGAGTGGGAAACTGAGAGAATGACTAGTGAGAGGAGCGTTGGAGGGCTGCTTGGTGTTGCATTTCATTGAACATCAAGAGAATGAAGGTTAAAGGAATAGTTCGGCCAAAAAATGAAAATTCTGTCCTCATTTACTCACTGTCATGTCATTCCAAACCTGTAGGACTGACTTTCTTCTGTGAAAGCAAGAACAGAATGTCCTGTTGACTTGCAGATGATTAGGAGAATGAGGACTGAGGATGTTAAACTCCAAAAAAGCCGCTAACATCGAAGGAGAACGTGACTCTTGCACTATATTACAAGCAAGGCCTAAAACTAACATTTTGCGGTGACTTGAGAAGATATACACACCATAAATATCATTTTTACTGACCATGAAACTGTATGTGTATTATTCCATTAAAAAAAGGCAGAATAAATTGGGAAAAGACGTCTACTTGCTATTATTATTATTATTATTATTATTATTATTATTATTATTATTATTACTACTACTACTACTACTACTACTACTAAATGAATTTATGAAAACTAATCAAATCAATAAAGAAAAGTCACTATAATACTATTGAGCTGTAAAATATTTATTAATAATAACTGTAATTTATATGTAATATGTAATAATAACTATAGCTATATATATATATAATTCATTTTAAATATTTAATATATTGTGTTACATATATTAAATGTATATAATAGATTATATATTGTATTTTATATTATAATATAAATATATATGATTATTTTTAAATATTATTATTATTATTATTATTATTATTATTATTATTACTACTACTACTACTACTACAACTACATGAATTTATAAAACCTATATATATATATATATATATATATACACACACACGTGTGTGTGTGTATGTATGTGTGTATATATATATATATATACACACACACACACACACACACACACAACAACAACATTGCTAATAATAATAATAATAATAATAATAATAATAAAGTTATTATTATAGAAATTACAATTATTATATTAAATACTTTACAGCTCAATTGTATTCTAGTGACTTGAAATGCTCTTTTGTTGATGACAGATTTATAAACACATCAGATTATATATTTCTATAATTACAATGCAGTCTTTTGATTTTACTCGCACAGCGAATGTTAATTTTAGACTCTGAATTTGGAAGTCTTCTGAACTCATATGATTGATATATGTGAGAAACAGATTGAAAGTTATTAGGTGAAAATCTTCCTTGGCATGTTTTTGATTCTTTGATAGAAGTAGCCATACCTAATTTGTGAATCAATCATTCTTTTGAATCCAAACTTTAATAAATTATTCTTCCAGTTCACAAAATTGGTCTTAGTGATTTGGTTCTCAAGTTAAACTCAATAAGCTATTGCAATATTGGTGTTTCCTACGTAAAGCTATCATTTAGGATTTGAACTTCAGTTCAGTAATCATGTGGCCTACTTTCATGATGCTTTATGGTGTTTTTGTGTCCTCTTTTATGGTTTATTGCTCCATGTTCACTGACTGTGTCCAAATATACATGTATAAATTTATGCATCCACACGTGTATTGAATAATGATTCTTTTAAAATCTTTGCTATTCTTAACAGTCTGTTCTAGGTCCAAACTAGAGCAATTGATTCAATCTGAATAATTACATTATATGCTGATTATGAATCACAGTTAATCACATACATAAATATTTTTCCCTAAAGAGTTACATTAAAAAATGATTAAGGCAAATAAGTAAATCATTCAGTGGACATTAAAAAAAAAAAGATTTTAGAAGCCAGTATATTGTTTTATTTATGCGATAAATGTCTCTACCTTCTGCGCTGTGTTCTTGCAGCTTTTTCACTTTCACTTTTTCCTGCTGATAGTCTTAAAGAGACAGTACCGCTTTTCATGCAAATCAATGCAATCTCAATGCAAATACTACACATGATGGATGTAAACAATATTACGTAAGATTTGAATGACCATTATACACTCTAATATATTATGGCACTATAAAATGTATGAATTTATTAAACAGTCTCCTACAGTTGGCTTTCCGTTTCATTATAATTCAGTGGTAGGTGAATGAAACTGTTATATACCGCTTTCAAACCCCAGCACAAAGGCACAATGAATGAGTGAGAGACGGAAAGGGCGGCGGTGGGCCTTGGTTTCCTTCATTTGCAGATATGAAAAGCGAGGCCCTATCCAGGCTCATCATTTAAATATCACAGTGGCAGCGAGCTCTTTGATCTCCTCGGTGGTAATTGGGGTCGTAGCAGGCGAGTCATTTTCTGCTCTTTCTCACTCCCGCTTTCTCTTTCTGGTCCTCTCGCGCTCTATCTGAGAGACTTTCCTCTCCAGGAAATCCAGCCACAATCTGGACTCCCCACCAATCTTTCATATCCTTCATCTACCTACTGTACGTGTCAAATCACATCCTGGCCTTCTCTAGTGACAAAATCCAGACGTGCCGCTGAAGGTTTCAAGCAAATAGCTTGCGGGGCGAGCAAATACAAGGGGATGCGCTCAAGAGATTTGTCTTTCCTTCTTTTCGGAGGTGTTCAGTCTTGAGGAGAGATTGCATAAGCTGCGAATCTTTGAGATGAAAGCGGAAAAGGGTTGAAGAATTTATTTTTCCTTCTAATTTTTAATAGTAGCTTTAATATTTTTAGCTGTGCTGCTTTAAAGGGATGTATTTATAAATGCGGAGAGGGTTGTCGCATGCAGACAACATGTTGTTATGCTGTCAGTGTGGTAAATGCTCTCCATAAAGTTGCATCTCTAAATTCATCCATTCTAAAGCACCACAGTTACTGCTTTTGTAACAAATCCACTGTCTTCAACAAGATATTTCAAGACATAATGTTGTGTTTTGAGTAGTTTTGTACAAGAAAGATTATAGCTTATTGTTCTTTAGGGCATATATTTGTTGAATGTCTGTCACTTACTCGTTTTTGCATTTGGTTGGTGCTACACACACTATGTATGGTTTTTGTACACATACAGACGTTTGACGATGTCTTAAGATGAAACACATTTCAAGACTCCTGCATTCTTTTCTGCTTTTTTCCATCAAACTGTTTTGATTTGAATGATTTTGATTTTGATTCTTAAACTTTTAATATTGATCTTTTACTGTATATGAATCATTCTGATGGGTTCTTCATTTTATTAGAAAACAAATGAAATAGAGTTAGTATAAAATTAATATAAAGTCAGTTAATATATAGTATATAAATATAAAATTATACGTAGTGATATTATAATTTATATTTATCTATAATGAACACATACACACACATATATATATATATATATATATATATATATATATATATATATATATATATAAATACTACACATTATATTTCATATTAATCTGTAATGTATATACTGAATATTATATATATATTTATATTTATACAGGGCTTAACAAATTTATTAGACCACCTGTCATAATAAATATTTTAGAAATCTGTCAAAATGTTTAAAACTAAAAATGGTATAATCATTTATAAGGCAAATAACAAATTAAATAGTCTTTATTCACACGTAATAATCAAAAACCTTATTTTATTTTTATTTTATGTGGCCTCCTTTGACCTTGGTAACAGCTTGCATTCTTGCTGGCATTGTTTTTATGTACTTTTCCACAGTCTCTGTTGTTATTGACTTCTAAATAGTTTAGCTGTTCCCAAAGACTTGATTTTGATTAAACTTTTGTGTGACCTATTTTGAATCCATTAAATCCCAACAATAATTATATTTTAGCATTAGAAACACTACTGTGACTAAAGAGGCTTACACATACTGGTGTGGATTAACCATTACAGAAACACAAAAAATGATTTAGGTAATCAACAATACTGTTAGTTTAGGGCAGCTATGGCACAAACCTTGGTCTAATAAATGTGTATACGGTCTAAAATATATATATATATATATATATATATATATATATATATATATACTTCAAAAGTTTGGGATCGGTTTTGGGATCAGTAAGACTTTTTTAAAGAAGTTTCTTGCTCATCAAGGCTGCATTTATTTGATCAAAAATACAGAGAAAAACAGTAATATTGTGAAATATTATTGTAATTTAAAATAATGGTTTTGTATTTTAATATACTTTAAAATATAATTTATTCCTGTGATGCAAAGCTGAATTTTCATCAGTCCTGAATTTACATCAGTCTTCAGTGTCACATGATCCTTCAGAAATCATTCTAATATGTTGATTTATTATCAATGTTGGAAGCAGTTGTGCTGTCATTACAACTGTAACCTACAGTATATATACCTGTATATAAATAAATATATATATGTATAAATAAAAATGTAGTTTTGCAGAAGAGTTACTGTTGGATGAAATATTGAAGTAGAAAATAGAAGCAAAGCCCTGTAGTTTGACCCTTTGTAGTATCTCCTCAAAGTCTGTGAAGAGGTCAAAAGGAATAATAGATATGTCTGACAACATCTTTATATAGCTAACCATTTGAAACCATCAGTTTCCGGTGCTCTGTCCTGAAATGACTCTTTCTGTGCACCGGGACCTGCACTAGTATTTGTGCTTGCCCTGCCAGTAGGCTGCTGTCGACCCTGGATGTCGGAGTATGTGTGTGTCCTATTTCTTAGAGGCCTCAGGGCTCAGACAGCCCTCTGACCAGACTGCTTTCTTCCATTGGGCTCCAGCAGAATCGGTCTGCACATCTAAACATACGTATCAGGTCTATTAAGAACCTTCCTTCATCTCTGCGATCTTCCAAGAGCTCAAACCTCCCTTGAGGAATTGTATCGGAGGCTTATATCTATATCAAAGCTATCCCATAAGTCCCATGGGGGCATAAAACAGCCGGTGAACTAGTAGCTGCTGTGAGAACATGAATTGGTTTTTTGATATTTCAATAGAGATGAGATATTGCTAGGCAACCAGAGAATGATTAAAGACAAAAATCACCTAACATGAACATTCCATCGTCATTTGTTCCTGTTTATGTCTTTCCAAATTTGTACACTCGTTAAAAATAAAGGTTCTTTATTGGCATCAATGGTTCCATGAAGAACCTCCAACATCCATGGAGCCACTAAAGGTTCTTTATAGTGGAAAAAGTTTCTTTAGATTATGATAATGGTCTTCACACTAAGAAAAAATAAAGGTTGTTTTAAGGACTTTTCACTAAAGGGTTTTTTTTTGGAACCCATGTTTACGGTGGCCCAGTAGTGCACAACGCAACGAAATCACCACAACACAATGCATAGGACTAATTTCGCTGTATTACGAATTGTTTCCGTTGTGTTGTGCCAATTTCGTTCTGTTGCGGTTTGTTTCCGTTGTAATCTGACTTGTTTCCACTGTGTTGTTCTAATTTCGTTGTGTTGCGGATTGTTTTCATTGTGTTGTGACTTGTTTCCATTGTGTTGTGCCAATTTCGTTCTGTTGTGGCTTGTTTCTGTTGTGTTGCATCTTGTTTCCGTTGTGTTGTGCTAATTTTGTTGTGCTGCGGATTGTTTTCATTGTGTTGCAACTTGTTTCCGTTGTGATGTGCTAATTTCGTTCTGTTGTGGCTTGTTTCTGTTGTGTTGCATTTTGTTTCCGTTGTGTTGTGCTAATTTTGTTGTGCTGCGGATTGTTTTCATTGTGTTGCGACTTGTTTCCGTTGTGTTGTGCTAATTTCGTTGTGTTGTGGCTTGTTTCCGTTGTGTTGTACCAGTTTCATTGTGTTGCGGCTGGTTCTGTTGTGTTGCGGCTTGTTTCCATTGTCCTGTGCTAATTTTGTTGTGTTGCGGATTGTTTCCTTTGTGCTGTGCTAATTTCATTGTGCTGTGGCTGTGGCCTGTGTTGTGGTAATTTCATTGTGTTGCGGCTTGTTTACGTTATGTTGTGCTAATTTCATTGTGTTGCGAATTGTTTCTGTTGTGTTGCAACTTGTTTCCGTTGTGTTGCGACTTGTTTACATTGTGTTGTCCTAATTTCATTGTGTTGTGGCTTGTTTGCGTTGTGTTGTGCCAATTTCGTTGTGTTGTGGCTTGTTTCTGTTGTGTTGTGCCAATTTCGTTGTGTTGCGACTTGTTTCCATTGTGTTGTGCTAATTTCATTGTGCTGTGGCTTGTGTTGTGGTAATTTCGTTGTGTTGTGGCTTGTTTCTGTTATGTTGTGCCAATTTCATTGTGTTGCGACTTGTTTCCATTGTGTTGTGCTAATTTCATTGTGCTGTGGCTTGTGTTGTGGTAATTTCGTTGTGTTGTGGCTTGTTTCCGTTGTGTTGTGGTAATTTCGTTGTGTTGTGGCTTGTTTCTGTTGTGTTGTGGCTTGTTTCCGTTGTGTTGTGCTAATTTCATTGTGCTGTGGCTTGTGTTGTGGTAATTTCGTTGTGTTGTGGCTTGTTTCCGTTATGTTGTGCCAATTTCGTTGTGTTGTGGCTTGTTTCCGTTGTGTTGTGCCAATTTCATTGTTTTGCGACTTGTTTCCGTTGTGTTGTGCTAATTTCATTGTGCTGTGGCTGTAGCTTGTGTTGTGGTAATTTCATTGTGTTGCAGCTTGTTTCCGTTTTATTGTGCTAATTCCGTTTTGTTGCAACTTGTTTCCGTTGTGTTGCAGCTTGTTTCCGTTGTGTTGTGGAGATTTTTTTTTTTTTTCAACACTGTCTTTATTGATTTTAGAACCTTTAACATGTAGTAAGAAAAGATAACAAAAAAAGAACCCCCCCCCCAAAAAAAAAAAAAAAAATTTGAAATAAAAAAAAAATATACAAAAATAAAAATACAAATGAATATTAATACATGCACATACACCTACAATTTAAAGGTGTCAAAACAACGGTACATTAATATCAGGTGATGCATGATATGCCAGGTTACACAGAAAATAGATTTGGATCAGCTTCCTTCAAGAATCCTATAAAGGGATTCCATACTTTGAAAAACTTTTCAGGTTTTCCCTTAACAATATATGTGAGTTTTTCCAAAGCCAAACAATGAGATAATTCTTGTAACCATTGTTTAAAATGAGGGCTTTCTGTGTTTTTCCAATGACGAGCCACTATAATTTTTGCTTGTAATAAACAGAATATCAACAGTTTCTTATCAGAGCTAGTAAAAGTGCACGTTACAGGGAAAATATTTAGTATACATACCTTAGGACATTTGGGAACATTTTGTTTCAATACCATGGATAAAAAGTTTAAAACTTTTTCCCAAAAATGTTCAACTTGGGGACACATCCATAAACAATGATATAAAGTTCCTATCTCTTGATTGCATTTTATACATTGATCTGGAATGTTCGGATTAAATTTATGCAGTAATTCCGGAGTTATGTATACTCTCATAATCCATTTATATTGCAGAAGTTTGAACCTCGTATTAATTGTCTGGGTTTGGGTCTTTAGACAGATACTCTGCCATTCATCTTCTGTTATATTCTCACTTATATCTTGACACCATGCCAAACGTTTATTTTCTGTATTTTCCTTGCAATTAGTAGAGATTAGTCTATAAAATAAAGAAATTTGTCTACCCCCATTGAAATGGTTTACAGTCATTTTTTCTAAAGGGGACAGATCTGGCAAGAGAGGAGAATGATGCTGTGTCTTATTAATAAAATTCCTAATTTGAAGATATTTAAAAAAATGTGTTTTAGGTAAATCAAACTTTTGTCTTAATTCCTGAAAACTGAGCATAGTTTCATTATTAAATAAATCTCTCACCTTACTCAAACCTTTTGATGCCCAAATTTTAAATCCAGCATCATGTGTCCCAGGTGTAAAGTTAGTGTTACCCCAAATAGGGGTAAATTGTGATAACTGTGGAACCTCTCCCAGATGTTTCAAAACTTCATACCATACCACAATAGTATTTTTGACAAAGGGATTGGAAGTGGCTTTTTTCAATTTGGGGAGGGGTGCTGAGTACAAGTACAGATTCAACGGCAGTTGCCCGGATGTACAGGCCTCAATCCGTACCCAAGGGATAAAATTTTCATTCGTGAACCAAAACATTGCTGCTCTTAGTTGAGCTGCCCAGTAGTACCATTTAAGATTAGGCAACTGCAACCCTCCCCGTTCATATGGTAAATATAAAAGAGAGAGCCTCAATCTGGGACGCCGATTTGCCCAAATGAAATTGGAGAAAAGCTTCCTCATATTACTGAAAAAATTATGTGGTGGAGGCAGGGGGATTGATTGAAATAAATACAAGAACTTGGGGAGTACATTCATTTTTAATATATTGATACGTCCAATCTGAGATATTGGTAAAAGTGACCATTTGTTAATTGACTCAGTGACTAACTTAGTTATGAAGTTATAATTGCTGGAGGCCATATTATATAGGTCTGGAGAGATATTAATGCCAAGATATTTAAAACCTTCATGAGCATTTTTAAATGGGGTTTGGATGGGGGGTGTAAGACGTTCCGATTCTTTAAGAAATAAAATCATAGATTTGGACTCATTTATTTTATAGCCTGAAAAAGATCCAAATGTTTTAATTAGGCTCAATAAACATGGTATAGATGTACTTAAATCGGATAGGAATAATATAATGTCATCAGCATATAAGGCTAATTTATTTTCAAGACCATCAATTGTAATCCCTGATATATCTTTATTTCTTCGTACTGCACTAGCCAAAGGTTCAATAGCTAATGTAAAAAGGAGCGGTGACAGGGGGCATCCTTGGCGCGTGCCTCGTGAAAGCTGAAATGGTTTAGAGATTATATTATTAGTCAATATTTCTGCCATGGGACTTGTATATAAAATTTTTATCCATTTTCTAAAACAAGGACCGAAACCAAAACGGAAAAGGATATCAAAAAGGTAACCCCACTCCACCCTATCAAAAGCCTTTTCGGCATCTAGGGAGAGTAAAGCAGTATCAGGGGCTTCTTTTTTAAAGTGTATGACATTTAACACGGTGCGTATATTATGAAAAGCTTGTCTACCTTTTACAAAGCCGTTTTGATCAGGATCAATCAATGATGGTAAATATTTATCAAGTCTACTAGCTAAAACTTTAGCAATAATCTTAGTGTCTGAGTTTAAAAGACTAATGGGTCTGTAAGAACCACATTTTGTAGGATCTTTTCCCGGCTTAAGAATTAAAGTTATGAGGGCAGAACGCATGGAGAAAGGGAGTTCTTCATTATTGAATGACTCCTTTAACATATCAGTCATTGGGGTTATCAATTTGTTGTGAAAAACCTTATAGATGTCTATGGGTAGACCATCAGGGCCTGGCGCTTTCCCATTACTCATACAATTAATGGCTGCAGTCAAGTCTGCTTCTTCAATTGGTTGATCCAGTGCTTTAGAGTCTTCCTCGGATAGGGATGGTAACTGAATCTCTTCCAAAAAAGTTTTGTAGAGATGGGTATTCAGTGGGGGTGATGATTTATAAAGATATTCATAATAGTTTCTAAAAGCCTTATTAATTTCAGTGGGGATCACTGTCTTTAATCCATCTATAATTTCTATTTCGTTAATCACATTTACATTTTGTTGAGCCTTGATACGCCATGCCAATAGCCTTCCGGCCTTTTCTCCTTGATCATAATATGTTTGTTTAAGTCTAGTTATATTAGCCACAGCTTTATTAGTAGAAATGTCATTCAATTCTGCTTTAAGTAACAAAAGTTCCTGTCTCAGTTCAGGAGTATCTTTTCTGAGGATTTCTTCTTCTAAGTCTTTAATATTTTGTTCCAATTCTATCATTTTAAGGGTGGATCTGTTTGTCTTAGAACTAGTAAAGCTGATCATTTGCCCCCTAATATAAGCCTTAAATGCCTCCCATCTTATTGAAGCGGAGGTCTGATTTGTATTACACTCAAAAAATAAATCAATTTGGTTTCCTACAAAATCAAGAAATTCAGGATTATGTAACCATTTTATGTTTAGACGCCATCTAGATGGGCTTTTACTTATATTTCTGAGAGTGTATTTCAGTGATAATGATGCATGATCAGATAAAACAATGCTACTATATTTACAATTAGATATACAATCAATCAGGTCTTTTGAAATTAGAAAATAGTCTATTCTGGAGTAAGTATGAAAAGATGAAGAGTAGCAAGAAAATTCTTTCTTTCTTGGATTTTGAAACCTCCAGATATCAGCTAAGTTAAGATCCTTTATGTATTGATTAATTATATTCCTAGTCTGAGAGTGTGAAGCGTCAATACCTGTGGAACGGTCTAAATTAGGATCTAGGGTACAATTAAAATCACCCCCAACTATTAAATTACCCTGAAGAGAGGACAAAATTAAGAAGAGATTATGAAAAAATGATGGCTCATCTGTATTCGGACCATAAACATTCACAAGATTACAATATTCGTTGAGAATCTTACCAGTAATAATAACATATCTACCGGATGGGTCACGAATAATTTTTAATACATGAAATGGTACTGATTTATGTATCAGCACAGCTACCCCTCTTGAATGAGAACCATATGATGCTGCTATAACCTGGCCTGGCCATCTTCTACGTAGTTTAATGACTTCGTCCGGCAGTAAATGAGTTTCTTGCAGGAACAATATTTTAGAATTTAGATAGTTAACTCTATTCATCACTTGTTTCAATTTAATTAGATTGCAAAGCCCCCGAACATTCCACGATGTTAGTGTAAAACTAGAATCCATTGTCATTTACAACAAAATTAAAGTAATTTTGGGTCGAGCAAAAAAGTACCAGTAAATTGAAATGTGCAAGTATACGTATATATAATATAGTAAGGTAGGAAGAAGGATGAGAAGAAAAAAAAAACAAAACAAAAAAAACAAAAAAAAAAAAACAAAAAAAAACAAAACCCCAACATTAGAACCATTATATTACAAAATAACCCCCAAGCACACGCACTAACACTGAAAAAGTGCATGGCGAACATCACTTCAATGACTAGAACCCTAGTTAAGTGCTCTAACGATCCTTTAATAGGAACGCTATGAGGTTGCTGAATTAAGAGACAAAATAAAAATCGTATCCAAAACATAAAAATCCTTTCAAAACAAGCACATGCTCTAATATTTCTGAAATGTTATGCCCGTTTAACCATAAGAAAATAAATTTACATAAAAGTCTAACAGCTCCGTTTTAACATTCTTTATCTAAATCAAAGTCAGCCCTTCGTGGACTGTGAAATCTAAAATTACCAACCTTACCGGCTTACATGGTAGTAAGTTTAAAGAGTACTTTGAAAACCTAAGAAGCCGAATAACTTTAGCGTCCTCAGACTACTCCGTGTCGTGATGTTCTGCTTCCCCAGCACCCTTTTGCAAGCCTGCGATGAATTTGTTGGCCTCTTCGGGGGAGTTGAAGAAATGACGACGGTCTCCGTGGATGACCAGAAGCTTGGCGGGGAAAATCATCCCGTATTTAATCTTCCTCCTCCGAAGTTCTCGTTTCACGTCGTCAAATCGCCTTCGTTGTTTCAACACCTCAGGCGATAGATCCGGAAAGAACATAATGTGGTGATTCTGGAACATCACTGTACCTCTTTCCCGAGCTGCTCTCAGCACTCTGACTTTGTCGGCATAGTTAAGAAATTTCAGTATCATTGTCTTTGGCCTTGCCGATGTGTTCCCAGCTTGAATGCCGCTGGGTAACCTGTGTGCCCGTTCAATGATCACCGGCGCCGGGAAAGAATCCGCACCCAGAACCTGAGGGAGCCAGTTTTCCAAAAACGAAACAGGATTATTTCCCTCAACTCCGTTTGGAAGACCCAGAATGCGAATATTAGAGCGCCGGCTTCTACATTCGGCCATGTCAAGAGCAGAGGCGAGGTCCGATGTGGTTTTTTCAAGTTTGGAAACCCTTTCTCGAAGGCCGCTTAAGTCGTCTTCGGTCTGGCCGATTCGGTTCTCAGCTTCGGTAAGTCTGTCAGCAAAGGAAGAGAAATCCTCTCTAACTTCTTTCACTGCTGCCAGAACATCCTTATATTGAGACAAAAATTCACTCTTCAGACTGTTTATAGCCGAAAGAATTACGCTGTTATCGGGTTGAGTTTCAGCCTCGGAATTAGCAAAGGCGCCAACTTGTGCGGTATCTGCTTCAGGCGTGGATCCTTGGTCATCCATAGCCGAATCCGTATTATCCTTTTTATCTCTTTTCCTTTGTGGTCGCGAAGACATGTTTAATGTTTTGCAGAGAAAATATCGTAGAAAAAAACGAAGATTTTGGTTATCGGGGCTTGGCAATTATGGAATTAACTGAGAGCGTTGAAAAGCGCGGCCGTTCAGCAACCCGACATAACCGGAAGTCGTGTTGTGGAGATTTAATTTTGTTGTGCACTACTGGGCCACTGTACAGATTGGTTCAAACATGGCTTTGCAACAAGGTCATGTGTGTTGCAATGGCATGAGGGTGCGTAAAAGATGATATAATTAGAATTCCTTCATTAAAGGAAGCGAAACATTTGTCTTTGCTTTCTTTCAAGGCCTAACTTCCTTTTTCAAGCAGACATTACCTGTTCGGAGACGAAAGCTCTCAACACATTAATAATGCAGAGAAATTGAGCTGTCATTGAAACAAAGGTGGCTCAGTGGTTGAGGTGAATCACTGATAAGCCGTGTTGCTGTGCCCTTGTGGGTTTGAACTTTTCTCTGGGGTGGTGATTAAAGATCTGGGCTAGTAACTGAAAGGTTTGTAGGTTTGAACCACGAGAGATCGCTTGTAAAACTAATGTTACTGTTAACCTAGCCAGTGATAATTTACTTAATTATGGGGTTACAGGTGACACACACATTCGGCTAATTATACAGAATTGATTGTAGTGTCCAGTTGAAAGTAGGTCATCAGATATTAGGCAAATTGTGAGTCATAAGGCTTTGACCTGCTGGACTATAATTGATTATGCAGAAATCTATTAGCACTCCTCATTTACAAATGAATTAATAAAAGAACGTGGAAGACTAAATATTTAGACAAAAGACACTTTCATGTGACTGCTGTCAGGGCTTCAGTGCATATCCCAACACAATCATAATGCACTGCTTTGACCACCTTATGTAAAGTCATGGAAGAGGGAGTTTATGTTTAGGTAGGTAGTGGGAAGGTAGTAAGAAAGTGTTCTCAGTAAACCGTGAGATTAGTGAAATGAGGTTTTTGGTTAACCCAACTGCAATGTTAGGGTTAAGAGACAATATGTTTGTTAATAATAATAAAAAAAAGAATTGGTCGAGTGGTGTAATTAAATATTTACTGTTGAAAAGTTTGGGGTCAGTAAGATTTTATTTAATTTAATTTAATTTAATTTAATTTAATTTAATTTAATTTAATTTAATTTAATTTAATTTAATTTAATTTCATTTCATTGAGAGAGAAGTCTCTAATGCTCACCAAGGCTGCATTTATTTTATAAAAACAATACAGTAAAATAGGTAATATTGTTAAATATTATTAAAATAACTAAAGTTTAAATTCTTAAACTTATTATAATATAAAAATTATTAAACTCTTTTCAATTCTGATATATTTTAAAATGTAATTTATTTCTGTTATGCAAAGCAGAATTTTCAGTAGCCATTACTCCAGTCTTCAGTGTCACATAATCCTTCAGAAATTATTGATTTGGTGCTCAAGAAACATTATTATTATTGTCAATGTTGAAAACAGTTGTGCTGCTTAATATGTTTATGGAAACAGTGGTAGATTTTTTTTTTTTATTTCATGATTCTTTAATGGATAGAAACTTCAATAGGATGGCTTTTATTTGAAATAGACAATATATTTATAATTTTACAAAGGCTTTCTGTCATTTTTTGATGAGTTTGATGCATCCTTGCTGAATAAAAGTATTAATTTCTTTTAAAAAAAATCTTTCTGACCCCAAACTTTAATGATTGATTTTGCGTTTTACTTATTTATCTACTTACTACTAGGTTTTGTTTAAAATAAAAAATGAAGTAGTGTAATGAGATGTTTTAACAGTTCAGAGAGTTAAAGTTGACTTAAACTTTGAATGTCGCCATGCACCATTTAACCTCTCGGGAACGCTCTGTTTTGTTTTGTTTTTTTGCTCCACAGAATTCATAGGAAACACAAGTTTTTTTGAAAGGCCCTCAAGTTCTTTTTGGTCTAGTTATTTTTCTCCTGACGTGTGTGCTTGAATATAAGCAATTTTATGTGCACCTGAACACCTGGTTCCTTGTTGTGGTGATTGTTTTGATTCGTACCTCACAGCGAAACCATCCAGACACTGCAGTCCTTGCCGTTTTTCATCGGAAATGAGCACACTCTATTCATGCCTAGCCAGAGGGCCACACGGACAGCTGGTGGTTATTTTGATGGCTGTCTCTAAATGAGATGCCTCTCCTTTCGGTTCTGCCCAACACACATTACATTCATCCTTTGCAGCATAAACTACTCAATGAGATTTAGTATGTGTGTGTGGGTGTTTCTGGGTCTGTAATTATGTTCGAACCCTCCAAGGAATCTGTCAAAAAGCCATTTTGTAAGCATTATCATTAAATATAGCTTACATCTTTGTGGTAATCAAGAAACACTTGTTAACCAAAAGACTGCGCTAACATTTGCATGATGGCTCCATCATGGGCGTCTCTCCATGGAAAATGACTCGGTTGCGTCTCGATCAGCGATACATCACAAATATAACGAGATAATGGAGGTAGACGCGCTGGCAGGGAGGAAATATGAGGTCCGACTCCCTAACGTGACTCGGATCGGTTTCTTCCACATTAACCTTGCGGTAATTGAGTTCTAATAATCTTAGGTATATGGGCGAGTAAATTGGAATGAAGCGTTCCATTTCTCAAGGCGTTTCCGGCGCTTTTTCCATCTCGACCCACCCACGTCTCTCCCGCCACGCTTGGCTTGGAGGTTCATTTGCAGCTGGAGGGAAGGGGACGGGGTAAATAGAAGAAAAGCGCTCTTGCGTCTCCTCCCCGCCTGTCCTCGGATCCGCTCCCTCCTTCCAAACTCCATCCTGCTCCAGCTGTCTCCGTCGCTGCCGTCTCTCCCGGGGATGGAGGAAGTAACAGCGTAACATCCCATCAGCCAATGGGAGCAGCTGGTTCATGGTGGGGGAAAAATGGGGCGTTGTGGAAACAGCTGCCTCAGACAGACAGCTGAGGAGCCTGATTGCTCCCCAAACAAATGTTTTGTTCCCAGCATGCAACCAGGTCCAAATCCCCATCCTGCCATGGACCAAGGGTTCATCGCCCAATAGTAGAGTTTATTCAATCTTGTGTAGCCAGAGTTTTGTCTTTCAACAAAGTCCTTTGCACCTTGCAACTTATTTTGACCAGGAAATGCCAGCTTAGACAGGAAGAGCTTGTCTGAGCGACCAAACACTGCCATTTAGGGCAGAATAAGGGCGTCTAATTTGATTCCACTAATCTTCAGCTTCATTTTAAAGGGATAGTTCACCCAAAAATGAAAATTACCCCATGATTTACTCACCCTCAAGCGATCCTAGGTGTATATGACTTTCTTTTTTCAGATGAATACAATCGGAGTTATATTAAAAATGGCCTGGCTCTTCCAAGCTTCATCAATGGCAGTGAATGGGTGTTGAGATTTTGAAGCCCAAAAAAGTGCATCAATCCATCATAAAAAGTGCTTCACACGGCTCTGGGCGGTTAATAAAGGCCTTCTGAAGTGAAACAATGAATTTGTGTAAGAAAAATGTCCATATTTAAAACTTCATAAACTGTAATCTCTAGCTTCCACTAACTGTTGAACGCACGTTCACGAGAGAGTGACATTCAAGTGGATGATGTAAGCTCTGGTAAGAATGTGCTAATCTTGTGAGAACCAAGTTTTGTTTACAGCAAAGCAAAACCAGTCTCCTCTTGCCTTATATCGAAATCCTCCAAAATTTTGTACTTTTGTGACCGATGTTTTGTTTTGCTCTCTCCTCTGCACTTCTGAATTCATCACTTCTCACTGGAGCTTATGGTAATTTTCATTTTTGGGTGAACTATCCCTTTAAGGGCGTTTTAAGACCTGTATTTTATTTGTATTTGTTTAATGCAGAATGGACACTATTCTTACGAATTTGCATTTTCTCCTTGATTTGCTTTTACAGGGCAGCATTTAAAAACAGACAGATTTTTTTGTGAGCCACATGTGTGAAAACCGTCTCCTTATTGGTCAGAATATTTGTGTGCTGTTTAAAAGTTTGAGGTCAGTAAGATTTTTTACATTTTTTTCAAGAGTCTCTTATGATCACCAAAGCTGCATTTATTTCATCTAACATACAGTAAAAATGGTAATATTGTGAAATATTATTACGATTTTTTAAATAACTGTTTTCTTTTTGAATATATTTTAAAATGTAATTTATTCCTGTGATGCAAAGCTGACTTTTCAGCATCATTACTCCAATCTTCAGTGTCACATGATCCTTCAGAATGTGCTGATTTGCTGCTGAAGGAACATTTCTTATTATTATTAATGTTGAAAACTTAACATTATTAATGTTGTGCTGCTTAATATTTTTGTGATTTTATTTATTTATTTATTTATTTATAGATGAATAAAAAGTTTATTACAGCTTTTATTTGAAATGGAAATCTTTTTTTAACATCATAAATGTCACTTGATATCATTTAAATGTCAAATTGATGCATCCTTGCTGAGTAAAAGTAATAATTTCTTAATTTCTAAAATATTGAGTGGTAGGGTATATTTGTGGGTTTAGCTCATTTCCGAATTTCAAAATAGCTGGAGAACATCTCTCTGGATTAATTTAGACTTTCTTTCTGTGTTATTTCCGTTATTTCCATATTTACAGTTTGTGCGGAAACCAGGGCTAAGTTTGAAAAACAATATTGCCAGGCAACTTTTTGACAGAAGAGGCATTTTTTTATTTTTGTGGTTTGTACCTCTGTTGTGATGATTAAAATTGTATAAATCCAGACATGAAGTGTGAAAATTTCACTGGTTTTTATAAACCACATGAAACAGGATGCACAACACTTTCATAATATAATGCATTTCCAAGTGAAACATTAATATGCTTTCTTTTTTGTTCCAATAATAATAGTGTTTTTTTGTTCATAAAGTTGATTTGGAATCCAGAATAAAGAGTATAAAAGTTCTTTCTTTAGAGTTAAAACAGGATACAGACTGGCCAATAACAAGCATTATCGATTTATATTGCAAGACCGAAGGTGTGTGAAAACCCCTATAGATCTTTGACCGAGTCTTAAATTCTTAAAGTGGTCTTGCTTGTAGTCTCTCCCTTGAAATTCGATTTAATATTGACTCGAGAAGGCGCTAAGACCATAGAGCCAGAGAGCGGAGCAGAATTGTACTATTACCACTGCATTAATAATGTAGGCACAAAGATAAGCACCACTGTGAACGAAGAGCGAAGACGCTGGAGGGTCAGAATCCCGTTTCCTCCTCATCTTCTCTGGAGCGGCTCTGACCCCCGAGGTCCTCGCAGGCCGCTAGATGCATCTCTCTTCCATTTCTTGGAAGGTTATCAAACTCTTATGGGCCACTCATTTTCCCGGCCTCTTGGTGAGATCTCATTCCATCTGAGAACAATTGAGAAGGCTTCGAATTGCGAAAGGTCTCAGTTGACTTTCGGTGATGCTTGGAAATTGACTCTATTTACTGTCTTAATAAATGTTCCTGGTTTTATTGTGTGCAGTTCGTCAGTTTAACCAGTTCCCATTGGATAAAATGTCCCACCCTACATTTTATCTGATTGAATATCTTGTTTCCCTCATGAATGCCATGTTATGAATGTAAAATAGGTTTGGAATATCTTTGGTTGACTTCAAAAGAACAAAGATGCGTTAATCTTAAATAAAAATGTAGGGTAACACTTTATTTTAAGGGTCCTTGTAACACATTACATGCACTTACTATTATAATAACAATAAATTATGCATAATTACATGCAAGTAACCCTAATCCAAACCCTAATCCTAACCCTAACCATATAGTAAGTACATGTTGTTAATTAATATTACTCAGTAAGTAAATGTATAATTACACTCTAACAAAGACACCTTAAAATAAATAAAATAATTTTTCCACCTCAGTCAGAATCAGGAGTTTGTAGGAATACATATATTTACTATTATATTTTTTATGAATATTTGGAATTAACTTTTATTTTTATATTTTCAGTTTTAATTTTTAAATTAATTTTATGTGCTTTTGTCATTTTATTAGTTTTATTAAATTACTGTTTTTTTTATTTTGTTTTATTTTTATAGTAGCTAACAACAATAACCGTCAACTTTTCTCTCCTGCTGACCTGATGAATAAAATTAAGTACTGAAGTTCATTTCTCTCTGAATATTCAGTTTCACATCACATTATGCAAGATGTGTGCGAAGTTTCATGTTGTTTAAATAAATCTACAATTTTTACATTTAAAAGACCACAACAAAGGAAACACTGCCCAAATTAGGATTAAATGTCTTCTGCTATTATAAATTCTTGATTATGCATGAAATTAATGAAAAACAAACAGTTCATATTGTAGGATTATAGACTAAAGCCCTATTTGGAAGGGACTAGTTTTCCCTCAGGAGGTCAGGTGCATGTGTGTTTCACAGAATTTGTATATTTATTATTATTTTTTTAAATGGCATCCGAATCTGAAATGTTTGTTTTTTCACTCCTGCATCCTCTTGAGAAATCTAATCCTGTCTGGATAGGACTATCTTTGATCATAGTATATATTTACTCTTCTCTTCATTTGTTTTGACCTTTGTTGGAAACCAATGAATCTACTTTTCTCATCTTTATAGATTTGAACCAACTTCCTGGATAAAATAATGGTTGGTGATTCAAATTGAGTCAGTAAGAAGCACCTGATCACTTCTAGTAGCGGCATCAGGTATGATCTATATAATAAGTCACATAAGTCTTGTTTATTTCAGTGGGTTTATATCAGACTCATGTGCTTTGAATGGGAGATGCAAATGTCAAAATCAAAGCCGTACCGTCATTGCAGCAGATGTTGAGTTGGTTTATGTGTTCTGTAAACTCGTTCTCCTCTATCGTCTCTGTTCGTGGCACAGAAAGTGAGAAACGCCTCTTGAAGTTCTTCATCTTATTCATGTCGCTGGACCAGAAGTCCTGTGGAGGATGCAAGAACAGTGAGTTAATGTGTTGGTTATTTCATTTTTTTGTTTTTTGAACATGAGAAGATTTATTTTGTTCTGCTCTCTGCATGAAAGCTGTCGTGATATCATTGTGTTTTTGTCTTTTAAAATCTAGCTGAAGAAACTGAGATTGAATGTTTACAACTTTTTAGAGATTTGCCTCTGTTCTGGCATCACTGGCTGTTTTACGCTCTGTCAGGGCGCCAAGTTTAGTGTTGTACACAAAAGCTCCAATATAACAAGTCTGCAATCAAAAGTCAGAGATTTTAGTAATGAACTCAAATGTTTCTCATTAAATTCCTCCAAGTAGAAATGATCTGAGTTGCTATCTGCATTCATTTTTTACCTCTATACTCTTGTTTAAGGTCAGCTATTGACTCATTTGTGTCTGTTTTTATCTCCCCAAGGGAATTTTTGGAGAACAATCTGAGACATTATGATTCATGAGCTATAAAAGAGCAACGTCTGAGCAATATGTTTTTCTCAAGGTAGATCCATCAAAACAGATGCATTCATATCTGTCCAACTATGGGTGTGCGATATTGACATAATATTTTTTTTGTGCTGATACTTTGGCTGGTTTAGACTTGTTGTGGATGAATCAAAAGTTTTTGAACAGTAAGATTTTGAATGTTTTTTTTAAAGTCTCTTCTGCTCACCAAGCCTGCATTTATTTGATCCAAAGTACAGCAAAAACAGTAAAATATTGAAATATTTTTACTATTTAAAATAACTGTTTTCTATTTGAATATATTTTAAAATGTAATTTATTCCTGTGATTTCAAAGCTGAATTTTTAGCATCATTACTCCAGTCACATGATCCTTCAGAAATCATTCTAATATTCTGATTTGCTGCTCAAAAAACATTAATTTTTTTATTATGTTGAAAACAGCTGAGTAGAATTTGTTTCAGGTTTCTTGGATGAATAGAAAGTTCAGAAAAACAGCATTTATATTAAATAAAAATATTTTGTAACATTATAAATGTCTTTATCATCACTTTTGATCAATTTAAATTATCCTTGCTAAATAAAAGTATTAATTTATATAATAATAAAAAAAAAAAAAAAACACACACTGACTCCAAGCTTTTGAATGGTATAGTGTATAATGTTACAAAAGCTTTTTATTCCAGATAAATGCTGATCTTTGGATCTTTCTATTCATCAAAGAATCCTGAAAAAAAAAAATGTATGTAAAAATAATAATACTAAATGTTTCTTGAACAGCAAATCAGCATATTAGAATGATTTCTGAAGGATCATGTGACTGGAGTAATGATGCTGAAAATGTAGCTTTGGAATAAGTTATATTTTAAAATATATTAAAATAGAAAACAGTTATTTTAAATAGTAAAATTATTTCAGAATTTTACTGTTTTTGCTGAACTTTGGATCAAATAAATGCAGGCTTGGTGAGCAGAAGAGACGTCTTTAAAAACATTAATAATCTTACTGTTCAAAAACTTTTGAGTGGTAGTGTATTTAACACTAAAACCACCAGTAGGTGGCAGCAAGTCCCTGTCTAAATGAGTTATTCATTGAATCATTCATTCAAACGATTCATTCAAAACGACTGATTCATTAAGAAAACGAAGCAAGTGACTGTATTTATGAACAGATCATTGAATCACAGACTCAAATTTATCATTCAAAAACAGATTCATTCAGGAACAAAACACTGCATGGTCTGATCTGACTTTGGAACTATTTTTTTTTTTTTTTAAACAGACAATGTTGTGACTATAATGTAACTCATTCAATATTCTTGTTAGTTAGAGAAAGGGTAAAAATGAAGAAAATTTTGGTGCAAGACTTATTTAATAATGAAGTGTATGGAAAAATATATTATAGCCTAATACACTTGAAAAGTGTGCATTACATCCCTTATAAGCGAAAAAGTGGTTGCTGTATGGATGTGGACTGACACTCTCTTTAAAGAGACAGATTTAATAGATTTCTAATGATATTAAATTTCTCCACAGCTGAAGTTCAGTTCCGTCTCACTGGAGCTTATCAAAATCTCTCGTATTCTCTTCCTTTCCTCTCCTACGTTTCCAGGCAGAGTGGTTGCTAAGGGTTCCAGTGCTGTTCGTTTAATTTGGGGTGTGAGATTGTGCTGTGTGCTTTACTAATTATTTTGAAAGTGGGAGACTAGCCAATACTACCATTGCCAATTAGCATCAGCTACCCCTAAAATAACTGCGTCTCAGAGCGCCATTGTTTCTCAAGTGACTCTGAAACAGAAACGCAAAATAATAAAATAAATACTAATAGTGCTAAAAAAGTTCCCTTGTCAGCTGTGGTGGTGTTTTTTCCCTCTCCTCTCAAACTTGTTTTCTGCCTCGCATTCTCTTCCTCTCTTTGATTATAGTGGTTGTTTTTGCTAAGGATAATGATTTAGTCTTCTTGTCTTTGAAACATGACTCTCATAAGACAATAATTACTCCATGCAGTCCCATCATAGGGCTGATGAAACACAGACCAGCGTCTGTCTGAATAATCTCATCATCTACATCGTATTTATGGGATGTTACTGTTTCTAGCATGGAACAAATTTTTGTTGCAATCTTTAGTTTTGGTGCCCGAATCCGAATACGGTATTCGGAAAGGTAAAGGTGTGTACTACGGCAACCGTAAAGGGAATAATTACGATACATACGAGATATATGAGAAAATATATATTTCAGTGCTTTCTCTCACAATTATATTGTTGGGTAATTATCCTGTATATAAATTGCAGGCATCAGGGAGCCGTTATTAATATGCGGGACATTGAAATCACTTATGAACGCGCGTTTGCTTTTTACTTTCACTTTTGAGATTCGCGATCACACTCTACTACGGAGCGGCACTACTTACCACACATTTCACAAGATTCTCTGTTTATGTGGTAAGTGAAATTTTATGTACTGTAATGTAACAGGCTACTGCTAGCAGGTGGCTAACCATGTCCCTTTTGTGGCTCCGTAGAATGCATTATTCGTTTTCTGTACCTTTCCGAATACGGATTCGCTATTCGGGCACATCTCTAGTACCGAGCACTTCTCACTGTAGTCCTCCTCTAGCAACACCAGAACATTTGGATGCTTTTGGATCCGAAATGATTGACTTGGTCTCTTGAGACCAGAGTATGGATTCCCAGAAGTCTCTATTTTGTACATATGGGCCTTGGAAGAGGTTAAATGAGTTTATTTTGCTTTGGCTACAGTAGGTATTTCTAGTGGTGACAACAACCATGCATGTCACTTCTACAGGCTGCATCATACTCTGAGATAAAGTGTCACTCTTTTCATAGCTTTTGCTGGCTCTGAGACACTTGCATGTTATTTCTCCTGCTCTTTTTCTAGCAAAAATTCACTCATCACTAACTGAAAACTTAAAGTGAAGACCTGATTATTTCAGGAGGCTTGTCACAAGTCCATTGTTTTTGAATGTCTGTGCTACTTCTGCTATATTTTCACACTTAAAACAATAATTTGGTATTCCTCTTGAACCATTGTCCTCTTTTATGCTAAGAAATAAGTCACCTGGCAGTTCCCTCCCAAGTGGTTCCACTGCTGCCAGCATTAAGTCTGAGTATGATTCAGTGGGTTATATAACACTTTAAATTGTCAGGAAATTACTTGTCTTTAAAAGTTTTGGTTCAGTATACTTACCTGATGATCAAAAATAGCCCTAAACCTATACAATTTTTATTTTATTTTTTTATAGTAACTTTCAGGATGGTGTACTCATTTTTGCAACACAACATTTTATCACTTTGATAAGAAAATCTTATTTTGCTGAATAATTTTGACATTCTTCTTTGGTAATTAATCAATCAGGCTTGTTGGAACATTATATCTCCAAAGAACCCTAACATGTCATCTAAGTAAAGAGTAATTGCTGAATTTGTTAAGTTTTAGAGGGGGTGTACTCATTTATGCTGTGCACTGTGTGTGTGTGTGTGTGTGTGTATATATATATATATATATATATATATATATATATATATATATAGATATATAGATAGATAGATAGATAGATAGATAGATAGATATACACTACCAGTCAAAAGTTTTTGAACAGTAATGTTTTTTTAAAGATGTCTCTTCCACTCATCAGACCTGCATTTATTTGATCCAAGGTTCAGCAAAAACAGTACAATTTTGAAATATTTTTACTATTTTAAATAACTGTTTTCTATTTGAATATATTTTAAAATGTAATTTATTCCTGTGATTTCAAAGCTGAATTTTTAGCATCATTACTCCAGTCACATGATCCTTCAGAAATCATTCTAATATTCTGATTTGCTGCTCAAAAAACGTTTATTATTAATATTATGTGAAAAATAGCGGAGTAGATTTTTTTTTCAGTTTTCTTTGAATAGAAAGTTCAGAAGAACAGCATTTGTCTGAAATAGAAATCTTTTGTAACATTATAAATGTCTTTATCATCACTTTTTATCAATTTAAAGCATCTTTGCTAAATAAAAGTATTAATTTCTGCAATTTCTTTCCCTGATATTTGGATCTTTCTATTGATCAAAGAATCCTGAAAAAATGTACTCAACTGTTTTAAATATTGATAATAATAATAATAATAATAATAACAAATGCTTCTTGAACAGCAAATCAGCACATTAGAATGATTTCTGAAGTATCATGTGACACTGAAAACTGGAGTAATGATGCTGAAAATTTGAATTTGATCACAGGAATAAATTAGATTTTAAAATATATTCAAATAGAAAACAGTTATTTTAAATAGTAAAAATATTTTTAAAAAATTACTGTTTTTGCTGTACTTTGGATCAAATAAATGCAGGCTTGGTGAGCAGAAAAGACCTCTTTAAAAACATTAAAAATCTTACTGTTCAAAAACTTTTGACGTAGTGTATAGCTATAAAAACAGATGACATTTAGAGTATATATTTAAATTTTTAATAAACTCTGAATGAGTATTATGGATGAAAAATCAATCTATTAAACTAAAATAAGTCACTAAAATAAGTCTAAAACTGTAGGTTTCAAAGGGCAGAATATTAACATGATTTTTAAAGATCTCAGTATCTTACAGTTTCCTAGCATTAATCACACACAGTGGAAATATTTTATTGATATTCTCTCCCACTTCTGTATTCACTCTGATTGAATCCAAAATCTCATCCAAGTGTAATTACATCCCGAACTCCAGGGACCCTCCAAAGATGTGAGGGTGTCATAAGCAGATGTTAACCGAATCATCCGGAGAGGTGACCTTATATTCTCTGTCAAACTTCCTGTGGTGGCTGGTTTTTTCCATCTATAATTTATTCTAATTCTTATTCTGAAGGAGAGTTTCATCTCTCTAATGCTATTGCTGTTAAAACTGAGTTTGCGTTTTTCTGACTTTACTAATGTGCTGCCAACTTACTGACTCCCAAAGATGCTTCATGTACTTCAACTAATTCACAGCCTTCTTGTCTCATTTGACCGACCCCGTCCATCAGCCACCGCCTCGCTGCCTTTTGCATTCACTACGTGCCTCGGTTCCGCGGGGAATCACGGTGACTCAAAATAGAGCCACCTATCCTCCGCCGCGATGCCATCTCCTCCAGACGCGTCTGAAGAAGCTAAAGGAATTCTCAGCGTGACTCATTCGGTGCTCTGTACTCACTATGCCCTGCGGGGACGCGACTTCTCTTCGGCAGGGAATCTATTAATAAGGTGTTTTTTGGTTTGGTCAGTGGGCTAGTGGCATATGGAGGCTGAGGGACTCTGTGTTCCTGGAGTGGGCTGCTTTCTGTTGATCTGAGATCAGCCGAGGCACCGCAGACCACAGAGGGGTTACAAGAGCTGCACATGCTAGTCGTTGAAGAATAAGTGGTGATGGAGAAGCTAGTTTTAAATGCAGTGATAGTCTGTTAATGGCACTAGGTGGTTAGGTTAGTCGTTGCTGCATGCGTACCAGTGTGATCTGCCAGAACTATCTTGATTTGGTACACAAAGCCTCTTATAGAAGTAAACAGCAGTATGTTAAAGCTGGTTACCATCTCATAGGTTCTGCAAAAGCACTCAAGGCAGCTGATGTGTGGTTTTCATGTTCACGTAATCATCTTTAACTGCATGCATTAACATTTCATCTGGATGTCAGATTATGATTGCTGGGCTGGGCTCATATTGCTCATAATCTGCTAGAGTAAGAGTCAATCAGCACTTTTGTTCTGTGGCTGAAGCTCTTTATGGTTGATATGGATGTGGGCTCAATACCATCATCAGAATTAAAGGGTTACTCCACCCCAAAATTAAAATTTTGTCATTTATCACTTACCCCCATGTCGTTCCAAACCCATAAAAGCTTCGTTCATCTTCGGAACACAATTTTAGATATTTTAGATGAAAACTTTGAATAAAGTCGATATTTTGTTTTCTTTGCGCACGAAAAAGTGTTCTCGTCGCATCATAAAATTCAGATTGCACGTCTGATGGCAGATGGACTATTTTGATGATGTCTTTTATACTTTAATGGACCTTGACAGTGCAATTTACTATGCACTCAATGGGACAGTCACAAGCCTCCCAGTTTTCATCTAAAATATCTAAAATTGTGTTCTGAAGACGAACGAAGCTTTTACGTGTTTGGAACGATATGGGGGTAAGTGATTAATGACAAAATTTTCATTTTGGCGTGGAGTATCCATTTAAAACACAATTAACATGATTGTGCACGTTTACATTTTCACCAGACTGAATTCACTAAAGTCAGGCCAGCACTATAGAAATGTGAGGTAAATGTTTCCAGAATTTTCGGTAATATTCTATTGAATTATCTATTTTATTTTATTTGCTGTTACTGTTGGTGGTTGGTATGTATTTATAATATTTAATAATAATATAATATTTTATATATGTTGTATACAGTATATATTTAATTTAGTGGTGTGTGTGTGATATTTATCATCTGCGATAATAGTGTAATTTTTGTTTTAATGAGGTGTGAGTGGACATTATCAAGTCTATGCCAAAAAAAATAAATGTCTTGAGCGTCCAGAATGAAACCTGTTAGAACATAGTTAATGCCCCTATATTTTAAGTTATGAAAGCAAAAAAATATTCTTGTATGGGTTTTTGTTTTTATAAGATATGATAGTCAGAGTAACTGATTGCATGTAATGTGGATTACGAAATCAGATTCCAAAAATTAAGTACTTGTAATTAGATTAAATTACATTTTAAAATACTTGTAATCAGAGTACTTTTTATTTTTTGCATATTATTCACACAATAGCAATAAATTATTCATAATTGATTGATCGATTCTCCCAAATTCCTCTGTTCCTTTCTAAAATAGCGTACCGCTTATATACATTCTGAAAATCTTCCAGTTTTGCAGACATTCACACAGAGATCAGTCATTAGTCAGGTGGCTACACAGCATTTGACCAATGGGTTTACAAAAATCATTTGAAGTTTAAGAAGTGTTTCAACATTGCATCAACGACTGAGGAACATCATAATTTTTATTTGAATTATCACTCAGTAGGTTATTTAACCATGTATTACTATGTCTTTGGAAGGCTTTTGTTTTTCAAACACAAAAAAATGCACAAATTCACATTATTTCCTATTTTCATGTAATGCAGGGATTGCCAAACTTTTTGTCATCTGAAACTCCTTTACCTAATATAATTACTTGAAGTACCCCTGAAATTTTAAAATAAATATTTTAATAATGAAGCATCACATTTGCATGTTCACGGTTCTCTGATGTTGGTTAATGGTCACATAACATGCAGGTAAACAAATAAAATATTTCATTTTTTTTAGTGAGTATTTTATTTTGATTGATTTTATTGTAAAATGATTTATTTTAATTTTAAATTTTTATGATTTAATTAATTAGCTTTTCATTAAATTCACGAACCCCAGTTTGAGAAACCTTGACATAATGTAATGTTAAATGCACTTCATGTCGTTAATAACAATTAACGGAAAAGAAGTTTATCAAAGAAAAAGATTTTCCTACTTAAATCAATGTGATAAATGAGAGAGGTCAAAAGTAATCTAAAAGTAGTCTGATTATATTACCTAAAATGTGTAAAGTAATGAATTACGTTACTAACTACAATTTTTGTCATGTAATTTGTGTAATCTACCCAGCTCTTGACATAGTTAAGTAAGCATGATCACAGATGTTGTATTGATTTTATACAACAGTTTAACAAACAAGAAGTTAATATTGAGTGAGTTACATTTTAGACAAAATATTATCTCTTTTTTTTGTTTCGCCAGCAAAAATAGTTCCTAACAAAGTTGGAATCATAATGTTTGTGCATCTCAGAGCAACACTGCAATGTTTCATTCTTGAATTAATCAAATTTAAATGAATCAATTGAGTCAATTAATCAATGATCCCTTCGTAAAGACAGTCACTTGCTTTGTTTCTAAATGAATCAGTCGTTTTGAATTAATCGTTTGAATGAATGATTCAATGAATCACTCATTAAGATGGGGACTTGCCGCCACCTATTGGAGGTTTTACTGTCATATTTATTTATCCATAACAGGTCTAAACCAGTCGAAATACCAGCTCAAATACACACTCAGAAAAATATTGTTTTATTATCGTTATCAGAAAAATCTCCCCAAAAATATAGAGAAATAATTTTGTCAATATCGCACACCCTAGTTTTATTACACTATATATGATTTAGATTTTCTTCTCTTTATCTTTGTGTTAATATTCAGCTTTAGATGCCTTATTAATTCCTTGGATTAGGAGTAGTTTTCTCAAGTTTCTTGTTTTCTCTAATTATGCATTCTGCATGTGTATGTGACCTAAAGGCCTCTGGTGAATGAAATTAGTAAACTCCATGTGCACCCCTCAGTATTATTAATGAATGTAGCATGAAATTCATTCATTATTATAATATAAACTTCAAAAGGGCATGTTGTGCATACAGCCATGCACTCCTCATGGTGACATTTTGTCCCTCAAGTTAAAATTATAATGACACACATATCATATCAGAATCTAACTCTATTGTCTTTATAATCGCATTGTTTGCCCTTCCTCACCTTCCAGTTGCTCAGTTACTCAATACGTAATTTTCCCACTGTTGTGTCAATCTCTGCTTACATTCCCAGAACGAGTCAATAGGTAGCGGTGACTCTTAATTTAGCTCTGCACTGTTAGCAAAGCAGAACACTGCAGTCTGATACTTATTGACCTCTGAATGAGTCTGTGGATGAACCAGTGAGGCACAGCTGTGCTGCCAAACCTCCACCAAAAAGCCCCTGCTGTCCTTGACTACCCCTCTCCATCTCCCGCCAGACACCAAGATCAAAGATCGCATTAACATTGGTGAGACGTGCAAAGGCACTGACTGTTCAACCTCTCTGTCTGTGTGTGCTTGTTGTTTGCCACAAAAGGCTGATAAAAGTAGACTTTTCATTTCCTGAGGAAAATTTGAGTGCAAAAGTCACCACCATGTAGGGGTATGCAATATTTATCATCTACGATAATATTGTAATTGTTGTTCTAAGGATGTGCGAGTTAACATTATAGAATGTCACTGACTTTGCAAAAAAACAAACAAAAGTTTATTGTAAGATATGATAGTTATATCATACAAGCAAGAGTGCCATTTTCCCAAATATTAGAGTGTCTATGCAACAAACAAACAAACAAAAACACGTCTTGACAGTCCAGAAGCACTCACTGAGTGATGAAGCCTGGTGGAACTAATGCCCCTGTATTTCAAGTTGTGAAAGTAAAAAATATCCCTGTATGGGTTTTTGTTTTTGTAAGATATGATATAGTCAAGTAATCACGCAAGAGTGACATTTTCCCAAATATCGGTGCTGGTGGATCAGCATCATCACAGATGTTGTATTGATTTTATACAACAGTTTAACAAACAAGAAGTTAATATTGAGTGAGTTACATTTTATACACAATATTATCTGTTTTTCGCCAACAAAAATAGTTCCAAATAAAGTTGGATCGTAACGTTTGTGCATCTCAGAGCAATGCTGCAGTGTTTCATTCTTAAATGAATCAATTTTGAATGAATCATTTGAGTCAATAATTCAATGATCCATTCATAAAGACAGTCACTTGCTTCATTTCTAAATGAATCAGCTATTTTGAATGAATCATTTTGAATGAATGATTCAATGAATCACTCATTAAGATAGGGACTAACCAGCCAAAGTACCAGCACAAAAACACACTCAGAAAAATATTCTTTAACGTTATCTGAAAAATCCCAATAAATGTACAGAAATAATTGTTTGTCAATATTTATTGTCCACGATAATATTGTAATTGGTGTTCTAAGTATGTGCTAGCTAACATTGCTAGCTAACATGTCACTGGCTTTGCAAAAAACTAACAAAACAGTTTTTATATCTATAAGATATGATATAGTTAATTAATTAACTTTATACAACAGTTAAATAAACATGAAGTTAATATTGAGAGAGTTACATTTTAGACATAACATTGTCTGTTTTTTTCTGTTTCACCAATGAAAATAGTTCTGAATAAAGTCGGATCAGAACATTTGTGCAACTCAGAGCAACACTGCAGTGTTTTGTTCCAAATTAATCTGTTTTTGAATTAATCATTTGAGTCATTGGGCCCTATCATTCACCCCACACAATGCGACGCCAGACGCGATGCAAGTGTTTTTTGCTAGTTTCAGCCCGACGCAGTTATCATTTTCACGTCCAGTGCCACGTTGTTTAAATAGCAAATCCACTTGCTATTTCGAGGCAACTGCAAACGATTTCACAATTGACCAACTAAAACCTGGTCTAAAGTCAATGGCACAGTATTTTCCTCTCTGGAGAAGCATTCAGTCTTTGCCTTTGCAAATTCTGCCATGTAAATAGCGAATCCGCCATGGTTTAAGCGCAGCTGGCTTTTAAAGGGACTGGGAGATAAGACTCCGATTGGTTTATTGCACATTATGCCCAAAACACACCCATACCTCATTAAGAGAATAGTTACAACCCTTTTGGACTGTGCGCCTGGCGCACCAACCGTTTTTTCCACCGTTAAACTAGCAAAATTGGATTCAGACATGCCATGCACCTGCACCATGCACTTCAGACCATGCGCTTAGATCGTTAAGGGCCCAATGATTCAATAATCCATTCATAACGACTTTTGCCACTTGCTTAGTTTCTAAATGAATCAGTCATTTTGAACAAATCGTTTGAATGAATGGTTCAATGAATCACTTGCACTACATATTGGTGGTACTTACATATTTTTTTCACTATCTACATATTTTTTTCCATTGCATCGTATTGCGTTGAATCGAATAGAAATCGGATCGCACTGCATCGTAATAGGGGTGAATTGTATCGCATCGCATCGGTAGCTGCTTCATATGTATCTTTAATGTATTGTATCGTTGGCTATCCATCGACAAGCGAATCGCATCGGTCTCAGTTATGGAGATGCACATCCCTATTAATTATCATTATCATAAAAAAAAATCATAAAAATATTGAGATATAATTTTTTTGTCAGGATCACACACCCATACCACCCTGATGCTGTAGTGTTGCACTGTGGTTGAGTCTTTAAAGAATAGTTCAAACAGAAATGAAAACTCTGTCATCATTTACTTACCCAGAAGTTATGAATTTATTTCAGCTATTGAGCACAAAAGAAGATATTTGAGTTTTGGTAACCAAACAGTTGATGGTAGTCATTTACTTCCAGTGTATGGGAAAAAGTACTATGAAAGTAAATGTCTACTGTCAACTGTTTTGGTGACAAACAAAAAATCCCAAAATATTATCTTTGTAATTATACATTTAAGTACTGAGTAATATTAATTAAATGCATGTACTTACTATAGGGTTATGATTAGGGTTTGACTTAGGGTTACTTGCATGTAATTATGGACACCTTAAAATAAAGTGTTTTTTTTTTTTTTTTTTGGATGAACTATCCCTTTAAGCCTTTGTGATATTTTGGTCTCTGAATTTTTTTACCATCCGTCTGTCAACGTTTAATATCGAGGCTTGAGCAGTAGTAATAAATTTCCCTTTATAAAAACGCGCACAAAAAAGACACTTTGATTAGATCCACCTTTTCCTCTCCTCTTTCGCTCTTTCTTTCCAGAGCAGCTTAATTGTTCATTGCCAGGAATGCATTCCAAATCAGGATGCGCCCCATTTGTCTTCTTTACAGACTACAGATCTGGCTTTGCACAGACCAGAGAGCACACACTGGCACATTGTGCACCCGGCCAAAAGGCAAATATCCATGCAGGTCTCACTCACAGCCCTGCGTACAAAGCGAAAAGTGCAACCAGAACCCCTGCATGGCAAAACACACCGAAAAACAAACCCTAATTTAGTTTTCCACCGACTCCGTAGACTGGACTCTCCGCGGGGTACGGCGGTTTTGATTGGGAACACGACTTCCCACATGAAAAGATGTGAGAAAATAATGAGAAGATTCTGATCTCTCTGACAGAGTTTGGCCGTTTCTTTCTGGCTCGCCATCATCAAATGGCATCTGCTCTCATTCTCGTGCCAGATCAACTTGGCCCTCGGCTCTGAGCGGGAAAACCCATCATTTGGCAGCAGGACGCCCTTGATGGTGCAACACTGATGTCTCAAGCTGCTTTCTCTACGGTTGCGTGTCAGAATAATTTGCCTTTTCTGCGTTCGTCCAAACTAGAGGGAAAACATAAAGGCTTTTTTTGACTCACTCATGGCCACGAGCGATAATCATATGACGTTTGATTTGGGGTTTCAACCCCTTTTTGTTCCCCCAAGAATCATCCAGCCGCAAGGTCATCGTCATGTGGTTATTGTTCAAAGAATGGAGCTCGAGTCTGGTTATTGAAAGAGTTATGAAACTTTTCAAGCATTCACACACCCTGCAGAGATTGTTTGCGACATTAAAAACAATGTTTTTTCTCCCATCTGGCTTTGCTGCTGCAAATACAGTACTGGCATTACTGCACAGATGTCTGTCCACCAAGTCCATTTATTGAACAATGAGAAAACAACATGACATTTGACTCTGGCGAACGGCTAAGCCCTCCAGCGGAGCATTGTGGAGGCTGAGTACTGACGTACAGGGAGGGAAATCATTTCACCTACACTTTAATTGATGCTTAGGCACCTGTAGGTTCGGTTCATTCGATACTGCGGCTGATCAAATGCTAGTTTTTGTCCAGGGAGAGAGCATGCAGAGGTGGTGTTGAATAGTTTTGTGATTTGATTGGAAGGTGAAAAAGGATATCCTCATCTCATGCACAAAGAAATGACAGATTGTTGCTTGTAATTGTACAGAGGAAATGTCACTGGTAATCAACAGTAGCACTGAAATTTTTGTCATTTTCAGTTTTTTTTTTTTTTCGTGAAATACCAGGGCTTTGATTTGGAAAATTATGTATATTATGATATATATTATTATTGATTTTGGCTTATTCACTGGGTGGTTTATAAAGCACTTTTTCACAAATGCAGAGAAACTTTGTTTCTCTATTTCAAAATATATATATTTTTTATTTTGCTATGATAGGTATATCATACAAGAGCTATCTGACCCTCCATAGACAGAAACGCAGCTGAAATGTTCCCAGGTCCAGAAAAGTAGTAAATACATCGGTAAAACAGGTCCATGTGACATCAGTGGCTCAACTTCAGTTTTACGATGCTGTGAGAATACTTTTTTTTTGTACAAAGAAAACAAAAATAACATAATTTACTCAACCATTCTACTCCCCCGAGTGACGTCTTTTGCCATTTTAGAGAGTATCACAATACATACGCATGCTTTCCCCTAAGCGTAAACAGTGCTTATAACGCAGATTATACGTTCATGTGCACTTTCCCTCCGAACGTAAATAACGCTGATTATGTCAAATACATTCTTGGGTACTCTCCAAAATGGCGGAAGACGTAACTCGGTGGAGAAGAACTGTTGAGTAAATTGTTATTTTTGTTTTCTTTGCGCAAAAAAGTACTCTCGTAGCTTTGCAAAACTGAGCCACTGATGTCACGTGGACTGTTTTACTGATGTATTTACTACGTTTCTGAACCTGGGAACATTACAGTTGTGTTTCTGTCTATGGAGGGTCAGATAGCTCTCCGATTCCATCAAAAATATCTTAATTTGTGCTCCGAAGATGATCGAAGGTCTTACAGGTTTGGAACGACATGAGGGTGAGTAATTAATGACACAATTTTCATTTTGGGGTGAACTAACACTTTAATTTTTTTGCTTACAATCTGCAAAATAAATTAATAAATGAACAAATTAATTAATTAATTAATGATAATTATTATTTTATTTTATTCTAGGTTTAATTTAATTGTATATTGGCTGATAAAATATTTAAATTTGCATACTCATTTCTGTTTTTTTTTTTTTTTTGCATTTTTAGATTTATCTTTAGATTAACCATTACTAGCGCTCACTTAAATCAAATGTGAAATGAATAATAAAATGAATAAAATAAGAAATTTTATAAAATGTTATAATATTATGATTCCTAAATTTACTTTCAAATTTTTCAAATGTTTGTTTTTTTAATAATTGATTAATTGATTGAAGGAATCAAGCTTTGATATTGAACCTCCTATTTATTTGACTTTATCTTCATTCATTTTGTTTTAATTGTTTTTTTGTTTTTTTGGAAGTAATCAGTCAATCAGTCTTTGATATTGAACATCCTATTTTATTTTATTTTATTTTATTTTATTTTTGAGGAATTTAAGAAGTCCTTGCTTCATATTGAACCTCCTTTTTTATTTTATTTTATTTTATTTTATTTTGTTTATTTTATATATTTTTTTATTTTATATGGCTGATATAAAATATTTAAATTTGTACACTCATTTGTGTTTTTTTTTTTTTTTTTGCATTTTTAGATTTACCTTTAGATTTACCATTACTAGCACTCACTTAAATGAACTCTGAAATGAAAAAAACAATTTACTAACAATAATAGTTTAATAATGAATAAAATAAACAATTTTATAAAATATAATACTATTATGATTCCTAAATTTACTTTCGCATTTTTAAAATATGTTTTTTTATTTATTAATTTTATTTATTTATTTACTTATTTATTTTTCACAAAATAGTATTGAATTTGAATATCAGGGATTTATTGGTTAACAGCCATAACTTCACAATATTTAATAGCTTATCAATATCAACCAGCATTCTGATATCAGTAATCCCTAATTTAATTTTTAACCCCTGGGGTCGACAAACGCGCTGGTGCATTTTGTGGCATTTCTTCCTGATAACGCCGAAAAGAACTTACATTACTCTGTCATTTTTGAACGTACAGATAAGAGTAATACATCATTCAAATCTGTAAAGGGTCTACTTTTATTCGTGTACACTAACAATATCAACAAAACATTGTTCTTTTGTAAAATAAAGAAAATAAACAGGGTCCACTTTCAGCCGTCTTGGTCTCTGCGAATATCTGTTTGAAACGCGACACAAAAATTAACCACAACTCTGCAAAAACTTGGCACACAGACATGAGAAATATATCTATAGAAAGCTTGAAGCTAAATATTAATAATATAATAATCAAAGCTTGATTCACTGATGAATTGTGTACTATAAGAACAGGAAATAAAAAAGAAAATAGGATTTTTGATGTCATGTGGGATCAATTTCAAATAGAAAGAAAAACAATGAGATTCATGCGTTTGCAATATTTGAAGATTTGCTCTGAACTTATTGTAACTTCTCTAGAAAACAAGTCATCCAGAAACAGTCATCATATTTTGTACGAACCCTTGACTCCCTCAATATGTGTCTGTAAAAAGATGACCTAGATCCTGTCAGACGCCCAGGGGTCGACTGAGTCATTCATCTGGAAGTGCACTCCTATAATGTTGTCTCAGGAGGAATAAAGGTGCTACTCCAGTAAGAGTAAAAATCCAAGAATCCAAGAATCCAGTGTTCAGTGTGTCTATTGGCTTTTATATTGCCATACTGTTGCTAAGACATTGGTGTTCAAAATCGTAAAACCATTCAGGCCTGAAATTGTGGGGCTGTTTTTAAAGTTGATAATGAAAGGCAACAGATAATGACATGTTTTACCTCCAGATTTGCCAATATTCTAAGTAAAATGAGAGAAAACGATGGCAGTTTGGAGCAGACGTATAATTTAGTCTTGCTGTTGTTTGAGTTAAATCAGTAAAGGGAGGAATGACTAACTAGAGGAAACACAGATCGCTCTCTTTCTTCTCATTGCTCTGTTTCAGTGCTAGTTTTGGGGAAGTCGTGAGGACACAGTGGAAGTGGAATAAACAGGACCGGTCGGGGGTCTAGACAGATTAATGAGGAGAAGAGTCCCCTTCGACACACTGGTCAGAGCAATAAAGGGTGTTTTAGTTTTGTTCTGGTGTTGTAATGAAACATGATCTCTCACAGAGCTGTGGATAGTTTCTCTGTATTAAAAAAACAATAATGTCTCAGTGCCCTCATGGGTTGAAATATGAGTGTGGAAATGGCCAGAGGACAATTTGATTGTCCACAGGTGACTCCTTCATAGCTCAGGGTATATCATTTTCTCAGATAAGTATACTTGTCAGAGTATTTTCTCCAAAAATTAACATAGACATGAACGATTCAATAGTTGACGTACATTAAGAGTACATTCAACTACGAATTGAATGTGGATAGCAGATCAGATTGTTTAGTCTTAGAAGAACTAGACTTTATATATTGAGAGTTTTGATTGCAGACCTATCAAATCTGTGATATTATTAGGAACAGTTTCACACAAATGACACCATTGTTAACAGAGTACGAAAGCAATGAACAAAAGTAATTTATTTGTATTTGAGAAATTTTTGTTTCCATATTGACTCTCTTGTTTTATTTTATTTTATTTTATTTTATCTTATTTTATATTTTCGAAGAATTTAAGAAGTCTTTGCTTTGATATTGAACCTCCTATTTTATTATTATTATTATTATTATTGAAGGAATCAAGATTTGATATTGAACCTGCTATTTATTTTACTTTATTTTCATTCATTTTGTTTTATTATTTTTTTGGAAGAAATTGATCTTTGGTAATGAACCTCCTATTTTATAATTTTATTTTATTTTTAAAAAGTATTTGCTGTCATATTGAACATCCTATTTTGGTTTTTTGAAGATTTTGAAAAGTATTTGCTTTCATGTTCTCCCATTTTATTTTAATTTATTTTGTGAAGAATTAGATGATAAATATTTGCTTTCATACCGAGCCTGTTGTTGCTGTCTAGGAGAAGCAAGTGAGATATTGAAAGTATGTCATTTATGATTGGTCTTTCCCATGGGTGATCCAAAGATCATTTTCTCATCCGTGCATCATATTTGGTACATTACAACTGAAGCATTTGACGCCAACTTCTATCTAATCTAACGTATTAAATTAGCCTACCTGTCTGTCAGAAGATTCATGTCCATCATCTAAAGATGGTTTGCCTCTGCAATAATGCTTTAATGGCTACATTAGGAGGTAACCCAGATTTTCAATTCTGACTCAAACCCAAAGCACATAAAGACAGGCCGAGCTCAGTCCTGCAGTCAGATTAGTTTACGCCTCAGTGACAGGAGCGCTCGTTCAGATGCATGCTTCAGTGCCGTTTTACAACTCTCAATATGCCAGCACAGCGTTGCTCTTGTTTTTCAGAATGACATCGCTACAAGCAGTTACACTGGATTCCTCCTGGAAAACATCCTTCTATCCCAACAAAGCCTGTTCTTTTAGGAAGGCACAAAGAAAAGAGAAACACTCTGAATTGTCTGTTTAACTATTGAGTTGTCAGTTCTCAGGGTTATAGAATGTGAATAAAATATTTGCAAATTTGTGTCAAAAATTGAAATATAAATTTGCTATGGACAGGAAAGTTTTTATTTTCATTGATTTGTGATTTTATGACATTGAGTTGGTTGAGGAGATGTTAGTAAATTTCATTTTTAGAGTGTTGACAGTGTTTGAGATGTCTCATTCTCAAACAAATGACTCTTATGAACTGGTTCTTTTTAATGAATCAGTCTCAAACTTACAAGTATATTCATTTGAATTGGTCTAACAGCTGATTCACTAACTGAACTGAAAGTCCATTTTGGTCATATCTGATTTGATGTGTTTGTTTGATAATTTTAATTACCAACTGATCTTTCAGAAGTCAACATGTAGTTAAAGACAGCTTTAGGAGATTTATATTGCAATTAAAAAATCTAATAAGTTATTCAAGTAGTACTGGTTATTGTTTAGTATGCTATTAAAAAATCTGTTTAATGTATGGTGTAAAAAAAAAAAAAAAAAAAAAAAAAAAGCAGCTCTCATTGCCAGTATTTTAACGTAAAAAATACAGCAACTTAAATTTACGGTAAAAAATAAATAAATAAATAAATAAATAAATAAATAAATAAACTGCATTTCATTGACTAAAATAGTGTTAATATACCAAATTACAAAAATTTCCAAATTGCATATTGAACCTCCTATTTTATTTTATTTTATTTTATATTATTTTTATTTTATTTATTATTCAATTTATTTATCTTTTTTTTGGGGGGGGGGGAAGGAATCAAGTTTTGATATTGAACCTCCTGTTTTGTTTTGTTTTGTTTTTGTTTTGTTTTGTTTTGTTTTGTTTTGTTTTGTTTTGTTTTGTTTTGTTTTGTTTTGTTTTGTTTTGTTTTGGAAGAAATTGAGCTTTGATATTGAACCTCCTATTAAAGGGTTACTCCACCCCAAAATGAAAATTTTGTCATTAATCACTTACCCCCATGTCGTTCCAAACCCGTAAAAGCTTCGTTCGCCTTCGGAACAATATTTAAGATATTTTGGATGAAAACCGGGAGGCTTGTGACTGTCCCTTTGACTGCCAAACAATTTCCGCTGTCAAGGTCCAGAAAAGTATGAAACACATCGTCAGAACACTCCATCTGGCATCAGTGGTTCAGCCATAACGTTATGAAGCTACGAGAATACTTTTTGTAATTAAAGAAAACAAAAATAACTTTATTCACCGATTCGGCATGTAACGTCACCGTAGCGCCATTTTGGAGCACATAGCGTACACAGTTCCAATGCAAGGATACGCTGTTTGTGTACAAATCAAAGCGTACATATGCGTACAAGACGTATCTTTGCATTGGTGCTGACACAGAACTGCGTACGCTATGTGCGTCCAGCGGATGCTCTCCAAAATGGTGCTACGGTGACGTTATGGTGCCGAATCGGTGAATAAAGTTGTTATTTTTGTTTTCTTTCCGTACAAAAAGTATTCTCGTGGCTTCATAACGTTATGGCTGAACCACTGATGGCAGATTGAGTGTTCTGTGTTTCATACTTTTCTGTGCCTTGACAGTGGAAATTGCTTGGCAGTTAATGGAACAGTCACAAGCCTCCCGGTTTACATCCAAAATATCTTAAATTGTGTTCCGAAGACAAACGAAGCTTTTATGGGTTTGGAACGACATGGGGGTAAGTGATTAATGACAACATTTTCATTTTGGGGTGGAGTAACCCTTTAATTTTATTTTATTTTATTTGAAAGAATTTATTAATTATTTGCTTTCAAAATTGTATTGTATTTTATTTTATTTTATTTATTTATTTTTATTTTTTGGAAAGAATCAAGTTTTGATATTGAACCTCCTATTTTATTTTATTTTATTTTATTTTATTTTAAAGAATTTAAGAATTATTTTTATTTTATTTTATTTTATTTTATTTGAAAGAATTTAAGAATTATTTTTATTTTATTTTATTTTAGCAATTTTTTATAATTATATTTACAGTTAAAACATTAACTGAAATAGTGTTAATAAACTAAATTACTAATATCTGTTTTTTACCTTTTATAATACACTGACAACCAGCTTAAAAACATAAAATTATGCAATATTAATTTAATAACATAAGATGTAATCCCTAATAAACACAACTCATCAGGAAAAAGCTAAGAAACGCATTTAATTCAATTTTTTAAAAATATATATATTTTTATTTACTTAAAAAAAAAGTCTGCTGTCATACAGTGAATGTCAATTAATTTTTTTCACTGTAAATGATAATGACAGCTTGTTCTTATGCACTTCCAAAAACTACATTAACTGTATTTTGCTGTAAAATTACATGAAGTGTCTCATTAGATCTTTTACAGTTTTTCACCATATAAAGTAAAGGAATATTAACTAATTAGCAGGTTTTACTGTAGCATTTTTAGTCTTTTAACGACTATTAGCAATTATTTCTGACAGTGTATACTCAGGCCCAATTGTAGGGTTGAATTCAAGGGAGAACTTTGCTTTTGAACAACCACTTATATTGAGAGATTCTATTATTTGACAACTTAAATTCATTTGGTCCCTAAATGTTTCTTTAGGGTGCCAGTGGCTCTCCAGTCATTTTATTATCTGGAGCCAGTGGTTGATTGAATGCACTGTAACTGACCTCGTACGGAGGCCCGTCCGGCCCTGGCGGTTGCGAAATTGAGACGTCCCCCCTAAGACGGATGGCGATACCTCACACGCGTATCGCCCCGATACAATATTCCTGCCTGTCAAGCTGAAAATCCCATGACTAAACTAAGACAAATGGCTTCCATGGACATGAAGACAGCTTAATATTCGGCAAAGCTGAAAATGACATGACAGGAAGGGCCATTTGTCATTGCCTTTGGCTTCGCGGCATGTGTGGACATAGATAAAGATGCATATTACTTTGACGGCCACATTAGACTGGAATGGAGCGGGCTGTGAATGATGCATTAGTAATGTTGTTAGTGCCGGTGTCATATAATTTTCCTTCATTTGCTCGTACGCTTTTCATTACACGAGTAAACCGTTGACACGGCTCCAAAATGCACATAAATCTGGGGGAGGGAGTGATTATTTATTTTTAGAAAGCCTACCAGCAGTAAATGCCTGCCGTTCCTCGTCCCATTTAGACGAAGCAATAAAGACAACCTTTTGTTTTCACTGTATGCATCGCTATGACCAGCGCCAGAGATGTCTCGTTTGACTACAAGAAGCTCTTTCTTTAGTTATGTAGATGCACGAAGCAAAAAAAGTTCGGGCGTCAAGCTAAAACAATGGCTCTAGTGTTTGTCTTATTTAAAAAAGCCATAACAAAACACAACCGCCAACTATCAGCGAAACATGTTAGTGTTCGTTCAGCTGGCTCACAATTACGTGAAAAGAAACGAAAACCTGGTGAGAAGGAACAAACTGTGATTTTTATCCAGACTACATGGTCATTTTGTTGCTCTTTAGATGTGTTGGGTTTGTTCCCTCCTGCTGTGACGATTGCTAGCAGCTTCTAGCTGTTATCAAAATCTTTAGCGATCCATAAAAACAGCATTTTGTTCGATATGAAGTCAATATGTTGCCCTTTTAATGAGTAAAACTGGATTAGCTTGAAATGTTGGGCAGTGTTCCTGTGAAGACCTTCCTTTGTTTACTGCAAACAGCAGGCTAGCTACTGTAAACATTACTGGGACGAGCCCGGATGAGGCACACATGAAAATTAGTGCTTTTGCTAAGCTATCTTTCTCTTACTACTTTGCTTTAACCTGTATTTTTGATTGCTTTATGTTCAGTGGTTGCTCTTTCATAGCTCAGGAGACTTAATAGGGTTTTGGGTGAGGTTTTATGCATCTGCGTTTCTCCTCAGATGTCTAAGGCTTGCTTTTTATGGTAATAATTTGATTTTTTTAAGGCTAAAGCTATAAACAAAAATATATGTGGATATTAAGATAACTTAGTTTGAATGTTTGAGTTTATATTAATATAACTGACTTGATTTCTGAGATGTGTGATGACGTGTATTATTTTTATATATTATATTATATTATATTATGTTATTTGTGGATTAAGATAATTTAATTTTAAATTTTATTTTAAGATTTTAATGAGAGTTTACATTGAGGTCATTGATGTAATTTCAGACTTCTGAAACTAGATGTGTGATTACTATATATGTGTACTGAATATTATATTTTATTATAATTATATTTATGATAATACAATAATATTTTATATTATATTATCATATTTTATTATAATCTATATATTATATTAATTATAGTAATTTTGTGGAATAGGAAAATTTTGTGTTGCAACAATTTGATGAGATATGTGAGTTTGTTTATGTTCAATGACTTTTGACTTCTGAAACTATTATAGATATGTATATTGTGTATATTGTAAGTTATATACTCAATATTTATTTATCCATTACAGGCTTAAACCAACCAAGGTACTATCTCAAAAACACACTTGGCAAAATATGGTCTAATTATCGTTTAAAATAAAATAAAGTAAAATAAAATAAAAATATATAAAAACATATAAATAAAAAATAAAATAAATTATTGGCATATAAGTTTTTGCCAATATTGCAGACCCCTAAAATACCCTACCATCATCTTTGGGGGAAAAAAACAGTTTTCCTAGTTTTCTTGTAAATTATATTGTTGTTTGTATGGTTAATATTAATGTAATTGTTAGCAAACAATTTAACAAAAGGTAATTCAATCCGCGCACGGGGACATTTTCTCCAATCCGGCCCTCAACCTAAAATGAGTTTGACACCCCTGCTCTAATTTGTGAATTTTTTTTTTTTTCTATATATGACCGCAACTAAAAAATGAATCTGTCCTTACTTGACAGAGTCTGTATAAGCAACAGCACAGAAAATAAAGCTATACAGCTAAATGACCAGCCACCTGTGAAATAAGGTTTTCTGTGCAGGATTTAACACGTCAGTATGTGCTGTGTTGAAGGAACTGGTCCCATGCTGGTTTGCTTGAGGCTGCACAGAAGTTATGACCCATAAATGGCCTCAACGAGCGATGATTTATATAAATAAAAGTGTGTTGACAGACTAACCACCTCAGAGCTGCTGGGTGACTAGCTCTGTTTGCACTGTGGGTGGCACATCCTCACCCTGATATTCACCGAGATAAGACTGATCTGAGAACAGTTTATTTTTCTTTAAAATGCCCAAATGAAAGGATTGAACAGGAGAAGTTGGCCGTAAATGACCACAAACAGACACATGCGACACATGGGGGACTTTACAGTGACTAACTTGTAGTGTTTGTCTATTATTATAGGTCTTATGCGTCACCCCTCTGTGATATGAGTCATCCCACAATCCAGCGGTCACTTTAAATAACTTTACTTGCCTTCAGATGCAAAGAAATTGGGTCATTATTAAAATCATATATGAAATTAAAATGTAAAATCCTTGTCAAAACTACAGGCTCTAAGATGTGGGATATGGACATTTACAGATGTCTATGACAGCAGGATCAAGTTCCATGAAAGCTGAAGCCAAATCTTGATTAACAATTTGTCTAAGCTAGGCTAAACCTGTGTGACTAGTTGTTCACCGTGTGTCAAACACTGAGCAAACTAGATGAAGTGAGTGCTGCTTGCTTAGGAAAGATTTACTGTGTTAATACTAAGCTGTTTGGAGTAGTTGCAGTTGCTAGGCTGTTCTGAGTGTTGTTTGTGTTGCTATGCAGTGGCTATGCTGTTCTGAGTATCTTTTATGTTGTTATGCAGTTTCTAGGCTGTTCTGAGTTTTTTTGTTTATGTTGCTGTGCTGTTCTGAGTGTTTTTTATGTTGCTATGCAGTTGCTAGACTGTTCTGAGCATCTTTTGTGTTGCTATGCAGTTCTGAGTGTTTTTCGTGTTGCTATGCAATTGCTGTGCTGTTCTGAGTGCTTTTTGTGTTGCTATGCAGTTGCTAGACTGTTCTGAGTGTCTTTTGTGTTGCTATGCAGTTGCTAGACTGTTCTGAGTGTCTTTTGTGTTGCTATGCAGTTGCTAGGCTGTTCCGAGTGTTTTTTGTGTTGCTATGCAGTTGCTAGACTGTTCTGAGTGTTTTTGTGTTGCTATGCAGTTGCTAGACTGTTCTGAGTGTTTGTGTGTTGCTGTGCTGTTCTGAGTGTTTTTTTATGTTGCTATGCAGGTTCTAGACTGTTCTGAGTGTCTTTTGTGTTGCTGTGCAGTTGCTGTGCTGTTCTGAGTGTTTTTTGTGTTGCTATGTAGTTGCTGGATTGTTCTGAGTGTTTTTGTGTTGCTGTGAGGTTGCTGTGCTGTTCTGAGAGTTTTTTTATGTTGCTATGCAATTGCTAGACTGTTCTGAGTATCTTTTGTGTTGCTATGCTGTAATGAGTGTTGTTTGTGCTGCTGTGCAGTTGCTAGACTGTTCTGAGTATCTTTTGTGTTGCTATGCAGTGCTGAGTGTTTTAATGTGTTGCTATGCAGTTGCTGTGCTGTTCTGAGTGTTTTTTTGTGTTGCTATACAGTTGCTAGACTGTTCTGAGTATCTTTTGTGTTGCTATGCAGTTCTGAGTGTTTTAATGTTGCTATGCAGTTGCTGTGCTGTTCTGAGTGTTTTTTTGTGTTGCTATGCAGTTGCTGTGCTGTTCTGAGTGTTTATTGTGTTGCTATGCAGTTGCTAGACTGTTCTGAGTATTTTTATGTTGCTATGCAGTTACTAGACTGTTCTGAGTGTCTTTTGTGTTGCTATGCAGTTGCTAGGCTGTTCCGAGTGTTTTTTTTTGTGTTGCTATGCAGTTGCTAGACTGTTCTGAGCAGCTTTCGTGTTGCTGCGCTGTTCTGAGTGTTTTTTATGTTGCTATGCAGTTGCTAGACTGTTCTGATTGTCTTTTGTGATGCTATGCAGTTGCTAGGCTGTTCTGAGTAGTTTTTGTGTTGCTGTGTGGTTGCCTAGGCTGTTCTGAGTGTTTTTTTATGTTGCTATGCAGTTGCTAGGCTTTTCTGAATGTGTTTGTTTTGTGTCACTATGCGGTTTCTAGACTGTTCTGAGTGGGTTTTTTTTGTGTGTGTAGCTCTACAGTTGATATGCCGTTAGGGTGTTTTTTTTTTTTTTTTTATTGTGTTTCTATGCAGTTGCTATACTTTTCTGAGTGTTTTTATTATGTTGCTATGCAGTTGCTAGGCTGTTCTGAGTGTTTTTGTTGTGTTGCTATGCATTTGCTAGACTTTTCTGAGTATTTTTATTGTGTTGCTGTGCAGTTGCTAGGCTGTTCTGAGTGTTTTATTGTGTTGCTATATGATTGCTTTGTTGTTCAGAGTGTTTTTCTGAATGGTTTTTGTGCATTGCTGTGCAATTGCTATATTCTGTGTGGTTTGAGTGTTTATATATACAGGTGCATCTCAATAAATTAGAATGTAGTGGAAAAGTTCATTTATTTCAGTATTTCAACTCAAATTGTGAAACTCGTGTATTAAATAAATTCAATGCACACAGACTGAAGTAGTTTAAGTCTTTGATTCTTTTAATTGTGATGATTTTGGGTCACATTTAACAAAAACCCACCAATTCACTATCTCAACAAATTAGAATACGTCATAAGACCAATAAAAAAAAAATAAAAAAAAAAACATTTTTAGTGAATTGTTGGCCTTCTGGAAAGTATATGCATTTACTGTATATGTACTCAATACTTGGTAGGGGCTCCTTTTGCTTTAATTACTGCCTCAATTCGGCGTGGCATGGAGGTGATCAGTTTGTGGCACTGCTGAGGTGGTATGGAAGCCCAGGTTTCTTTGACAGTGGCCTTCAGCACATCTGCATTTCTCGTTTCTCATTTTCCTCTTGACAATACCCCATAGATTCTCTATGGGGTTCAGGTCTGGTGAGTTTGCTGGCCAGTCAAGCACACCAACACCATGGTCATTTAACCAACTTTTGGTGCTTTTGGCAGTGTGGGCAGGTGCCAAATCCTGCTGGAAAATGAAATCAGCATATTTAAAAAGCTGGTCAGCAGAAGGAAGCATGAAGTGCTCCAAAATTTCTTGGTAAACGGGTGCAGTGACTTTGGATTTCAAAAAACAGAAAACACAATGGACCATGAGAATATGAAATATATATATGCGCTAGTAACGGGTTGGACCCCCTTTTGCCTTCAAAACTGCCTTAATTCTTCGTGGCATAGATTTACATGTTAACAAGGTGTTGGAAACATTCCTCAGAGATTTTGGTCCGTATTGACATGATAGCATCACGCAGTTGCTGCAGATTTGTCGGCTGCACATCCATGATGCGAATCTCCCGTTCCACCACATCCCAAAGGTGCTCTATTGGATTGAGATCTGGTGACTGTGGATGCCATTTGAGTAAAGTGAACTCATTGTCATGTTCAAGAAACCAGTCTGAGATGATTTGAGCTTTGTGACATGGTGCATTATCCTGCTGGAAGTAGCCATCAGAAGATGGGTACACTATAGTCATAAAGGGATGGACACGGTCAGCAACAATACTCAGGTAGGCTGTGCCGTTTAAACGATGCTCAATTGGTACTAAGGGGCCCAAAGTGTGCCAAGAAAATATCCTCCTCACCATTACACCACCACCACCAGCCTGAACCGTTGAGACAAGGCAGGATGGATCCATGCTTTCATGTTCTTTCCGCCAAATTCTGACCCTACCATCTGAATGTCGCAGCAGAAATCGAGACTCATCAGACCAGACAACATTTTTCCAATCTTCTATTGTCCAATTTTGGTGAGTCTGTGCGAATTGTAGCCTCCGTTTCCTGTTCTTAGCTGACAGGAGCGGCATCCGGTGTGGTCTTCTGCTGCTGTAGCCCATCTGCTGCAGGGTTTGACGTGTTGTGCGTTCAGAGATGGTATTCTGCATACCTTGGTTGTAACGAGTGGTTATTTGAGTTACTGTTGCCTTTCTATCATCTCTAACCAGTCTGCCCATTTTCCTCTGACCTCTGACATCAACAAGGCATTTTCGTCCACACAGCTGCCGCTCACTGGATATTTTCTCTTTTTCAGACCATTCTCCGTAAACCCTAGAGATGGTTGTGCGTGAAAATCCCAGTAGATCAGCAGTTTTTGAAATACTCAGACCAGCCCGTCTGGCACCAACAACCATTCCACATTCAAAGTCACTTAAATTCCCTTTCTTCCCCATTCTGATGCTCGGTTTGAACTTCAGCAAGTCGTCTTCACCACATCTAGATACCTAAATGCATTGAGTTGCTGCCATGTGATTGGCTGATTAGCAATTTGTGTTATCAAGCAATTGAACAGGTGTACCTAATAAAGTGGCCGGTGAGTATATATATGTTGTGTTTCTGAGTGGTTGCTAGGATGTTCTAAGCAGTTTGTGTTGCTATGCAGTTGCTAGGCTGTTCTAAGTGGTTTTTAGTCTGTTGCTGAATAGTTGTTAGGATATTTTAAATAGTTCTAGGCTTTTGTGAGTGTTTGTTTGTGTGTGTGTGTGTTTCTACACCGTTTCTAGGCAGCTTTGAATGATGTTTATTGTGTTATGATGTTTATTGTGAGTATTCTTACTGGTGTGAGTGTATTGAATACATTTTTGCCTCTTGTTTTGTTACTGTGAAGGTATTAAGGTGTTCTGGATGGTTTTTAGTGTGTTGCTAGACAGTTGCTGGGGCAGTTAGAGGTTCTTTTTTTCAGTGTTTGACTTTGGCAAATGCCATTAATACTGTAAGTCCATTGATTAGATCATTCCTTTTATTTGAAGAACTGTTGCATTTGTTCTGCAACAAAAGCAGCTCTGACATTCTACAGACAGACATGTTAAGCTTATGTATATAGGCATATATAGCCAGAGATAAAATACACAATAAATTACCCATTGTAATTAAAATACACTGAACGGACAACCTTTGTCTCTTTGTGCCATAACGCCATGTAAAGAACTGTAGCAGTCGCAAGTTAAATTATGAGGCTCTAATTATTTGGCTAGTTAGCAGGCCATTAATCTCCTGTATTCACTCACAGATTTATAGTGATGTCATCAGAGCTCTGAAACCACGCTCGATCAATAAGCACTCAGTCCTATAAGTTATTTCTAGTAAATCAATAAGTGTCCTATAGAGACCTTAAACAGCATAATTAGTCTGTGCAGATCAATAGTGTATCTCTCTTTTTCTCTCACTCTTTCTCTGACTATTCAGGGTGAGTTATAAACAGGGAGAGGTTTGAATCTCACAAAAGAAGGCAAAGCAGGTCTTGTATGTATAAAATACATCTATTACTTTAGTTTTGACTGTTTTCAACCTGCAGCTGTTAAGATCTGTCATTTTTTAGCACTTTATAATTTATATTTAAAAGTAAAGTATCAGAATGATCACTGGTTGTTATCTAGTTGTGCTTGGTGCTCCAAAATACAGCAATCTTAAAATTAAAAATTCCACCCTGAAAGTCATTATATAATTTGCGCACTGACTGTATTTCTACAATAGAGCACGTGTCTCTCTGTGAATGTAATTAGCTGAATCTTAATTACTCATTATTTCAATTGCACATGACTTTAAGTACTTAAGCTTACATATCAACATGCAATTTGCTGATTAGGGCAAACAAGGACTGGGTGGTGTGAGGATATGTACGACACGGTATTCAGAGTTTAGATGCTTATGTTTGGTCTTTGAGCAAAATTGCAACTTGCTGCATAAATGTAGAAACTGATGTTGCTCTATTTGTGCAACAGTATTTAACAATGGCTCATTCAATCAGAAACAGAGCAATACATTTTATAATATTTGTTTAATATTGATATTTTTACTTTATTGTTATATAATGTAACTTATTCATTTGTTATGAATCATTTTTGGTATGAATAATGTAAAGCTTTGGTTTGCATCCCTTAAGTTCCAAATAATTAGTGGTTGATTAGTGTATTATATAGTCTATTAGTGATTAGCGTATTATAGTGTATAAGCCTATATATATGTATGTATGTATATGTATATATATATATATATATATATATATATATATGTGTGTGTGTGTGTGTGTGTGTGTGTGTGTGTGTGTGTGTGTGTGTATGTATTCACAAGTTCCAAATATAAAGAAAATAAAAAAAAGAAAAAATAATAAAATTAATATATAATTAAAATAGTTCATGACGATCAGCAGTGTTATTTGTAAAGCATTTAAATCATTTTATGATTTAATCAATTTAATCGAAATGTAATGAATAATCAGTTTAATCAAATGCATATATTTAACATTTAGAATTAACATATTAACATCATATTAAATATATATGTGTGTGTGTGTGTGTGTGTGTGTGTATATACACACATATAATTGGTATTATTATTATTATTGTTATATAATATTTAAAATATAAATTTATTAAATTATAGAATGAAATAAATAATTCAGAAATTACACATAGTTGATTGTGATTAACTATTATTATTTGTGAGTTATTTTTTCTTTTTATTTGGAACTTGATGGAACTTTAATATAATACTTCTATCATTAATTAACTATTAATTATTAACTATTATTAACTTTTTTCATGCAAAAATATCTACGTTTTGATCATATTCCATAGTAAATTTACTCATACTGTGATTGAGATTTTGGTCATTCCTCCCATCTCTGTTGCAAACTTGTGAAAGTTTCGTACATAAGTTGTGTAAGTTGATTGACAAAATCCAGCATCTTGTTTTGTGCGATAAATCCGTCGGTGGTGTGAACGTTACTGAGAAACGTTTGCTAGCGGTGTGAACAGAGGTTATTAGCTCACAGGACCGTGAGTGCTGATGCCAGTCAGGCGAGAGAGCAGATGGTGAAGAGGATGAACAGAGAGCTGCGTGCCGCCCTGGGCCTGTACCCTGGTGTCCATGTTGGGTCGACCTCGTTCTCATCTTCCTGTCACCATTAAAACACAGCAGCTCTTTTGACCAACAAGAACCAAGTACAATACAGGGCAGCGTTTGTGCATATTCATTCTCCCCATGTGTTATTTTTATCTAGACAGGGAATTTTGTGTCATTTCCATTTCAAAGCCGGAGAAGAAAGGCAAAGAGCACTTCTTTATAATCACAGGGCTCTGAAATTGTATCCCGGCTTCAATACAGACAACAGGGAAATTCTTGAAGGAGCTTTTGTTGTCTCCCGATACTTTGCTCCCTTACACCGAGCCATTAACATCACCGGATCCAAGCACATGATATATGATATGTTTTGCTTAGGACATTTTTGTGCGTCACTGCAGCCGTCACTATATGCCAGGCACTGTTTATCTCAAATGAGCAATAAAACCTCTCATTTGATGCTGTTCTCCTAGGCCCAATTGCGCAATTATCTTCAATCGCCTTCTCGAAGTACGGCTTCACAGCCGAGGAAGGAAATTAACTGAGTTAGAAGACCAACAAACCACAATTGCTTCTCCTGAATCCACAATTTAGCTTTGAGAGGAAATGCTGGCTGTCTAGACTGAGGTGATAATATCTGTCATATTCTCATCGTATAAAGGAACTCATAAACTTACATAATGCCGTTGTCTTCACCGCATCACAGGTTTGTCCTCATATTCTCTCTGTCTATTAAATAAAGGTTATCTTCCACATGTGGAATAAAGTTTGTGGAGCAAATTATGAGGAGACTGACTGGTCAGGATGAGTAACTGATAAAAATAACCACTTTTATTATTGTTTCCACTGGTTTTCAACAAGGAACACACATATATAAAGACCTCTTTATGTCTTAATTGTTTTGTTTTAGATGCTTGAATTTGCCAAGAGACTGTCAATATCTCAGTAACACTTTAGTATAGGGACCAATTCTCACTAACTAGTTGCTTATTAGCATGCCTATTATTAACATATTGGCTGTTTATTAGTACTTATAAAGCACATATTCTGCATGACCATATTCTACATCCCTAATCCTGCCCAATACCTAAATTTAACAACTACCTTACTAATTATTAATAACCAGCAAATTAGGAGTTTGAGGCAAAAGTTGTAGTTAATGGCGATTAATTAAAATTAAGCATGACTCAATATAAATATATCTCTCAATATAAACTCAAATATCTCAATATAAACTCAGATGTTTTTCATTCAGTTCTACAAAGACCAAATGATCTGAGCTGTACTAGCTATCCACATTCGTTTCCTAACACTATACTCTTATGCATCAAAAATCTTTATCTTTGTGAATTTTAATTTCAAGTTTAATTTCTCCAAAAGCATTTTAGAGATAGAGTTGCTACTTAATGCAATTACTGTGGATTTCTCATGAGCAACATTTAGTCAGTCCCAAAGTTGTTTAAACATTTTAATAAAAGCAATCTTCCCTCAAGCAAACATAAACATGATTTGCATCTTTCCACATGCCCTCACTAGATCATCTTCATGATCACATGAGCTTTTCAAGACCTTCTACTAGAAAAGTTGCGCAAGTTGCTTGTGAATTCACGCTTTCTCTGTTTATTGTGGGAAAGCATTACACACTCTTGCTTTCAAGACCCAGAATCCAAAACGCTCATCTGCAGACAACTTTTTACTCCTATAAACCCCGTCTTGCCCAAAAACGGCCTTGATAGGCTTTGTTTTTAAGAGTGCAGCCACAGCCAATGGGCTGTTTGACTTCAAGATGCCTGACTTGTTTATTAATAGCTCCTTTCTGAACTAATGAGCCGCTGCCAGCCGCCTAGTGTGCCTTCACACTGGTCCTGCTTCACACTAATGTTATTGACCGACTCTATTTGTGCGTTCGAGTGGTGTGCCTACTGTCAGATAGGCTGCAATAAGCAGGCGTGTTATGTAAACATTGCAATGTGTCACTTTAAAGCACCTCAGGACGCTCTCTGCAAACATATAGTCCCGGCCGTGAATCAAATGCACATCAAAGCCCACGCCGCCAAACACGCATGACCCCGAAGCTGCATACATTGCGTCAGCGCGCGTCAGCGTGTGGGTTTAGAAAGATGAGCGAAACCTGAATAGAAAGAGCGTTTATGGCATTATTCCAGCACTAGGTGTGGATGTACACGGTTTTGGCTTTTAAATAACAACACGGTCAACAGCATCTCAAGCATGTCATAAAGTCAGTTCATGTCACAACACAGACACAGTTGCATACTCACAGGAGTGGTTGGAGTCTGCAGGAGGCAAGCAGTAGACCGTCTCTACTCTACTCTTCCTTCAGTGTGAAAGGGAGGAGAAAGAGGAGGAGGAGGGCGGCCTCCAGGTCTGGAGGCAGTCAGCGCACCGCCAGACAGATAATCCAAAACTGGAGGTGTCTTATTTAGTCTGCAGCACGCATTTCACGCGTGCACGCGGTAGAGAGAGGCACAGGCGTTTATCTGGCGTCCCTCACTGCGCTCCCTCCTACTTCTGCTCATGAGAGAGCCCTCAGACAGGAGGAGATGCGGGAAAACATAACAGAAAATAAATAAAAAATAAACACATACAGGAAGCAAATGTGTCTCTCTGAAGGATTTTATAATCATGCTGGGTCTCCACCCCCACTTGGCTGTCTCTCCTCCCCTATTGTTATAGCAACGGCCAATCAGAGCGTTTCATCACACAAGCCCTCTCTGCCTGCCGAGAGACTGTGATTCTTTCACACCGGAGCTTGTTCAATATGGCTGTGGACCAATAGTGTGTGTGTGTGGATGCTGTTAATTAGCTGATCTGTCTAGTGGAAGGTTAAACTGCGTTTCGCTGTACTGTCAAATCTTTTGTGTTTTTTTTTTTTCTGCTTTGTGGTGTACCATCTTCACACGACCCACGGTTATTAGTGTGCACTTCTAAGAGAGATATCAAACATGTCTGCATAGACTAATTAGGGAACAGCTTTGAGAAAGTGCAGGTTTTCAATGGCTAGTCAGTTGTTGGTTTGGTTTAATAAAGACTTCATTAGAGGTTATTATGTGCTGGTAAGTGTTCTTAATGAGTGTTGTCGTCTTGATTTACAGTTTAATTTTCTAAAAATCTCTAAAATGAGATCATTTACTTGAAGTAATACTGCATAATGACATATATTAGAATTTTTCATATATTTTATCTTGTATATAATATATTTACTTGTTTATACTTTAAAAAAGTTAAAAAAAACACTGACAGTACAGGACAAAAAACACTAGTGTTAAAGACACATTCTCTGAAAACAAGTATTTATATCTTTAACAGTGTTGATTCTCAAGAATTATTGTTATTAAGATCTCAGTGTATGAATTTCTTTCATGTGAGAAACACAGAATGAGACATTTTGCTGAATGTCCAAGCTGCACTTTTCCATACAATAAAAATGGACAGGAATGGACTCTGTCAAGCTCAAAAATGGCAAAAAGCCATCTTCTGAAGCCATGCGTTAGGTTTGTGTGAGGAACAGACTGAAATTGTTGATGTAGTGATTGTTAATTCATTATTGAATATATGTCTCTCCTTTCTAATTCTCGAATCTCATTTGCGTTCGTTTCAAATATAGCATTTCAGAATATTTCATGCTAGTGTTGTTTTAGTATTATAGGCCTATTTATTAATTTTTAAAATGGATTTTTATTTTATATATTCAGTTTTATTCTGATTTAAGATTTTGTTTATATACACAAAATGTTCACATATACATTATATAAATTTATAAATTATAAATGTATAATTATAAATTATCATTTTTAAACAAATTTTATATTTTATATATATATATATATATATATATGATGAAAAGCTAAAACTAAAAAAACTAAAACTGAAATATAAATTAAAAGTACAATTCCATATGTGTAAATTATAAATATATATTTGATGAAAAGCTAAAACTAAAAAAACTAAAACTGAAATATAAATTAAAAGTACAATTCCATGTGTGTAAATTACAAATCTATTTTAAAAATATATTTTTTTATATTTTTAAAATATAAAAAAACTGTTTAAAACTTAATACACTTATAATAATACATAAAAATGTTATACTTTTTAAATAATATATATATATATATATAAAACTGAAATATAAACAAAAATAAAATATGTGTGTGTATGTATACACACACACAGCATTTTATTTTTATTTCAGTTTAAGTACTAGTTTTAATGCTTCAACTTTATTTCACTTTTTCATTTATCATTTTTTCATCCAATATTTATGTTTTATGTAGAAATGTAACAATTGTTGCAGCTGTGTGGACACTGTATGCTTTAGCGTTACTGCAAAACTGTTTTTGTGTTTCACCAAAGCAAGTGAGTCAAACCGGTTTGGAACAACATGATGGTGAGTAAATGATGACAGAATTTCTGAACTATTCCTAGTTTAGTTCTGTTCCTTTAAAACACAGAGGGGTGTTAAATGCAGCCACAAATTGACAAAATCCCTGTTAGATGTTGTGCGTCTCACAGCGGTAAGACAGTCAAAGCTCCTTTTCATTAAGCAAGCAACTCCGATGTTCAAACAACTTTCAGCTCGATTTCAAACACAAGGTTTGTTGATGTTTGTGTATCCGTGTGTCTTTACCCACTGTATATGTAGCGCACTACATATAGCAGAGGACCTCAGAGCCAATGACCCAGACAGCAGTAGAATGAGTGCTCAGCAAAAATTAGGCATCCAAATTAGGTTTTCACACCTGGATTGGAAAAAGTAATTTCACTGAAATGAGGTTCAGAGAACCATGGATACGGCAGAAATAGAGGGTTGTGCACCTTTCACACATTTTCTTCTGAAGCATGTCAGCAGATTTTATTTTTTATGTTAGAATCAGTCAATAATTGATAGTGATGTTTACAGGAGACCACGACTAAAGTTACTGGTACAAAAAAAGAGACTTTTCTGGACTTTCTTAGTACTGTATGTTCTGAACACAATTATTTTTAATGAAACAGTGGCTTTCAGTAAGGGATCGTGTGCAGTTAGACGATCATTACCGCAAAATAAACCTTCAACCCTGACGGGAAGTGGAGCATAAATAATGAAGACCTTAATTAACTAACTAACTCAATAACATAACATGAATTTTGTTTAATTGCACTCAAAAATCTTCTCTACTATCTGTTGTTATGCACTTCCTCTTCTTGTTGTTGAAGTTTGGTCTAGTAGCATGTCTGATATTGTTTTCTGTCTTGGGTGAATCAGTTCTGCTTGTATTCTCCTCATTTGTAAGTCACTTTGGATAAAAGCTTCTACTAAACGAATAAATATAAATGTAAATGATGTTTTAAAGTAAGTATAGGCCCTATGTTACTTAGCATTTCAAGAGAAGTTTAATTGATAACATTTATATATATACATTTAAAGCCACATTAAAATATAAGTAATTCATAGAAGTAATTATGCTTTATTTTATTATTATTATTATTATTTTTTTTTTAAGTAAATACAGACTCTGTACTGCCTAAGGAGCTGCCTTGCTGTTTACTGTCTACAAACGCAACTGCCTTCTAAGACTGCAGCTGTGATGGTCCCTCATAAGTATTATTACATTTAAGTCATATTAAAATATAAGCAATTCACATAAGTACGAAGTATTTATTCTAAATATAGACTCTGTTCCGCCTACATTTTTCATAATGTGACTTATTTGCAACACTTTGCAACATCATTTACAGTAGAAATAACTTTTTTATTGCATTTCAAATGCCTTTTTGCAGTAAATTTTGATGATTCATAACAAAAAATTTGATATATAAAAAATCAAATATTATAATTTCTAATTAATGAGCATATTATATTATATAATATCATTTTCATAACATGACTGATTTGCAACACTATCATTTCAAGTAGCATTTATTTTTACTCCATTTCGCTTTATATTATAAATTATTTATATATATATATATATATATATATATATATATATAATAAGTATATTACAATACATATTTAATTTTAATTTGTTATTTTTTCAGTTATGATTTAAACAAAGTGAAATTGTGACAATTACTTAATTTTTCTAAAATTATGACATTCTTACAGTTCATCACAGTTGAAATGGCATCATTTCCACCCTGTACTTCTTCCTCAAGGAGACAACAGTGTCAGTAAAAAGCTTGAGATGAAACCTGAGACATGACATATGAAGAAATCAAAGAAACATCAAACAGAATATTTTTATTGTGTGTCATTGTTAACCAAGCTGTGATTATGATAATGCAAAATGTGAAAATAAAGTATTGTTTAATTGTTTTTTTTGTTTTTTGTTTTTTTTTGTACATAAAATGCTACCGTAACTGTGAAATTAGCAACAAAAGAGCCATTTTATTCCTAAAATGTCTGTAATTTCCTTCTTCCAACAAGTTTATCAAATACCATCTAGTAAAATGCAATTCTCAAAAAAGCCTTTATGGATATTAGTATCAAAACAATGTCCTACCTTATTGCACCGCTTCAAAGCAGCCAATAAAGCACAGTCAAGAACTTAAAGAGATCGCCAGCGTTTACTAAACTGTGGTCTAGTTTTGACTCTTGCTGCTAATTTGAATGGCAATGCTTCCCGTTTTAAGTGTCTGTTGATGACCTTTCATTTTTATTCATCTGTGGAGGCTTGGCCAGGCCCAGTTCCAGAATTGAATCACTAGCTATGTTTCCATCCAAAGCTACGAATTAAACTTATGTGCAAAATTGGAATATCGTATAAAACGTTTGCGAAAGCGCCGTTTCCATCCAGTGAGTTTAAGAGAACAAAATCTTCACTTCCTGATTAACTTGCGGTAAATATCACGAAGAAAATTTTAATTCGCTGCAGTAGGAGAAGGCACTGTATATAATAATGTTTGTATACAATAAATTACGAGCTTCAGAGTGTGCAGATGAAAAGTGGTCATCTTATTTTCGGGGGGCCTGCTGTTTGGACACGGAGTTCTGAGAGTTAATTATAACGAAATACTTTGACGAGACTTTGCTCAAGCATTTTAGAATGACAAAACTAGCATTTCAAACGCTGTGCAATGAGATCGGTCCGTTGGTAGGTCGAGTTATCCCGTCCCATCGCAAAGTCACGTCTTTTCTGATGTGCATTAAGGAGCTTATTCAGTAAAAGTGTTTCCATCAGGGTTGCCATGTTTTCACACAAAATCCACCCAATTGCTACTCAAAACTAGCCCAAAACTAACTCAATCACATGTAGAGGGGGGTTCCCTGGTAAAAATTGCATTCCAGGGGGTAAAATACATGTTTTTGGTGGGGTTCCTTGGTACAATTCATATTCCAGAGGCTAAATATCACGTTACTGGGGTCGCTTCAACCTGCGGACATGAAAAACAACCTGCGGCAACAGTGTTAAAGTAGGACTTGGCGACACTGGTTTCCATCGTAGTTTATGTGCATGTTTTCTTACCGGATAATAAATTTATCCAACTTAGTTGAGCACATAAGTTTTTTATGTGCAATTTTAGAATTTATGTGCATCTTGGCATTTCCATGCAGCGTTTTTTTAAGCAATGCGAAAATGCGCATTTTAAGCAAACCCAAAATGCGCATAAAATTAGATGGATGGAAACATAGCTACTGAGGGTGCTCTCACATATATTTTTGTCCTGTCCATTGCTGTGGTTATAACTGTGTCAGTTTTTGCTATTTCAAAGTGAATCCAGCATAAATATACAGATTTCATTCCCGAAACGTATCTTAGTTCATCGTGATCTCACGAAGTTCCGTTATAATCAATGAATCCTTACAATGCACGGTGAATCTTATTTGCATCGTGTTTACCAACTAAAACGTCTCCGATTGGCTGTGTTCAAGAAGTCAACTGATATGTCTGTGATTGGTTACATTGCTCAACGCTGCAAAAACACATTGTAAATAGTACCTTTTGATGTTCTCTCTCAGATAGTTTGCCAGACCCCCCCAATGTCACCCCTAATTCTGCATTACATTCTACCTTAAAAATTAATATTATTATTATTATTATTAGGCCTAATTTGAATGGATGAGGTTGATGTTAGAAACTGGGATTGTTTACACATACCGACAGGTTTCAGAACTCGGATCTTTTATCAGCTTTGATGATCATAATAGCGTGAAGTAGGATGTTAGTGAACCGTTAAGATTCGTGGCCCTGTTGAAGCCGTCAAACGCCTCTGTGCTGTCAGGACTGACAGGATGATAGTATCACATGCTCCTTTGTGATGGAAACTACTGGCACACATCAAACAACATGATCAAAGCCTGTGTTTGCCTCATAACCTTGTTGTTCGGTGAGCTGTACAAATAAGTTTTGTACGTATGCTGAAGTTCAATGTCGCTTTTCCTCCTAATTTCAAACGGAAAGACTTTGTTTGTGGACATAAAAGCAGCAGTGAGGATCTGATGGTGAGCTCTTTCTCTAAAAGATTAAAACTACAAACATTAAAAAGCAACCAGTGACCCTTAATTGGTTCAGACACTTGTAACCAGCTGATTCTGATGATGTTTATTAGATTAATTGGTCTGAAATACCAACACAAATCCGTTTTTGATTTTATAGCGTGATGATGAGACACTTGGAGGGCCGCTGACGGTGGAAAAAAAAGAAACAGTAACTGCATTATATAGCATACTTGAACCCATGCAAACCTAATTTATCTTTTGAGTCTGTTACATTTATTGTAAGTTTTGCTGAAAGTACAGAATATGTGAACACGTTTCCTTTTTGTTCTATATAAACTTTGAAAGGTCTTCATGAGAATGGAGTACTGTTAGATTGAATGCAGTATGTATTCTATGCATATTACATGTAATTTTTAATGTTTAATAACATTCTGTGGTGGAATTTTTTTTTATTAACATTTGTGGAATAAAATATCCAACTCCTCATTACAGTAACATATTTTCACACCTTTTGTGTAATTTGACAACATTACAGCTTGATTGCAAATGATTCAACTGATGATTAATTACCTTTGATTTTTCAGTTTTCTTCATATATCATGTCTCATATTCCATCTCAGGCTCTTCAGAGACACTGTTGTCTCCTTAGTAACCAAGATGGAAATCAAGATGGATAAATGAAAACTTTTTTTTTTTTTTTTTTTAATTATTGAAATGTACAGTTTTGCATTTCCCTCACACTTTTAAAGTTTATTCACTCTTTCATTGACTGTTTTGTTTACACAGACCCTACCAGTTAAAAGTTTGGAATAATAATAATAATAATAAAAGTGTTTTTATTAGATCAAAAATGAAGTAAAAATTATATTGTAAAATATTATTACAATTTAAAATTATTGTTTTATTATATACACTGCCGTTCAAAGGGATCAGTAAGATTTTTTATGTTTTTTAACGGAGTCTCTTATGCTCATCAAGGCTTATGTATTTGATCAAAAATACAAAAAAAAAACAGCAATATTGTGAAATATTATTGCAATTTCTAATATTGGTTCCCTATTTTAATATACTTTAAAATATAATTTAGTTTTAAATTTTCAGCATCATTACTCCAGTCTTCAGTGTCACATGGTCCTTCAGAAATCATTATAATATGCTGATTTATTATCAGTGTTGAAACTGATGTGCTGCTTAATATTTATATATATAAATATATAAATATATATATATATATATATATATATATATATATATATATATATATATATTTTTTTTTTTTTTTTTTTTTTTTTTTTTGGAACCTGTGATGCTTTTGATTCTTTGGTGAATAAAAAGTTAAAGAACAGCATTTATTCAAAATAGAAATCTTTTCTAACAATAGAAGTTACTGACCCCAAACTTTTGAATAGTAGTGTTTATTGTAACACAAAATTTCTATTTTGAATAAACACTGTTCTTTTTAACTTTTTATTTATCAAAGAATCCTGAAAAAATTTTCACAGGTCCCAAAAATATTAAGCAGCACAACTGTTTCCAACATTGATTATAAATCAGTATATTAGAATGATTTTTGAAGGATCATGTGACACTGAAAACTGGAGTAATGATGCTGAAAATTCAGCTTTGCTTCACAGGAATACATTTTATTTTAAAGTATATTAAAATAGAAATAAACACAGCTGAAAGAGAATTAACTAATAATGACAGGAACAGGAACAGAACCAAATAAGGGCATACAAGAGGTAGGGAAACACAAGACACAAGACAATCCTGACACATGGTTTAGATGAGAAATGTTTCTTGAGCAGCAAATTATCATATTAGAATGATTTCTGAAGGATCGTGTGACACTGAAGACTGGAGTAATAATGCTGAAAATTCAGCTTTGCATCACAAGAATAAATTACATTTTAAAACATTCAAAAAGATAAGTTATTTTAAATTGAAATAATATTTCACAATATTACTGTTACTGTAATTTTACTGTATTTTTTATCAAATAAATGCAGACATGGTGAACATAAGAGACTTCTTTCAAAAGCATTTTAAAAAATCTGAAGTATTTCAAACTTTTGCTTGTGCTTATGCAAAAGTTGACAAGTAAAAGTCATATTTTTTTTCTGCAAATGTCATTTGATATCAAACATGACATTAACTGAATTTCTGGATTTCTGTTTTAAATGCAACGAAAATGGAGGTGAATTTGTGAATTAATCTGCAATCAGTGACAGATTCTTTTTTAAACTGAGCTGATACTGTAGTTGTACTTGGCAGCACTAGACTGACAATAATCAACATATGGATCTAAATCTGACAGGAGTATTTGTAGGTGAGCTGTGTTAGTAACATCGAGCCTTTTCTCCTGAGTCACTCAACCAACCAACCTGGAAAACTCTGCTGACAAAGAGACCGAATCAGCCAAGTGACCTTGTCGAGAATGAGAGAGAAAGAGATTGAACAGCAGAGGGACAGGGTTCTCTCCCCGCAGGCAACACGCTGAGATCTGATTAGATCAGTGATGCCCTTCACAGTGAACTCGGATCCGAGCGGGGCCAAATGAGCGCTCCAGAAAATGAAAATCTATTTCAGGGGGGAGCGGTCACCAAACGGCCGGGGTTAATATTTAATGAACAAACAGGAGTGTGATGCGGTGGCAAGCCGTGTTTGCACAAGAACAATCTGCAGCTTTTTTAAAGAGCCGCTTTGATTTATGCAGTGAGAGGAGACACCCTGACAGAGAGGACACGTCTGATGGAGTCTGTGTGGGGAAAGCATGGACTCAGCACACTGACTGGATAACAAGACTCTTCATCAAGGTTTCCCCTGTGAGAGAACTCGTTTCAGTGGCTCTCCATCGATTTAGCTGTATCCTCTTCTCATTTGGGAGTGTGTTTTCTTTGTGACGGTGTGTAGAAGTGCCTGATGGGACGTCTGCTGCTGCTCTTCAGAATTGTAGTGCTTCTGTTGAAGACCGAGCTTTGTGCTTGCAAAGAGATCTTTGCCTTTTTAACCCTATAAAGCCATAGTGTGATACACACATTTCTAAGGCCTCTAAATGATCAACAATTTTCTGAACAACCTGTTGTACACAATCTACTAATGATTTCTGTTATCTGATTCATTCTTTTTTTTAGGAAGTAAAAGTCCTTTTAGAATAATTATAAAAAAAAAAATTAAAAAAAAAATTCACCTTCAGGTTGTAGTGCACATCTTTTTCCTGAGAAATCTTTACTGATTTTTATGAAGTAATCATAGTAACTTTCATCTTACAATTCCTTCTTCTTCTTCTTCTGATATCATACAATACCTTCTCCTCTTCATTGTTGTTCTTCTGCTTCTGTCATAAAAAAACCTTCATCAGTTTCTTCTTCTTTCTCTTGTATATTAAAATTCCTTTCTTTTTGTTCTTCTATCATGCAATTTCCATCATAAAAAATTCTTAATCTTTTCATGATAGCATGCAATTTCTTCTTCTTCTAAATTCTTCGTTTTTTATTTTTCTTTCTTTCTTTCTTTCTTTCTTTCTTTCTTTCTTTCTTTCTTTCACAATTCACTATGGAAGGAACGATGGAGACACGGAGGAACATTTTACAGTCTTTAATCAAGGAAACACGGGGAATCAATCACAACA